>CM060950.1:128727403-128902403 GCA_030765055.1 Mantis religiosa
GGAGGAGGAGGAGGAGGAGGAGGAGGAGGAGGAGGAGGAGGAGGAGGAGGAGGAAAAACCAGGAAAAATCATATTTAGAGTGGGCAGCTGCCACGAACCAGAAACTCCCAAAAATATAAGCCTCACACATTACCACAGATCTATTCCATAAATTTTAACCTAAATCATATTAGAAGTGACACTGAGAACTAAGCAAAATGGCAGTGAACATTTGAACTAGATCACATTAGTGAACTGTCAGTAAGAGCTGGACCAAGTCATAATATGATGGTTATTTACTTATGTTTACCTAAATAGAACATGGGACTACACGTAAATTTAACTACAAATGGAAAAGACCATATTTGTGCTTGATACTTGAATATCTAGTAAAAATTATGTGAATTTAAATGTATGGAAAAGAATCAGTTGGAGCTGAAACATTTATATTATTTGCATTTATTAGCCATGACCGGTTTCAAGACAAGTAAATGTAAGGGATATAAGTGTTTCAACTTAAAGAGAACAGCTTAGCATACATGGAGGAAGGTCGACAACAGCCAAGGAACTGATCCCCATGGAATAACAAATGCTTAGTAGAAGTCTTCAAGAAACTTGAAAGTCGAGACGCTAAAACTCGAAACATCCGTGTGCGTCAAACCACCCAAATATGATGAAATGTGAGCATTTGAGGTCTTCCACTGGCAATTCGCCGCCTACAAAAGATGACTAGCAGAAAAGGAACCATACAGTTGATAGTCAGCCTTCAGGGGCAGACGGTGAAAGTTCTTAATGCGACTCAGATGTCGATGCTGTTCGGAGACATTTGGAAGGCTTTGAAAACCGGTACGGAAAACACTGGCTTCATTTCGTTGTAGCCACTCAAGTCAAAGCTGCTATCGTTAAAGGAAATGCTGCGGGAGTTCGCCGTGGCGATTCAGCAACTGTTACTAAGGCTCTTTTTTTTTTTTTTTTTTTTTTTTTTTTTTTTTTTTTTTTTTTTTTTTTTTGTTTTTACGTCCTCCAACGTTAAGTCATATCGGACGATGAATAAATTGGGTGAAATGGTATTCAAATGAGCCCGGGGTCCATGAAGCTTAGAGTTACTTGACATTCGTCTTTCAGGATAAGGGAAAACCCCGGGATAAACCTTATCCAGGTAACCCACCCTGACCGAGATTCGAACTCGGGACCTCTTGAACGTGAGGCAGACATGCTATCACCACGCTACCGAAGCGGACAAACTACTAAGGCTCTGGTGAACCTCCTGACCACTTACATGCCTTAGGAAACTGCCCTCCTCCCTTTGTCACTGGGGTGCGCTACGCCGAAATACGACAGCAGCTGATACTCAAAACCATCCACTAGGCGCTGACGACCACGTTGGAGACGGAGGCTTCCAAGGTAGCAATTTTCTCTACCTCGAAAACCCTGGCACCTCAGGACTGCCATTGCCAACCTTTCGAGCGACGCTGCGTGCCTTATGCAGAAGGAAGGATGGCAACCTCGTTCTGGTCGGATGAATACAAGGGAACGCATAATGCGGTGTTAGTGGACATAGATGTAGTTAACCTGATTAGTCCTGACGTGGCGAAGGATTTACTGTCAAGAAAACTCACTGGGTCAGTGACAGCATCGAGGCGATAACCTGTCTGTCGATATTAGTGCGGAGCATTGCATGTTCTTCGCAAGAGTATTTGAGGGTCCGATTTTGTGATGGACGCCGTCAGAAACCACGATAACGATCGACATCGACACGAGTATCTTGCGACTCCTTAGAGACGAGGAGAAGCTCCGGAGCCTAAATGAAAATCCAATAATTTGCACCCTGATTGAGAATGTCGTAGTGGCTGCAAGAAGTGAGGTGTTCATGAAGATATGCCTGGAGGAGCACTGATAAAGGAACCAGGTATTGGGCCGGAAGACGCCTTTGGACGGAGTATACGATGCCAGAGCTGTGAGGAAGTGCCTCTGAGGCTACCAAATCCATCGAACACCCACGGAGACATACGGGTCGGGTCAGAGCTGGGGAAGTGCGAGCTGACTGAAAGTGTATCGTCGTGCGACAGACTCGTGCAGACACGTTACAAGATCTGGGTCACTGGCTGGAAGAATTGTTGAAGAGGGCGACCAAAGATCTAACTGTGTCACAACTAGAGAGGGCTAGGCAATTGCTTGGACAATACAAGTATGTCTTCGCCACGGCGGACGGAGTTATGGCCGCAACGACCGAGTGCTGTATTATGTCGACACCGCTGACATCCAGTCTATTCCGGCAGCATTCAAGACGTGCTCCTCTGTCGAAGGAAATTACAAGACATGCTGAGGGACATGAGATCCATGGGGATTATCGAAGAGTCTGATAGTCCTTTGTGCTTCCTGTCATCCTGATTAGGTAAAATAGCGAACTACACTTCTACGTGAACCACAAGGAGCTTAATGCCGCTATTCGTGGCTTGGTTTGACAACACTTTGGACACCCTTGATAGTGCACAGTGGTTCTCGGCACATAACCCTAGATCTCAGAGATAAACAGAGGACCGCAATCTTGAGAAACTGAGGACTTTGGTAGTTAACGATTGACCCTTTTGGCGTCTGCATCACGTCAACCACTATCCAGCGGTCACGAAGTCAATCATAAGGGTGGTGAGCTTGAATGCCTACCTACTATATCTCGATATCGTCGTCGTTGACAGCACTTTAAAAGACCATATTGTGACTTTGTGGGTTCGTGAAATGAAAAGTCCAATTTCACCACTCAAAAATGTTCTTTATTTCCACCGACTTACAGTTAAACTCTTGCCAATTACACAGAATTACGTGCTGCAACAATTACAATTCACCAGTTCGTCCGTTACAACTTCACTTGTACTCGCGATTACATAAACTCCGATACACATACACAGTTCGTACAGTCTTCCGTTGCACAACCCTTTCGTTCATTAACACGTCACTGACTAACACTGCCTTCTTACACCAAGAACTGTCCTCACTCACACACTAACCAACTGACTGACTGACTCCCCCTGTCTGTCTGTAACTCTCTTTATATAGGAATATCGCCGGTTTCTAGTGACCAGGAGAATGTTCCAGATTACGTAATTTCGAGAAACAGGTGTAGAGAAAACAGGCGACACAGTCATGTTTTTTTCCCTGACCACAGTCTGTCACCACTACAAGACAAACGAGGAGGAGGTGTGGCTAACCGAACCTCCCCTGCCTTCCGCTGCCAGCTGCTTTCACAGGGTGTTCCAGCGCTCCCGTTACAATATTGAGAACCTGACCAAGGTTCAAAAACTGCAGGTCACCACGTCCAGGTAGCCCGTTGGAACCGGCAGCTCCAAGTTCAACTTTACACCGTAGGGGTAGGGATCACTTCAATGCCAGTGCCATGTCAAGAAGGCCATGCTTTGAAAAGTGCGGTCATTGCACCAAAGTGGAAAAATATGCTGTAGCTGTAAGTGAGATTTCGGTGGCGTCTGCGGAATCATGGGATAGTGTAGCAGCTGGCGGATGCCGAGTTGAGGCCACTTCTTAGAGAAGTGGAGACAGGAACAAATCCGACCTGGGAAGACATGGCACCCATAAGCAGTAGTATAAGGCCTATTCATTACAGTGCAAAGAAGTGTAATGTTCAGAGTTTGGGGGTCACTTAATGAAAATACCCACATAGGAAAATACCCACATAGTGTAGCTGATACTTAACTTATCTCGGAGGAAGCTCATGCAGATTCTTCGGAGGGCATCTTGCATCCAAACAAACAATCGACAAGCTCCGACGAAAGTATTGAGGTTGCGATCGCGAGCAGATGCCGAGAGATGGTGCCGCCAATGTCATGTGTGTGGCAAGTCGCGGCCGTCAGACTAGGAGCCGGGACCACATGCGGTGTGGGAGCCCCCTTCGAACTTATCGCCATCGACTGTTCCTTGGGTCTGTAAGAGGTAATAGGTGTATTATATTATAGTTGTGAATTACTTCACCTAGTGCACGAAAGCCTACGCCGTCCTTGACAAGGAGGCCAAGACGATTGCGGACTAAGAATAGTTCTTCCGTTTTATAACAGTGCTGGTGCTATACAGAGATGAGAGCACTAAATTTGAGTCGAACCTGATGAGCAAAGTATTGGAATGACTCGGAGTGCACAAGATGTGCACATTTCTGCACCCGCAGTCAACTGGTATGGTCGAGCGGTATATTAACGCGTAACCAGTATGGTGCAGTATTTGTAGCACAAATGGTATGGTGAAGTCAGCAGGACCCCATTTCATTTTTAACAATTATGGAGGATGAGGGATGATAAATCATAGTAAACTAAACATAAATGTAATATTCAGTTATATTTAGAGATTAATTAGGCGTAAACTACATTGTAAGCCTCTGCATACATGTCTACAGGATCTTTTTTGCCATATATGTAATATTCATTAGTCGAATGATGATAGTTTTAAGAATCAAATTTTGAATAATTTTTTAACCAAATTTCATGTTTTACTCTGGAAACAAAGTTTGAAGTATGAAATTAAAGATGAATAGTAACCAATAAAAAGTGTTTCAAATGAAATGGATATAGCAATACAGCAGGTGTTTACAAGCCGTCCTCACAAATACTTCTTGCGCATTCGCTACATATTGGTGTACTGGAAGTTACACAATATACTTTTGTTTTCCTATCTTTTGTTCTAGGACACTTTGCACATCTAACTCATTTTGTTATGACTCCTAATTGCCTGGGGATTTCGCATTTGAGCATCCTGGCAATGTTATTTCTTAACCCTCGAGGGAGGTGTGGAATACTCATGTTCTCTGTAGAAGTGGTTCAACTAGCTGCCAAGACAGAAACTTGGTGAACTCAAAGTGCCACATTTTATGGTTTTCCATTAATGATAAATGTATTACAAATGCATTCAGCATGGAAATGTTCAGCATTGTATAGAAAACAGCAAGAGGCCACCTTCTACAGCGTCTATTGGTTGCATAAACAGTGCATTTTTCATCAAGTGCATATATTCCTCCTTTTGTGGCATAGTAATACTCAATTATCTCAGTACTCGGTTACCACTTCTTCTTCATACCCATTCTGTAATTCTGCTTCTAGCTCTGAATCACTGTTATGAACAGTTTAATAGTCTCGGCCATCATCAAAATCACTAAAGTCGCTCTCTAACTCATTTGTAATGGATAACATCCATTCCTCAAACTGTGGGTCATCAGCTTTCATTTGCTTCTGTGAATTTGATGCCATCGCTCTGTAACAACATACCATGTAATAAAATGATTTTTTTTGCATAAGCTGTTGACATTTCCTCCTGAAACGTACCGCCATACGATATGATATACTTACGTTATCAGTATGCTGGGATCACCCTGACCCCGCTAAGGAGAAAAATAACTGCTAATGATGTGTATGCACTCTTTTCACCGCAACCTCAATGCTCAACAACTCAAAGCATACTGCCTGAAAGGCACTGAGAGCAGCAACGCCACACTGCGAACAAAATAGATTAAGATTCTTGAAGATCCCATCATGAAGGTCTTGGCCAACCACCAGAGAGACTGGGATGCCAAGATACTCATGAGTTCACAAAACCACCGGAATGACGTCAGTTAGTTTGGTCTTTGGCAGTGAGTTCTGTCTTTTGTATGACCTGATGTTTGGGAACCTTCTTGTGGTAGGACAGTTGGAGATGCCTACATGAAGAACCTTGGAAATCATCTTCACTATGCGAATGTGATGGCCCGTAGCGAGCAACTGGATGAAGACCTGAAATGAATAGCAAGCCAACAGTTGAGGCTTCCAGCAGGATGATCTGGTGTGGCTATATCGCCATACATGGACCAAGAGGCATTGCTCCAAGCTTCAACAACCATGGCAAGGAAGGAATCGTGTGATGAAGAAAATCAACGATGTAGTCTACAGCATCCAGAGGCTGTTCCTAGGGAAGATAGTGGTGGATACTGGATACTGACCTGGCTGAATACTTGCAAAACCTTCTCAAACTCATTGAACTAGTTCAATTCCTAAATATGTAAGTGCAGAAAGTAAATTTTTAAAATAATTTTTATAGTGATTGAATACTAATAATTGAGCTATTTTGGCAGAATTAAGTGCAACAGATTTTAATGGCATTATTCTCCATGGTATAGGGGTAATATGCTAGCACCTAAAGAAACCCCAAACCTGAGAGAGACCTCTGAGAAAAATTAAGCAGTCGTTCACACAGTATAAAATGAGATGCTGAGAACCACAGTAGTTCAAGAGCATTCAAAAATAAACAATCAATTTCTCAATTTGCATTAATTGCCAGTCCTCTTGACTGAACAGCCTGGGCAAAACAATTGTCATTATCTGCTACATTGAGGTTCCGTTGTGAGTTCAGTAATGATTCAATTCAACAGATCAGTTTTCATTTGTTGTGAGTGAATGCAACACAGTCTCAATTGTAATGCTTGGGCTGTGATAAACATTTAACACACAAATAAACTGAGTTTAGTCATAAGTGTGTGGTGTTATAGAATGATGAAAGTGGTGCAATAGCAAGGAGGGAAGTCTTGCAAGGAAAGTGGCGAATGAACATGACACATATGCAACTTTATCTGATACCGTAATATTTTATTGCACAGCTGTGGAGGAGCAATATGGCAAATTTTCATTCCTTACATCAGAAATGTAGGTTTTGAAGCATAGAAACTGAAGCAAAAATCCTGTACTCAAAGTACAAACTGTAAACTTGCTGATGTCTGGATGACTTTTTGTATATTTGAAGTAAACTATGCTTCTTCAGCTTTGTGAAAAATACATATGGTTCACTGAAGCCCTTGTATGAAGAAACTTTCTTGGTTAGATAGAGCTAGACTGGAAAATTCATTGCCATAGCCAGGGTTTGAACCACAGATCTCCCAGTCTCTGTCTGGTTGCTCTTAATCATTGAGTCAACATGGCCAACATGCCAGCATGACATTAAATTCTCCAATTGAGAACTTGTATTTTTCCCAGTAAACCACCAGTGTTTTTTTTTTTTTTTTTTTTTTTTTTTAAATTTACGTCCTCCAACGTTAAGTCATATCGGACAAAATGATGCTCAAATGAGTCCGGGGGTTCCACAGAGCTCAGAGCCACCCGACATTTGTCTTTCAGGATAAGGGAAAACCTCGGAAAAAACCTTATCCAGGTAACTCACCCTAACCGAGATTCGAACTCGGGACCTCTTGAACGTGAGGCAGACATGCTACCATCTATGCTACCAAGGCAATCAATTGAGGGTTCTCATATACAATGAGATTATACTGTTTGTGGCTACTTAATGTAAATACTTATGTAAGTCCCAGGCTTCATAGTCAAACACATTATAGGTTAATTGATAGAAATTAAAACCTTAGCCTACAACAGCTGGAAGAATGGTGTGGAAGAATGATTAATTTCCAACAATAAACCTAATAATAGTGGTTTTACTATGAAGCCTGGGACTTAAGTAGTTAAAATAGTAAGTCACCACAAATGGTGCATATCTCATTATATATAAGAAACCCTAGTGGTTTACCAAGAAAAATACAAGCCAGTTGGAGAATTAAATGTCATGCTGGTATGTTGGCCATGGTAGCTCAATGGTTAAGAGCAATCAGACAGAGACTGGGAGATCTGTGTTCAAATCCCAGCAATAGCATTGAATTTTTCAGTCTGACTCTACCTATTCAAACCTTTGCCTACAGACGCGAGTGTGGAAGAACAATTCATTTCCATCAATTAATCTAAGAAGCTCTCTTATTAATTTCTTAAATAAATTTATTCAAAATCAATAGAACTATTCCTGAAAAAATAGTCTGGTCATCAGTTTCTTCCATGTCTGGGTGAGACTTTTATCTTTATACATATCTTAGCCAAAAATACACTGCATTCATTTTCAGTAAGGTTACAAAGATATTTGAAATTTTTCTTAGATTCTTGAAAACTTAATGTCCCATTTTCATTTCATCCAAGAATCAAAGTAAAGAACTATACAAGTGCACAACAGTGTTTACAGCCATGTCTGCTATTTGTAAAGCCTAATTATAAAACTGAAGCTTTCAAGAATGGAACCCCAAATCACAGTCATAAAGTTATCTCCACATTGCACAATTACCTCTTTATCCTCTAACTTCAGATGTCAACAAATACTTCTCACTTTTCATTTCCTATGTTTGACTTAAGGCAATACTCTCAAGACTGACTTAATGTTGTTCAAGCTTCTGTAAGCTTTTTGTTTTTTAGCTGATAATCAGGTAATGGAGGACCTGAGAGTCAAGAAGTTGCTTGCTTACAAGATCTTGCTGCATTTGAATCTACCTGGTGGTGGTAGTGGTGGTGGGGGTGGTGGTGGTGGTGGCGGTGGTGGTGGTGGTGGTGGTGGTGGTGGTGGTGGTGGTGGTGGTGGTGGCGGTGGCGGTGGCGGTGGCGGTGGCGGTGGTGGTCAAGGTCGTGGTGATCGTGGCTATGATCGTGGTGGCAGCGGCAATGGTGGCGGCAGTAGCAGTTGCAGTAGCACTAGTAGCAGCAAAAGCAATACAACCAAAGCAATCACAAAGAGGATTGCAAAAACAAAGAATAAACCTAAAAAAGAAATACAAAAATTAAACAACAGAAATCTTGGAAATTACAATAAATAAGTTACTAATTCTGAATTGCACAATACAGTTCTGACACAGTTAAAAGAAGAGAATGACATACAAGAAATTGTCTTTATTAATAATGACATTAACTCCAATCACAAAATGTCCAAGCAAGGGTCCAAAATTCCTCACCTAGGTCAGGCAACACTTACCTTCCTGCCATTCAGGCTAAATGATCCTCTTTCCCTACTCCAGCATAAAATCATCCAAAACTGTCAATGTATTACAAAGTCCTACTTCATTCCAATTTTCTCCTAAACTCTCATAAAAAGTTTTTTGTCCAACTCCTCCCTCTCCTAAGTGGATATACACAGAGATTACAGTCACATTTCTCAGTATGGCCAAATGTTGCATTTTACATAATCTTTCAATAACCGAATCAAACCTATTAAGCTCTTCTTCATTCTCTTTGTGATAATAAATCTTATTACATGTAGTCCAGGTTCAGTTAATTCAAAATGTAAAAATTATATCAAACCTTATTTATCTATTCTTCCTTTCCCACTACATCTTATTTCTTGTAACACTACTGTATCTATTACACAAATATAAATATTTGTAACAAAAGACTTCACTTATCTTAAGAAAATGGTGTTAATTCTTCTTTCGAATGGAGATCAATTTCAAAAACAGATTGTTTTCATCATCAGTCATCTTTGTAGTCGAGGATTCTGGTTACCATGTTTTTCTTATGTTTTCTTAGTATTACCAACATCTGAAAATGAAACAAACCTAAAAACAGAATGAAATGCTGATATTTCAAAAACAAAACAAAAAAGTGGTTGAATTCAATAAATTTACATGAGGACTTAATATTTGATTTTGTTAAACTTACTGATTTTTGTTTGGATCAAAATTTTTTCACTTTTAATGGTGAATTTTTTCAACAAACTTCTGGCTTAGCAATGGGTAATCCTCTTTCACCTTTTCTTGCTGATCTTTTTATGAGTTTTTTGGAAATGCAAGTCACTAAAGCTTTTCCTTTGATTTTTAAAACCTGATATAGATACTGTCGCGGCGCTGGGCATAAACTTTTCGACACAAATAAGAGGACATTCAGCAGATATAGTTTCATGGTAATAATGAGCCTTGCTGATTAGTTAATGATAGCGGTGCTATTGTAAGTGGGTACCGGTGGGCAGCGATAACAGAGGCAAAGGCCTCGCCAGTAAATTAAATTACGTTTCTCGAAGGCGATAGAATGTTCGAATTATGTAACTAGATGCTTGTTTTCCAGAAACCTCTAGTGATTGACAGAACAGTCTGGTAATCATGAATGGAGATATAAAAGGGATTGTGACACGCTAGCAGGACAGTTGTGGTTGTGAAGCAGTTGTTGTGTAACAGTCAGTGTTGTTGTAACAAGAGCTAATGTAATCAGCTGCAAGTGTTTGTTATTGTCCTCGACCTTGGAAGATTGATGTAATGTTGTTACGTGAGAATTGGACAGTGTATTGCTGTGGAAATAAAGGAGATTTTTAATTTCTGCAACTCGGCCTTTTAATTCTGCGAACCCACAAAGTTACAATATGTTATATAGAATAAAAAGAAGTATTTCAGAAAGTGGAGTGCCATTGTTACTAAAATTAGGCAAGTGAGTCAACCTTGTATATACTTTTCTCCACTTACAAGTTTTTTATGAAGACTAGTTTCTGGGGACTTCTCCCCTATCGTCAGCTCTGTGGTAGACTCAAACTTGTAAGTGGAGAAAAGTATATACAAGGTTGACTCACTTGCCTAATTTTAGTTACAATATGTTGATGATATTTTTTCTATTTTTCCTGATAAACAAATTAACGATGCTTTAAAATTACTAAATTTACAAGATAAAGCTATAAAATTCACATTAGAAACTGAAATTAATGGATTTATTCCTTTTCTAGATTTTAAGATAATAAGAAATAATAATAAATTAGATTTTGTTATTTATAGGAAGTCTACTCGTATTGATAATTACATAAAAAATAAAAGTTTGAACCCTTTTTCACATAAGTTGGCTGTTTTAATAGTTTGATTTATAGATTAATAAATATACCTCTGAATAAACAAGAATTTAATAAAGAATATAAACATATTATTAATACTGCTTTAATTAATGGTTTTAATAAAGACTTTATACAAAAGAAGATTGAAAAATTTAAATATCAAAAGAATGTTAATGCTGTTTCTACCTTTAAAAAAATAAAAGATGATTATAATTTTAAAAAATTTACTTACCACCCTTGGGTTAATAAACATTTTCAAAAACTTTTTAAAGAGGTTAGTATAACTTTAGTTCCTCAAAATAAATATAATATTAAAAATGTACTACATTTTTCTAAAAAAGATAAAATTCCTAATAATAAAAAATCTGGTATTTATCAATTTAATTGTTTAGACTGTGATCAGGTTTATATTGGAAAGACGAAACGTAATATGGAAACCAGAATGAAAGAACATTTTCGTAACGTTAAGTATAAACAAACTGATAAATCGGCCGTAGCAGATCAGTTTTGGTCATTTAACCATGAAATAAATCTTGAAGTTATATTATTAAAACAATTAAATGGTCAGATAGATTTAATGGTTTGGAAAAATATATTTCTTTTAAAAAATAAAAATCGCATAATGAATTTTGAAATACCAGCATTTGACTCTGTTTTTAGGTTTGTATCATTTTCAGATGTTGGTAATACTAAAAACACATAAGAAAAACATGGTAACCGGAATCCTTGACTACGAAGTTGACTGATGATGAAAACAATCTGTTTTTGAAATCGATCTCCATTAGAAAGAAGAATTAACATCACTTTCTTAAGATAAGTGAAGTCTTTTGTTATATATATATATTGTTATATATATATATATTTGTGTAATATTCATTGCTTCACTGTAGCTAGCTTCATTTTCTACGTAACTACTATATCTAGTCTGCACGTTAATATTTCATTTGCTATTTTCTGCAGGTTTCAACTTGATGTTGCAAGTACTGTTGGAAGCAAAGAAATCTTCTCAATAGCCTTGCAAAATGCATTTTTGTGTTTGAATATGTCATATGTTTTGATATAAAATGCTTCTTTTTGTAGTTCATTGACTGCTTGTCAATGGTCAACTGTTTGTCATTTTCATATGAGTACTTTACCGTCTGTACAAAATATGTCGGATCCAAAAGCATTAACATAATTTTGTAATTTACTGCATAAAGGAACACTGAATTTCTGCATATTGCTATTAGTTACAACAATGTTGTATCGAAAACTGAAAGAAAAACAAAGTTAGACCCACACTCATTAATGCCTTTTAAAATAAACACAAGGGGTAATTCAAACCCTTTCTGTTATCTATATGTTTATTTGGCCCTGGGCGCTCATTGTTGCAAAGAAAATAATGAACTGAATGAAGAATACCTATGTTGTTTTTAACTTAAAAACAATAATATACATTCGGCAAAGTAACTTTAATTGTCATGGACTAACAGTTACTGGAGTAAAATATACCCGATGGAAATGTTTAATAATTAATAAAATAATAAATAATAGATAAATAATGAAAAAAGGTAACAAAAACATTTATTTCATAAAATAGTCGTTTATAGTTAAAAAGGCAACATAAAACTGTGGCATTTCAATAACAAAGGTATAACTCGTACAGATTCACTTTCAAATTGAAGATAGATTTGACATATTTAGAAATGCATTCTGCCAAAGTTCCAGTCTCTGGTGATGACAAATAGACAGCAGGAATACCCTCTCCTGGGTTTGAATCTCCAAAAGTTACCATTTTGTAAAGGCAGCTGGCACAATAAGTCAGGTGTATATATAAAGATTTATTGAAATCATTGACATAGAAATACAGAAAACAGGACGGACCATTTAAATATAAATAATTATATATAAAAATAAATAATATGAAACAAATATTAATAAACAAAGAATCAGAAAAAGGATGATGATGGCTGTGGTGAGGAAAGAAGCAGCAGCTTGTTTTGGGTTCAACTCTCTGATACTGATCCCTTTGTAAAAGGATCTAACACAATAAGTAGCAAATCTGCTGCCATATGCAAATGTATTTGTATACACACTTATTACAATGCAATATCTTCTTGAGCATAGCAACACAGTTGAAGATGCATAACTGACAATCAGCCTATTAGTGATCCACTGCATACTTTCAGATCCTACCTCTTCCACCCCTCTCTCTCCCTTACATTAATTGGTAATAAAGCTCCTTCTACCTAAACAGCTGCTTCTACATATAACTCCAGAATGGAGGATTAGACACACTTTTAGAAACTTACTGTTTTAAAGTAGGTTCCAAATAGATAAGCAGTACAGCAAAAATTAATATATAAAATTAATATATAGAAATTATAATATAAATTGAAATTATAATATAAATTGAAATTATAATATAAATTTAATATTATAATATAAAAATTAATATAATTCAATTCTGATCTACCATAATAGTTAATTTACTTTTTATCATGATAAACTTCTTTTATAGCTTTTTTCATATTATTACCAATCTGCATATGCATAAAATTCTATTCAGGGGAAATATGATTTTCTGTTTTCAGTTCCATTACCAAGCTGTGAAGAACTTGGATTTTTCCGTGTGCCAAACAATTGTCATTGGTATTATGAGTGCCTCCTACAGAAGGATGGTAGAATTATGAGATCTGAAATAGAAGAATGTCCAAAATGTTCAGTGTTCAATAGTGCACTTGGATTTTGTGATACTCCTGAAAATGTTCCTGAATGTTCCGGTCAGCCAACAACATCAAACTGTACTGGTGAAGGAATATTTCCTGTTCCAGGATCTCTCACTTTTTATTATACATGCACTAATGTGTCTGGAGTATTCAAAAAAGAAAAAAAGGCATGTCCAACCCACATGTATTACCATTCAGAATTTAGAAAATGCATCTCTAAAGAAGTATATGAAAACTATCCTGACAGTGAACAAGTTATTTGTGAACGTGCTGCTTTCTATGCTCATCCATATGATTGCAATACTTTTGTACAGTGCACCAGAGTAAACCAAACTTTCACTCAAATGTCTATGTCCTGTCCGCCTGGACTTCAGTTCAATGAGAAAGGTGGCTACTGTGATGTGATGGAATCTAAACATTGTAAGCTAATGCTAGCCAAACTGATTAAGAATGGAACACCTGGTCTAGCACATGACGTTTGTTAACAAATGGTGTGAAACAGTGGCAATGCATTCTAAAGACTTATTTGGATGTATTATATAGTTTGTATAAGTTATCATGGATTTTCTAGATTTCATAATTGAAGTTGAGCATTTTCAAGATGTTATGTGATGATCATTTTGTGTTCTACCTCAAGCAGTAAGTAAATACTGTTTTTTTTTTATATTTTGAAATCATTTTTAAATGTGCAAATCATACATTCTAAAGCATCGGTACCAGCTTAGGGAAGTGATAGACATTTTCTGTCCTACTGTTTATAAAAATAGGGGTCTCGATCTGTATTGATAGACACAGTGCCCCACCAACATTTTGGAAAAGCTGGCACCTTTGCTTTCAGGCAAATGAAATACCCAATTCCCAGCTTTAAGATCCCACAATGCATTTCATGTTAAGTTTAGAATTACAGTTTGCCAGGAAAAAGGTAAGATGGAGAGAGAAAAGATCATGGAAATATCAATTAGAGTGCAATCATAAACAAATTGCTTGCAAGGGAAGTATCAAACCTCTTATGCCACAACCCACATTAATCATATTGCTGCCAATGTCAATTAGATAGATAGTGCCCACTCAGTGTTTAAATGCCAACCTCAAATATGTCGACTGGTGAAAAGTGCCAGCCTGCTATGTATGGTAATGTTAGCTTTTAGAAATAAATTCATACAAATGTAATTTTAAAACAAAATTAAAAATGTTAAAAGTAAATTTTGCCAGTTGAGGAGCATTTGTTCCAAACTCGATAAATGCACAAAATGCATTTCTGAGAAAAACGTTTTTTCTTTTTTTCTATTTATTGCCAGTACTAATTGGTCTGCACAGCAAATATATTAATCATTCAATTCCTCTTCCTGAAACTGTCTCATTGAATGTGAAAAGAAACAAATACAATAGTTTAACTAGTGCAAAATTGAGTTTTGAAAATGCAGAGTTTTTTCAAAAACCGATAGATTCTGATTAACTTTTCTGCATCAGCGAGAAATACACACATAAAGTTTTTTTATTTTTGTCATTTATTGTTTTTGTTACTTTTTATTTATGTGTTTATTATTTTTTATTTATTTTCACTTTATCATAATATATAATGTATTATACAACCTACATATTAATGTTTATAAGGATTATTTTATTGAGTATAAACTTAGAAACTAAGTACTGCTACCTTCACAATAATGATATAATATTTTGTTTTATTTATATAATATTTTGTTTTATTTATATAACAAACATATTGAATACATACAAAGAAATTTCAAACAATATGTATATGTAAGCTTTTAACATTTATTAGTATCTTCTAGTACATCTTTATAACATTATTTTGCAGTTTCTGGAATTTCAAAAAATTTAGCTAGATTTTGATCATCTTTTTCCTTTTCTCTGCTCACTCTATTAATTTTGGGAACCCTTTGAGATCAAAGCAGGAATTCGCTGCAGGACTTGCTGCACAATTCCATCACATCCACCTCCACAGGCAAGGCAGAATATGTATTTTGAACTTCTTCATATAACTTATGAACTTCCATTGATTGCTTGGAATGTGTTATGATTCGCTGGGTATTCATTTTAAAAGAAAGCTTTGACATCAGTGCTTTTTTGCACTTTCTTTCAAGTCTTTAATTTTCCAGTCTTTGAACAACACTTTCAGAGAGCATGTTTCAAGAGCTTTTGCTCTTATCATCAGCTGGTACTCGACTAGTGCAAATTGTGGTGGTTTCCTCTTTCTCTGCATCGTCGATAGATGGCATGACAAGTACATCATGCCATGTATCGACGATACGGAGAAAGAGGAAACCACCACAATTTGCACTAGTTGAGTACCAGGTGATGATAAGAGCAAAAGCTCTTGAAACATGTGCTGTGAAAAACCAGTGTGAGTGAAACAGTGTGTCAATATCTTCTCGATTCACTTTTGTGATAATCACACTATTCTTCTTCTGACTTGAGCAAGAGTCTGAAAATAAATTTTGAAGGAGTGTCGCTGGGCATCGTTTCTTCCAGCTCCAACAAGAAGTGGTGCAAAGCTGAGGCAACCAGGTTGCAGCCTTTACCAGATTCAATTTCCAACCATGTATACAAGGAAATGTCGTTTTTGTTCTGGGTTTTAGATGGAATCATTATGCATAGATTATACAGCTACCCCTGCCTTGCATAGAATACCTCGCTAACAGAAAATTTAGGCAGTGGTTGATTCTGCTGCATATCCAAACAAATAGTGATTGCCTCAGCATTTTCCTCTTTCAGTAGTTGATAAAACCTTTTTGAACACTACTTGTACATGGTTCTTAGTTCGTTTTTCTTTTCCACATCTGCCTCTGTCTTAATCTTCATCAGTCCCATTTTGCAGGTTGAGCATGTGCCAGTGTGTGGTGTACGGAATTAAAGATTGAAGTTGTAAAATATGTAATTATATTTTGACAGTGAGCAGACTTAAAGGTTTCTTAATCTTCTTTCATTGCAAAGGTCGGTTCACATTTTTCTGATATTAAGTTCTGGAAGTAAATATCCTCTCCTTGATTTTGCTCTTCCATGATGGCTTTCTCTATATCTGTACTTCTTTATGTCTTGCTTTATAGCAGCAGAAATGTCCTTCTATAATATTCCTGTTCTGTCACCTCCTCTAGTTTCTTTTGGCGCATTCCCAGATAAGTGAAATTTTCTAGCCAGGAGAGATAATCTATCTTTTGACACCCCTGTAATTCCTTGGAAGCTTGCAGCGCATACTGACAATACTCGACCATCATTAGTTCTCACAATGTATTTAATGCTAGCAGTCAGCTTTCTATTTGCAGCTTCTTTCTTCACCACTCTGTGACTAGGAGATGTAATATTCATATATTTCATAAGGAATTTATCTTGATTTATTTTGTCGATCACGGAAAGATGTTGGTGAAATCCACTTATAACATTATAAGTCAAATAGGGTACATCAAAGTGCTTATGCCCTTTAATTTTAGGATTTCGTGGAGTGCACTCGAGACCATATGAACATGAAATTGCTGGAGTATGAGCTTTCCTTGACTTACATTTTGATTTACTTTCCTTGTTTTTGCAATTCTTACCTCCCGTGCATTCTACGACTGGTACAGTTTCACAATCTGACCTTCTGTCCATTGTACATAGTACAGTGCAGTGTCTCAACTAAGAATAAAAATGCCATGTAAGTATAACAAAGCTTGCAGAAAGGAATGTGAAATACAAGTGCACAACCTCAGTTTGCAGTTATTGCCAACAGTGCAGCAGTATACAAAGCTTGCAGAAATGATTGAGAATTCCAAGAACTGCAACAGCGAGATGGCAGGCAATGTCAACATGCATTTCATAGAATTGAGGTTGCTACATGCTGGATAGTAAAATAATAAAATTGCATCTATAGACTTTTGCTTTAACTTAGCAAGTGCATCTATCGAGTTTTGAAAATGCTGCTAATATTCCCTAACTTCTACACGGGAAATGAATCAAATTTTGCAAAATCTGGTTTCACAGAACGATGCAGAAGGTGAAAATTATGCCGATACCATACATAACTCAATTTCATAAAATTTTGCATCTATCGAGTTTTGAAAAAATGCTTCTCAATTAATTTCTGAATACTCTACTAACAGAATAATCAGATAGCAAATATATATCCAGTGCATGTTTAATTATAACAAGGAGAAGTGATTTTTGTTATTGTAATTTGAACTGAGATGCTACTTCTTTCTTTCGAAATAGTGCGAATGACATTTAGTGGTACAAAAATGTACTCAATTACAAATAACATGATTATAATCACATTTTAATAATTATTTTTTGTTACATAAAAAATATGCAAAATTTAACTCACCAGTATCAAAGATTTTAAAATGGTTTGCATCAAGAATATGTATTCTCCTCGTCTATTGTCACTGTTTTCCAAAACTGGTTATAACAGTCTACTTGCATATATAAAAATAAAAATAATTATAATAATCACATATGGGTTCAGAAATTAAAGTATAAAACATTGATTAAAAAGTAAACCTTACTTCCCAAAGTTAAACATTTCTAGCCGCTTTTCTCACTGTCAGAGTATTTGTATCAATATCACACTCGTCCTAATATGAAATAATTTTGTCATCATCTCTCTCTGGCACAAAAACATTGCAAGAATAACTTTTCATGTTCATTTTTACAAGTTATAAACAGAACTGAACAGGATATGGTCAAACAATATCGGTGAGGGTAGGAAATACTATACTTCAGATAACAAAAGATCCCTTTTAATGACCAAGAAACACACCATTAGAAAGAAGAAGGTTTGTTCTTTTCATTGGCATAAAAGGCATTCCTATAGGATGTTTCAAAAATATGTTTACAGTCTCACAACCATTGCATTGATCAGATTGACGATGGCAGTCTTCACTCTGTATAGCACAGTTGTTTATATCGACAGCTGCGTTTTAGGGCAGAAATTCTATTAAGCAGTGCAGCAGCAAGAGGGTTAAAATTCCTTGTGAAACTAGTCATATGGAATAACATTATAACCAAAAAATTAAATGCCAGTTCCAACTGCAAAGTCTAAACTTTGAAACCTGAGAACTGCAATGGCAGCACAATGTGCAACACCAATATTGAATGGTATATAGCTACCTTGTCACATGAACCATTTCCTTCCCTTCCTTCCAAGGAACGCCCATTTCAGCCAGTTGACATAAGTGCTGCTTCCCTACAGTAAAAATAGCTGATGTGTTGCTATATTCCTAAGCCTTACAGTAAAAATATGCATCTTTTGAAAAATCACTACTATCACCAAAATTTCCAGGCAAGTTGTAGATGAAGGGTTTGATACTTCCCTTGTTAGGAATACTGTGTAAAGCTGTTTAAGTTTTCAAGCTTAAAGATATGGAGAGAGTTTTCTTGCATAAGAAGGTTGCATTACACAAAAAGTTAGGCATTCTTCAATCCCTGGTGGATTACTACTGTGCCTTTATACTTTTGTCTCAGAAATTGTTATTTTACATTGCTTTAACAGAGACACAGGGGCTCAGAAAATAGGGGTGGAACAATTCTAACCTTTTCACTTAGCAGATAGTATCTGCCAAGTGCTAAATGTAGATGTCAACACAACTCTACCAAGTACATAGTCACGATTGTAATGTCTACTGTCTTAAATTGGAATACAATGACATACTTCAGTATTGAAAACACTATTTGCACACAAATTCATACAGTAGGTAATACTGAAAAACAAAGGATAATACCTACGTATACCATGATTATAAGATTCTATACATCAGTGGTGGCTTGCATACCAGAAAAGAAGTGAAGTGCTAACAGTGTTTTCTAAATAGGACTATTGTTAGAAAAAAATTATATTTTTTCAACTTAACTATATTTTTTGTATGTTAGGCAAATACTCCTTTTTTTTCAGGACAGCATACCTGTCAATCATATCATCCAATAAAGTGGGCTATTCTTGTAGCTCAGAAAGGAGATCTCTCTCTATATATAAAAATGTTGGCCAAGCATGACAATCATTGTTGGGAACTGGTATTCTGCAAGTAAGGTTTTATCCTACTGAGACAGAGAAAGCCAGGGCAGCCGGTGAGGCATTGTATTGGCGGTGCCATAAATGAATGAACGAATGTATGACTAAACAAATACATAAATAAATAAACAAATGAATAAATAAATAATGCATGAATAAATGAATAAATAAATAATAAAGGAATGAATAAATAAAATAAATAAGGGTTATCAAGATATAAATATGTGTACCAATTTCGAACGAATTAGGTAATCTTATCAATAATCCATCCTATTCTATAATATACTGTACCAAACAGAATGTACAGGGAAACTGAAATAGATATTTATTACATCCGTACTCTTGTTACGCACAGGTGTAGCGAGCACAGTAAAAGTTTGATAATACAATTCATGGAAAATGTGATAAGAAGCGTTCGTGTATGATTCGCAACCGTAAGTCCCATGCTTTACTGCACTCTAGTGGATAAAACATAAGTTATGCACCAGAGAAATCTTGGCACTACCTGCTCCCATAAGTGGTGTACAAGCAGACATCCTAGCCATTAACACAGGCGTTTATGAGCGTAGACGGTGCCGTTCTGAAATCGGCACCAAGCCATGAAAACAATCAGGACAGAGCACTTGCATTTAATGTGCCTATTCACACGAGGGAGCAGATACACAGAAACAATCTTTTTTTGCGCAATTCCTATACACTTCTCTTTCTTTCGTTTTCATACAGATGGTGCCATGGCACAGTGGCACTACCTCAGAAGCCGCCCCTGCAGAAAGCTCATTTCAATGGACAAACAGGTGGATGACAAAGACACTACTAGTGAGAACAACTTATACACTTCCTGGAATATATGTTGATGAAAATTACTTTACTGCACAATTTCCAAAATTTGTAACACGTTAACATCAATGTAATCTTTATCCCCATAAAGAAGTTCAAGTTCTTGATGTGTGTTTGGAGGAATTTAGTAACAGTGACGTCAAAATTAATATAAAAATTATTTGTGGTTGGTTTATTGACACTCGTCACTTACTTTTTCATATATTTATGAGAGACTAGTTTCAAAGGCCCTGGCCTCCATTTTCAATCTCTTCCCAACTGGCATCTGTTGTTATCTGCTCTCTCTGGTGGTGGAACTATGAACTTTTTTGTCAAATTATCTGCTGGCGGGATTTCAAAGTTCATTACGCGATCCTTATTTTTCCAGATGAATATGTTCTCCCATGTTGTCAATCTATTTTGGTTTATCACTCCTTTTAATAATTTTGGATTTGGATCAATGTCATGGTTTTCATTCCAAAAATGAAATGCTACTGCTGACTTGTCTTCTTGTTTCAATCTGATGTTTCTAAAGTGTTCTTTGACTCTGGTTTTTAAATTTCTTTTTGTTTGACCTATGTAGCATTTTTCACAATTCTTACAATTTATTTGGTATATTCCAGATTTGTTACCTGAAGGAATTTCATCTTTTGTTTTTGAATTTAGTAATTTTAAAATTGAGTATCTATTAGTAGGTGCCAAGATGATATTTTGTTCCTTGAATATCTTTTTAAATTTATTAAATGTTTTTGGATGATATGTGAATGAACTGAATATGCTGTTGCTTTCTTTTTCTTTAATAAATGTGGTTGCTTCCTTAATGGTTTTCTTTAGTTTAGATTTTCTAATTTTCTTCAACACCAAACTTTTGTTGTATCCGTTTTCTTCTGCTATGTGTATTATTTCAAGGAACAAGAAGCAATAATACACATAGCAGAAGAAAACAGATACAACAAAAGTTTGGTGTTGAAGAAAATTAGAAAATCTAAACTAAAGAAAACCATTAAGGAAGCAACCACATTTATTAAAGAAAAAGAAAGCAACAGCATATTCAGTTCATTCACATATCATCCAAAAACATTTAATAAATTTAAAAAGATATTCAAGGAACAAAATATCATCTTGGCACCTACTAATAGATACTCAATTTTAAAATTACTAAATTCAAAAACAAAAGATGAAATTCCTTCAGGTAACAAATCTGGAATATACCAAATAAATTGCAAGAATTGTGAAAAATGCTACATAGGTCAAACAAAAAGAAATTTAAAAACCAGAGTCAAAGAACACTTTAGAAACATCAGATTGAAACAAGAAGACAAGTCAGCAGTAGCATTTCATTTTTGGAATGAAAACCATGACATTGATCCAAATCCAAAATTATTAAAAGGAGTGATAAACCAAAATAGATTGACAACATGGGAGAACATATTCATCTGGAAAAATAAGGATCGCGTAATGAACTTTGAAATCCCGCCAGCAGATAATTTGACATAAAAGTTCATAGTTCCACCACCAGAGAGAGCAGATAACAACAGATGCCAGTTGGGAAGAGATTGAAAATGGAGGCCAGGGCCTTTGAAACTAGTCTCTCATAAATATATGAAAAAGTAAGTGACGAGTGTCAATAAACCAACCACAAATAATTTTTATATTAAGTTCAAGTTCGTTTTGCAGACACTGAGGTATCTTAAATATGTATGCATAGCCCTAAATCAAGTTTCTCAAAGCAATTGTTACTCTCTGCTATAGCCCTTGAATTTTTTAGTGTCCACTAAACTTAGTTATGCCTGGTTCTTTAAATCTTTAAACCTAGTAGTACTTTGGGACAGAATATTATCAATTATTTCATATAAATAATTGTATCTTTAGATGATTTATTAATTACATAACAAAGAAATGCATCTCTTATTGTTGAGATTACTCCTCAATTTTTGTTCTAAAAGTATTTTGGCATGGTAGTCATCATTTCTTTTCTGTTAATCAACTCATAAGTGGCTTGACTTTTACTCATACAGTAATTTACGATCATTTTTTTTCCAACACACAAAAGATCAGACTGAAAATGTCGAAAAACAAAGCTAATAAACAAAATTAAATGTAATTTCGATCATTAAACAATCCTCTACTCTGACAGATGGATGTACTGTCAGATCCAGAATGGCTCATTATTTCTTCAAAAACCTCTTTCAAATTGGACCAATCTTCTTCTGCAGTTTTAAGTACTTTTGAGTTTGAGGTCCATCTTGTTTCCATAGCGTTTGGAATTCTGCTTATTTTTTCTTATTTTTTTTTTATTTATTCTGCTTAAGAAAATATATATGATTCATAACATTGTCATGTCAAACTTATGTACATGGACAGAAATAATGACACAGTGATTAATATATACTAAGGCAAAATTTAGAGTAAACATATATACAATAAGATACCATGTTTACAGTATATAATACATTACAATTCACATAAGAAATACTATTGATTTATGGAGTAATTAGATCCTTTAAGATATTCGTCCAGTGAACAGAAGCAGCGTTCCAGGCAGAATTTATTTAATTCTTTCCTGAATGTATATATCAATATCTTTTAAATAGGTAGGAAGCTTATTATTAAAGACTGAAGAAATGTGTGCTTGCATGCGATACAGGTGAGCTGGACACAGAGTATGAATGACATCAGATGTACAGCATGGCCATGAAATGTGCAAACTTCGAAAACAACGTAACACAGTACTCTGCAAACCACTGAAGCATTGTCTTGCAAGTGTATGCAAATGCAAGGTCAAGGTGTAGTATAACGTGACCGTTTTGTTTCTCCTCACAGTGAGGCGGTTGTCATGGTTAGGCTATGCAGTTTTGTACATTTCCGAGCAATAACAATACAGTCCATGTGCAGTATACCTATAGAAAATGCACACATCTCCATCCTTTACTTATTATACAACTCATGTGCTGCTGCAATAGGTTTGGTTTTATATATTTGTAAGCTGTGCGAGTCGATATGAAAGTTTGTGTTTCCTCTAGTGAAGTGCTTATCTATTTGATTGGTTTACCTACAATTTGTCTGCTATATAACTGTAATAGGACTTCATAGATGTATAGAGAGTATAGGGTTAAGATGTTTAAGTTTTTGGAAGCTTTTATTTTGGACAGTCAAACTGAAAAATTTAATGCCATGACTGGGATTTAAACCACGGATCTCCCGGTTTCCGTCCAGTCGCTCTTACCCATTGAGCTACATGGCCAACGTGCCATCGTGACATTAAATTCTCCAATTGACTCATTATATTTTCCCGGTAAACCACTAGGGGTGGTTGGATGATCGCCCACCTCTGCCGTGCTTAAGTGAGTGTGAGGCCGGCAGTTGGGTTGGTAGGCCTTGGCCCTCTTAAGGCTGTCGCACCAGGTTATCTGCTTATTGTAGTAAGTGAAGGAACTTAAGATGCTATCCATTAGTTCAAACAGAATTTTCCTCGTATGATCTGAATTTACATCAGAAAACTCTAAGAATTACTCCACTAATATGTACTTCAAGTCATGAACCTCACAAGGAAACTATCACTATACTCATACCTGTATCTGCTTGAGAGTTTGATGGCATCATCTCTGCTCAATGTGGGGCTTGTGCACCAAAAATCTGTCACGGAATAGAACCGTAATGCCAAAATTGAAGCCTGATAAGTGCCGCATGCGACCACTTGCAAGCAGCTGCTGGACATTCCTCATGAGCTTTGTATCAGTGCTTCTTACATATGCCATGTATAGACTGCTGCTCGCAGGGTTAAACAATCCCTCCCATACAATGCTGTATTATTATGCCTATATGTTTCTACGTACTATGGACTCATTTTCGGGTACTTCCAACTATATTCTGCACCCGATTTTTGCCACAAAGTTCCCACATAGAGCAGAGAAAACGCCATCAAACTCTCAAATTAATACAAGTATGAGCATATGATGAAATATAGACAGTTTTGAATTATGTCTGTTGTTTCGTCTACTTGTAAAGAGAAAAACTCACTTTTATTTACCTCTTCCTTTACATATTGTGACTTTGTGGGTTCTGAAATTGAAAGTTCAGTTTGCAGATATTCCAAAATGCTCTTTATTTCCATATAAACACACTTTGGTAAACCCTTACAATAGCATAGTTACGTAACATCCATAAATACAACCCTCAAGGTTGTAGACCACAAACAAAGAGACTTCACTTTCAAAACACAGCTGTACGCGCACGACTCTCAAGTTCCACTTCGACTCTCTCTTACTGGCGATTTGCAGCTTCTTTTATAGCTCCACTCACTGTTCGAGAAATTACCGGTATTTTCTGTAACAAACAAGATGGAACTAGAACCTTCCAGTAATCTATCTTTATCTGTTTCTGCACTGCTTCCTCCTCAAGGCTGGCCGTCCCGAACAGCACCATTGTAGTGGGGCAGACGATCCAGGTGTACCACCAACATCTTTCCTGGGGGCACCTACTGGATGCGGTAGACCACGTCGTTAATCCTCTTTACCACCCGGTACGTCCCTGGCCACGGCTGTTGAAATTTCGGGCAGCGCCCCTTGGTCCGGGTAGGGCGGGACAACCAGACCAGGTTACCTTGCTGGAATCCTTGGCTGTTGGCTTGCCTCGCCTTAAGGGGGTATCCGTCCCCTTCAGCTGCCGTGGTGCGGGCGCTGCGGACCCTTAGCACTCGTAGTACCTCTGACGTTACTAGAGGAACCTCAGGCCGAACATTCGAGCCCCTCACTTTGGGAGTTGTTCGGATTGGGTTGGTCTCGAGGGGGCAGTGGTTTCGGATACTCGCTAGTTGAAAGAGGCCCGGGTCTTGGTCGTACGGGTCCAGGACTAATGGAAGTAGAACCTCTGGACTCAACAACTGTTACCTTGGCTTCCCGTAGGGGAGGGGATCCGTCCCCTTCAGCTACTGTGGTGTGAGCGCTGCGGACCCCTAGCACTGTGGTACCTCTGACGTTACTAGAGGAACCTCGGGCCGAACTGCCGAGCCCCTCCCGTCGGGGAGTTGTTCGGATTGGTTTGGACTCGACGGGGCAGTGTGTTCCCGACACCCACGGGAAATCGGGTACCTTTGGTCAGGCTACGGCCGCCCGGAAGGGGTAGAGGATTGCCTCATAATTTCCAGGTACCAGCCTGCAGAGCTAGTAGAAAGTGTGCTAGATCACTAGGTGGCCTCACCAAGGTATGCCGTAGTCTTTCCTGCGGGTTTTACGCGTGTTTGACGCCACTGCGCGTAAGTGGCGTATCTACTTCGATCCCGTCTTGACGTTGTTGTCGATGGGGGCTTTTTAAGAAATCAATGGAAAGAGCCCCGGAGTTATCCATCGCTCCTGGGTAGAAGGCGGCCAGGGTCTTCGGACTTTTGGATAGACTCTCTGCTCATAACTGTTACCTTGGATGAAGACGCGCTGGTATCGTCTCAGCAGTTATCAAACCTTCTGCAGCTGTTCCGCGGTCAGGTGGTCGGCCGGCCTCTCCAGTAAGCCTTCCAGCCGTGGTCCCGCGTGTTGCGTCGGCACCAGCTCCTGTGTCTTGTCGATTGCTGTCACGCTGACTACGGGCTCGCACGTCCCCAACTCCGTCCCGGCCTGGACGTCGTGATCGGTGTCTGTCAGATTGAGCAGCCTCACCGGCACCTCTTCTCGGCACAGCAGCAATGTCCTGGCTACACAGAGCCCGTGCACAGGTGTCTTGCGGTCTAGCATGTTCTTGGTCCGCTGGCCTTCCAGTTGCGCCGTCACCACCCCCTCGCTCCTCGCGGGGAAAACCACGTTTTCCCTCAGGACGACCCTGCAGATTCCAAGGCACTCTTCGGGTCCCGGAGTATCACTCCTTCTCCGTTAAGCCACAGGACTTCCTGCCGACATCGACCGTCGCCTCATGGCTCCTGAGGGCATCCAGTCCTAGTATCACCTCCTCAGCCACCTTCGCGACGAACACCCACTGACGCACGGCACTCCGTCCCAAAGTCAACTTAAGTAGGGCCTTCTTCTCCACAGGCAAGGTGTCACCCGATGCCGTCACAAACTGGTATAGTCGGCTTAGTTTTCTTGACGGCAAACCCCTGGCTACGTCAGGTCTAATGACGGCAAGGGCTGCCCCAGTGTCCACAAGCACGTGGCACGGCTTTTCTCTCACCCAACCGTCCGAGATGAGACTGTCATCCAACCGTCGACTCACGGCGCGCAGTGTCAATTGAGGGGATGGTGGTGAGGCACCGACGTGCCCCTCGCCACGCCAGCCCTTACTAGTTTCTCAGGCTGCTCTCCCTGGTATGGGCAGTCTCTCTCTAGGTGTCCCGACTGGCTACACCCCCAACACACGCCACTAGGTCTTCGCTGGTCTTCGCTGGTCTTCTCGTTCTCGAAATCGGGGTAGCGTCACGTTGGCCACCTCCATTCTCAATGCTGGCGTTAGCGCCTCGTGGATGGTTCTGTAGTCGCCGAACATTAGGCGCTGGCGTATCTTGGTGTCTCGTACTCCGTCAACGAACTTGTAGGTAGACTCTCGGGATACGAACTATGGTGGGAGGTCAAATAAGGCTTTGCTGGCCAGCTGCTCAATTGCCAGGGCGAACGCCTGCAGCATCTCCCCTGGCTGCTGCGACCTTGACTTCAATTGGCTGCGGTAGGCTGCGGCTAAGCGGTGGTTTCCAAAGCTGTTTCCCAGGGCTTTCCAGATGTCCTTGGGCGCCGGCGCTGTCTGGACCGCGTTCAACAGCTCTGCGGCCCTTCCCTGGAGACTGGCTATTAGTTGGGCGGCCTCTTCCTCTGGTGACCACTTGTTGTGCTTGGCCACTGTGTCGAATTGGCGGTGGAAGACTTCGAACGTTGACGTGTCGTCGAACTTTGGAGGTTTGACGCGCGCAGATGTGTCGCGTCCCGGCGCGTCGGCCTTTAAATCCTTCAACCTTCTGTCGACGATGTCCTACACCATGGCGTTTAGGGACTTGGTATTGCTGTCGACCTTTGTCTCTAGGTTGTTAACGCGGTTCGCCAAGTCTTCGACGTCTTCCACCATAACGTTCAGGACTTGGTGTTACAGTCGGCCTTTCCAAGTTGTTAAACCGCTCGTCCACTTGACCCATCCGCTGGCCCAGCTCCGCGATGTCATCCCTTACACCGGTTAACTGCTCTTCAAATTTTGTGGCGAGGGCCTCGTTCGTCACCTTCATTTCGTTGCTAGCTATCGTTCGCTACTCTCATTTCCATGGTTAACGTCGCAGCGTGGGTGTCATTCGCTGTCTTCATTTCTTTTAGTTCCGCGGCCAGTTGTTATTTGCCGTTTCCGTCTTCGTTGTTAATTCGGCCTTCATGTCTTGCATCTTCTCTAAAATCTTTTCAAATGCAGCCTCCATCGTCGTATGTCTCACTCCTGACACCAACTGTGACTTTGTGGGTTCGTGAAATTGAAAGTCTAGTTGACAGAAATTCCAAAATGCTATTTATTTCCATAGAAACACATTTTGGTCAACCCTTACAGTAGCAGAATTACGTAACATACACAAATATAATCCTCATGGTTGTTGACCACAAACAAAGAGAGTTCACTTTTAAAACACAGCTGTACGCGCACGATTCTCAAGTTCCACTTCTACTCTCTCTTACTGGCGATTCGCGGCTTCTTTTATAGCTCCGCTCACTATTCGAGAAATTACCGGTATTTTCTGTAACAAACAAGATGACACTAGAACCTTCCAGTTATCTATCTTTAACTGTTTGGCAAGCCTTTTATCTCCGCGACGCATGTCTCTTTGTGTACGTTGGCCGCGCTTGTCGCAACAGTACGATCGGCGACAATATCCTTATATGGAGTCTGAAATACACTGCATTACTTGGACTGATTTCTCTTGGACTCACCACTGAATACACATTTAATTTTACTATACTGGTTTTTAATTTCATCAAAACTTACATACAGCAAAGCTTTTAACAGTTTTTTTTTTTAAGTTATTCTGGCTGTGAGGTGAAGCTTGGGTACTCATTAACACCATGAAATGATTATTCTTGTTTTGCTAAACTCAAAGTTGCTTGTACTACAACTTTCATAAGGTTTCTATTTACCTAAACATTCTTATTAAATATTTTAATGCAAAGTCCAGCTGTTTCATGTAATGCATCCCTAATTGAGTGTAGGTTTTTTTTTTCTATTTGCTTCAATTGCAATGCTCACTTAAATCCAAATATTTATGAAAAGCAAAAGCTGAGCTTGAGAAGTTACCAAATCCTGCATTATTCCATTCTTTTTAATCCTAGTAAAAGACATGCTCAACAGAAAATTTTTTGCCACACAACCACAGAAGAAATCAATTTCTTTTAACTCTTTACTACCCAAATTATTTTGCTACTTATGCTCTTCTTCTAATTCATTTACCAGTTTTCATATGCCTTTAAGGTGCAGGTAAAGGTGAGTGAGTGGTTCTCTAAAGTAAGAAGTAATGGACCTGCCCTTCATTCAAAGCTCAACATGATAAAGGAAGGGGAGGGCACACATAAAATAATCAGTGTGATGATACAGCAAATGGGGTTTCATTTGACTGCAGCCGCATGAATTTTTCTCCTTTTTCTTAAAAACTAGATTACAAAATTAATTATAAGAAAATATACTTTTACAATATAAATCAATCTAAAATACAAATTTTCTATTGATAATTACTGGGATAATATAAAAATTACAGAATACCCTATTAAAATATTTTAAAATCTTCAATAAAACTTATTATTGTTACTTAAAAGTAACAAAGTGCAACTGATAAGAATGTCTTAACTTTTTTGCTTTTTTAACACTTATGGAGAAAAGTGGAGTACGGTGATTAAATACCACCTAGTCTTTCTTGTTTTGTTTGTGCCAATGACAAAATGGGAGTATAACAGACTACAAACCATGTCATTTTCTAGGTTCATTTGTATAATCACTTATTAAAATACGTAATTACTGATAAAAAAGAAAATTGTTCATGAAGTAAGTAACTTGTTTTTCTCACCAATACCAAATATCACTGACTGTGTTTAGAATTTACCTACCTGTTTCAAGAGCATATGAGGGCTAAGGATATTATTTTCTAAGTGAAGAGATAAAGGTGGCTGTTCTTTCAGAGAAAGACCATTGCTCATTTCCATGGGAACCTTCCAAAAGTGCTTTACATAAACAGGAGTCAGGGAGTGAAGAAAAGACTTTTGGTACAAACTTGTTGGCTTCTACAGCTATGACAGACAGGGATGATGCAAGGAACAAATAGGAAAGCAAGAGATAAAAAAAAGACAGAATTGTTCCAATGCAAGATTCCAGGCTAGGCACTTCATGCTTTCTTAAATTGTAATATTGGTCATTTTATGCCCAATATAGTTATACATTTATAGAAAGGTAAATTTTTATAATTTCTAATTTTTAGAACATTCAAGTGATGTGCCACTTTAGCTTACTTCAACTGGCGAGCTGCCCTTGGCATGTCAACATTTGTATTAAACCCTTTTAAAGCATTCAAAATCTAACTCCTTTGGAATAAAGTGTAGTTCTATGTGTTATTATTCTTAAAACAGACTTAAGAACAATAACACATAGAACTACACTTTATTCCAAAGGAGTTAGATATTCAGCAGTCACTCTGTATAATAAACTACCGGCCAATCTGCGGTGTTTCAAGCTATCGTTGAAAGAAATTTTATTAAGCGAATCATATTATGATATAAGTGAATTTCTAGATACACTGTAGCTGGCCATATAATTGTATATATTTGTGATGCATTTTAAATGCTGTGTAGTTGTAGAGCCATGCAACTATACATATTTATGAGTTCATGCTTAGATCTTATTAATTACACTTGATGCAACTTATTTTTATACTTATATTATTTGTATTGTTCTAAATATTTGTATTGACGTATCCAAAGTCATTGTATTGACTTAACGGATGAATAAAACAACTACTGTTTACTACTACATAACTACTCATGTTATCGAGATTCAACTGTATTGGAACACCACAGTGAAGCGAAAAATTATTAAATTTTAGATGAGTCGCATTTTTTACACATCTGCTTCACTTTCGTACCTATTTTGAGGACATGTTTCGCAAATCTTCGTTTGCATCTACGGCTCTTGTGCGACTGAAGCTAGATCCAGCGGTGTGGGTAATTCTGGGGTTGTTGCTGCCATCTGTTGATTTAGTGATGAACTGAAATGTGGGATTCTCTTCTAGCGGGATTTCAAAGTTCATTAGTTGGTTTTTATGTTTTTCTATGTATATCCTCTCCCATATGACGAGTTCACTATGTTTTTGTACGTATTTTAGTAATTCTGTGCTATCTTCAATTTCATGATTTTCAGACCAGAAATGAGCTGCTATTGCGGACTTATCAATATTTTTGTATCTTAAGTGCCTGAAGTGTTCTTTCTTTCTAGTGCCTATGTTCCTTTTTGTCCTTCCTATGTAAATTTTTTCACAGTCTTTACACTTAATTTTGTAAATGCCTGACTTTTCCTCTGGTTTTATCTTATCAGTATTATTACTGTGAAGTAGGTTTTTAATGTTGTAATTGTTTTTTGGTGCCAATGTTATATTGTATTTCTTGAATATTTTTTGGAACTTTTTTGTGGCCCAGGGGTGGTAAGTAAATTTAGCAAATCTAGTTTCTTGTTTTATTGGTGTGAGAGCTGTGATCTGTTTTAATTTCTTTTGAAGTTTGAATAATTTTAGTTTTTTATCTACAAGGTTTTTTCCATATCCATTTTTAATTGCAGTTTTTAAGATTTGATGGTATTCGTTTTGATATTCTTGCTGGCTGAGAGGTAGATTTACTAATCTGTGTGTCAGACTGTTGATGGTTGCATGTTTGTGTGGAATTGGGTTGAAACTATTTGCTTTGATGTAATTATCTGTGTGTGTTGCTTTTCTATGAATGCCAAATTCTAGTTTTTCATTGCCTTTTTTGATTTTAAGGTCTAAAAAAGGTAGAGTACAGTCCTCTTCAGTTTCTACTGTGAATTGTATGCTGGGTTCTTGCAGGTTGAGTAGTTTCAAAGCATCATCTATTAGTTTGTAGGGCACTATTGCAAAGATGTCGTCTACGTATCTGTACCATGTTTTAAACATATGAGGGAAGGCTTTAGTAATATGTGTTTCGAAAAAGCTCATGTATAGATTGGCCAAAAATGGTGATAGCGGGCTTCCCATAGCTAGTCCTGAAATTTGTTTGTAATATTTTCCATCGAAGACAAAATAATTTTGATGTATACATAATTCAGTCATTGCCACACATTCTTCTATTGCATTGGCATCCAGGTTTATAGAATTTAGCCATTTTTTCAGTTGAATCAAAAGTTTGTCTAATGGAATGCTAGGGAAGAGGGAGCGGACATCAAAGGATACTAAAGTATCATGAGGTTTTAGTTTAAGATTTTGAATTTTTTCTGCCAGGTCTAAAGAGTTTTTTATACTCAGAGTATGGAATTGTGGAAAGGACTGAAATTTTTTGGTTAGCCATTTTGCCAGAAGGTAAGTAGGAGTGTTTATATTATTTACAATGGGTCTCATGGGTATGTTGGGTTTGTGTATTTTAGGCAAACCATATATTCTTGCAAGGGTAGGGTTGTCTGGTTTGATAGTTTTTTGTTCTGTAGTTGTTAAAATTTTACTATTAATGATGGTTTTTTGTACATCTTTTATGCATCGGTTGAGTGGATTAGAATCTATTTCCTGGAATTCTTTTTGTTGTAGTAACTCTAACATTTTTTCTTTGTATGTAGCTGTATCTAAGATTACTATTTTGTTCCCTTTATCAGCCCTTGAGAAGATTACATCCTTTTTCCTTAAAGATATAATTATCTGAATTTGTTTCAAATGTTTTATTGGCCTTTTATTTATTAAGTTTTCCAATATAGGAGCTGATTTTTTTCTAATTATATTTTTGTCCATGGTTTCCAAGCCTTCTACTGCTAATTCTATGTCTGCAATGAATTCATCCGGGTTGCTGGAGTATGTTATACATGTTTTTAGGCCTTGGTTAAGTACATCTTTTTCTTCGTTGTTAAAATTTTGCTTTGAGAGATTAATTACACTATCTAGGGATGTGTTCTTTGCTGAAATTTTGTTATGTTTTGGTTGCCAATGATTATGATTACGTTTTAGTTTCTTATTTTGACGATAAACGAAGAAAAAGATGTACTTAACCAAGGCCTAAAAACATGTATAACATACTCCAGCAACCCGGATGAATTCATTGCAGACATAGAATTAGCAGTAGAAGGCTTGGAAACCATGGACAAAAATATAATTAGAAAAAAATCAGCTCCTATATTGGAAAACTTAATAAATAAAAGGCCAATAAAACATTTGAAACAAATTCAGATAATTAAATCTTTAAGGAAAAAGGATGTAATCTTCTCAAGGGCTGATAAAGGGAACAAAATAGTAATCTTAGATACAGCTACATACAAAGAAAAAATGTTAGAGTTACTACAACAAAAAGAATTCCAGGAAATAGATTCTAATCCACTCAACCGATGCATAAAAGATGTACAAAAAACCATCATTAATAGTAAAATTTTAACAACTACAGAACAAAAAACTATCAAACCAGACAACCCTACCCTTGCAAGAATATATGGTTTGCCTAAAATACACAAACCCAACATACCCATGAGACCCATTGTAAATAATATAAACACTCCTACTTACCTTCTGGCAAAATGGCTAACCAAAAAATTTCAGTCCTTTCCACAATTCCATACTCTGAGTATAAAAAACTCTTTAGACCTGGCAGAAAAAATTCAAAATCTTAAACTAAAACCTCATGACACTTTAGTATCCTTTGATGTCCACTCCCTCTTCCCTAGCATTCCATTAGACAAACTTTTGATTCAACTGAAAAAATGGCTAAATTCTATAAACCTGGATGCCAATGCAATAGAAGAATATGTGGCAATGACTGAATTATGTATACATCAAAATTATTTTGTCTTCGATGGAAAATATTACAAACAAATTTCAGGACTAGCTATGGGAAGCCCGCTATCACCATTTTTGGCCAATCTATACATGAGCTTTTTCGAAACACATATTACTAAAGCCTTCCCTCATATGTTTAAAACATGGTACAGATACGTAGACGACATCTTTGCAATAGTGCCCTACAAACTAATAGATGATGCTTTGAAACTACTCAACCTGCAAGAACCCAGCATACAATTCACAGTAGAAACTGAAGAGGACTGTACTCTACCTTTTTTAGACCTTAAAATCAAAAAAGGCAATGAAAAACTAGAATTTGGCATTCATAGAAAAGCAACACACACAGATAATTACATCAAAGCAAATAGTTTCAACCCAATTCCACACAAACATGCAACCATCAACAGTCTGACACACAGATTAGTAAATCTACCTCTCAGCCAGCAAGAATATCAAAACGAATACCATCAAATCTTAAAAACTGCAATTAAAAATGGATATGGAAAAAACCTTGTAGATAAAAAACTAAAATTATTCAAACTTCAAAAGAAATTAAAACAGATCACAGCTCTCACACCAATAAAACAAGAAACTAGATTTGCTAAATTTACTTACCACCCCTGGGCCACAAAAAAGTTCCAAAAAATATTCAAGAAATACAATATAACATTGGCACCAAAAAACAATTACAACATTAAAAACCTACTTCACAGTAATAATACTGATAAGATAAAACCAGAGGAAAAGTCAGGCATTTACAAAATTAAGTGTAAAGACTGTGAAAAAATTTACATAGGAAGGACAAAAAGGAACATAGGCACTAGAAAGAAAGAACACTTCAGGCACTTAAGATACAAAAATATTGATAAGTCCGCAATAGCAGCTCATTTCTGGTCTGAAAATCATGAAATTGAAGATAGCACAGAATTACTAAAATACGTACAAAAACATAGTGAACTCGTCATATGGGAGAGGATATACATAGAAAAACATAAAAACCAACTAATGAACTTTGAAATCCCGCTAGAAGAGAATCCCACATTTCAGTTCATCACTAAATCAACAGATGGTAGCAACAACCCCAGAATTACCCACACCGCTGGATCTAGCTTCAGTCGCACAAGAGCCGTAGATGCAAACGAAGATTTGCGAAACATGTCCTCAAAATAGGTACGAAAGTGAAGCAGATGTGTAAAAAATGCGACTCATCTAAAATTTAATACTCATGTTATAATTACTACTACCTACAAAGAAGCAGGCCTCCTTGTGTCTGCTTTAACATTTCAGTTTTTTGGGTAGAAATACGGTGATACTCAAACTTCAGGTGAGAGCATGACACCCCAGAGAATTCTCTGTTCTGTTCAACTTAGCTTCTGATTACTTCCACTTCTTTACTGCCAGCAAACCAAACAATCAACTTAAGGAAGTGCATAGTCTTATGAGCAATTGTAAGGCATTTTATGAGCTGGATGATTAAATCTATCTGTAACATTCATATCTTTATCTAAGAGAAAATCTAACTAAAGTGTTGTCAGCCCATTTAGTCCTGAGGAATGGGAGGGCAATATAGCATCTCTCGGGGGGGGGGGGGGGGGGGGGAGAGAACTGGCTTTTCCATCTTCACTTACTAAACACCCATTCCTCTTATAGGTAAAATGCTTCCTTATGACTCTTAGTTTTGGACATAACCCTTTTGCTCTTAAAAATGAATTACAAAAAATATGTTCTTCTATATGAATACTGGGATATTTGAAAATAAAAATGTTAGAACAGAGAAAAAGTTATGTTTCAAACAATGCCTACTTTCAAAACAGCAAGATGCTACTTTTTCAGTTCCACTCAAAGAACTACTCCTTTAGTATCTGAAGGAAGAGAATAATAATTGAATATGTATGACCCTTTAAACAAAAATTTTTACCATTTATGAAATATAAAATTGAAAATGTCCTTTTTTATATTATTATGGAGCAAACTGCATACAAAGTCTTGTTTGGATATGTGACTGGTATAATGGGAGTTTCCTTGGCACAGGAAGCACATTGTTCACTGGCAGAATTGGATATTAATAGCTACATTCAGGCACATAGATCTATCCTGAAAATAACATCATACCTTTGTAGGTATTAAGATCTTAGAAATTATGTTTTTGAGCCATAACACATCTCTCACTCATTTTTAAAAATTTTGCACAAGTAGCCATCATGGAAATGTAAATAGAACCATGCTTTATCTATAAAAGGATTAAAAGTGTGTCAACAGAGCAACATTAATATTATCTAATATCTATCTGCAGAAAATAACTCGACTCACATTAACAGGTGGTTGCAATTCCTGAACTATATTTATCTAATAGGGTTTTAATTTTAAAAGTTTAGTGACATTTCTCCAAAACAAGGTTTGTGAAATTGCTGATTTCTGTGCAAGGTTTCTGAGAGATTTCTTAGGACATTCTTTCTCTGATGTTATCAAGTTTTTCCTCTAAGAACATGAGGAGTTACTTTTAGTTTCTTATGAAGAACAGATGTCATTTCCCTAAATATATGCACAAGATTAAATCCATTTTTCTGCAAGGCACACAAATACTTGGGAGTATTGTGTATAAATTGCTATCCCACTTCTCTACAAGAGTTTGTTATCACTAGGGTCCAGAAGTTCAGCCAAAAATTTCTGAAGTTAGTTGCATTAAGTATAGATTGTCAACTGAGTTAGTCATCAACTCGTGCTGTTGGTAAACACTGAAAGAGAGAGGAAAATGTGCCTTCAGCATCTAACATTAATGCAGACAGATACAGTAACTTTTGTCATGATCTGTGTAACATAATGGTGGGAGCAAACTTCTCCTTCTGGAAAGTAGAAAATAGTTATTTCAAGTAGTTTTTGGACAAATATAGGAGAAAATATTGCCATCCAGTCCACAATATGCAAGGAATACCTAAAGATGTGCTACAAACACATACTTCAGGATATTAGAAACTCTGTGTCCAACAACAGCATATGGGTTTCCATAGACAAAATGACAAATTCCATGGAAAGGACTGTAGATGATGCAATTGTTTGTGTACTGAGTACACTGAGGCATATGCAGAGACATAATGTAGTATTGTCACAACAAATTAGCTTTTCATTTACTGTGCACAGTGAAAACATTAATGATTCTTTTGTTTGTAGTCATATATCTGAAAAAGTTAAGTTTGTTTTGTATAATTTATCAATAAATGTGCAATATAATCTATGACACCGTCTGTCGTGTGACTACATTTGATAGATTACTGTGACCTTGGCTGTATCAGTATGTGCAGGACTCCATGTTTATGAGACGCAGGTAGTGTATAACCCTGTTATTATTAACCTGTTGCATTGTTTTCTTGGCTAAACTTTCAGGCCCTAGTATCAAAAAGGAATCATATAAAGATTCTGTGTAATAAAGTACACAGACTTTATGGCTTTATAACAGTACTAATACACTATAACACTGAAAAAATTGGTTTCAAGATGTTTCAACCTCTGTACAGCAAAGACTTCAAAGACTTGGCAACAACTGATTTGCTGGCATACAGAGAGGAGGGAAGGAGAAGGAAAAACAGATTTAGTTAGAAACAGTGCAGTGCAGACAAGCTATTTCCTGTAATATGACCATGTATCAAAATAATCACTCTATATTAGAGAGGATCTATAAGCTCAGTTGTTTAGTTATATTATCTCCAAAAGAAGAATTAGAAGGAAGGATGGGAGCAAACATAAAAAGCTATACACTGCTAATATAATTGTTCTATTGCATATTTGTATTCTTTGAATTAACAACATGTACAGTAACTTAATATGCAATGAATGCTGATGTACATATTAACAGGACACTTAGGAGAGTGACAGTCTCCGTAATTAGCTTGAGCACAGTCTATTTCCATAGTGCAGATAATGGTAGAATACAAGATATTTAATGAAGAATGGAAAATCTGGTTCCTGAGTAACATCACAATAAATTAGTTCCTTATGTACAAATATATAATTCATATAAACAGTAATGTCAAGTGTCATTACAGCTGCAACATTAAGATATATACTTTATATATAATTTAAAATATAACTAACTGTATTAGAACTAGATTCCTAAAATGTCTTACCAGATTTTATGCTTTTCTTTACATGTTTGCACATGCAGCTGCATTATACAATATGTTTTTCTTTCCCAATTTACTTTGCAACAGTTTTGTTTACAAGGTAATATTTATATAGTATATACTCTGATATATAGTTATTGAATACATACACTTGAAATTATTAGTAAATTTTAAAATATGGTTGGTTGGTTGGTTGGTTGGTTGGTTGGTTGGTTGGTTGGTTGGTTGGTTGGTTGGTTGGTTGGTTGGTTGGTTGGTTGGTTGGTTGGTTGGTTGGTTGGTTGGTTTACAACATTTCCCATATGGTCGTTGACCAGTGGAAACATCCAGATGACAGAATCCATTACCATCAATAAGAGGGTCTTAAAGGTAAATGGCATTGGAACACGAGGAGCTACAATTTTTACATGCATTTGGAACCATAATGGAGCTTGGAGATACTTCATATGATTAGTCAGAGGTGAAGTCTTAAACAGGGTTGACTTTCAAATTGCCACACTAGAGCAAGGAATCAAACCATGAATCCTCAATATGAAAATGAAACTATTTACGTACTGCGGTGCCATTTTTAAAACAATAAATTGGTAAGTAGGATAATTTCTAGACAGAACTCCTTTTGTCTGATAGCATATTGACCAAATAAAACTCTGCCTTAAACATCAGAATCAAAATGTAACAAATGTTTACAATAGCCATTTTATTCTTTGATGTCTGTATTACCTATCTTGTTGGCAATTGTGATATTAATTGTGATTTCACACTAGCCATATGCGACAAGGTTTGGAAAGGTAGAGTCAGACTAAAAAATTCAATGCCATATCTGGGATACAGCTGTACAGAAACATCCATGAGTAATGCATATGACAGATCCTACTTATTGTTACTGTTTTTCATGTGCTCTTCTTTTGAGAACAGGTTTTTCATTGGCCAAGAAGAGTAACCTCTTTTACTCTCTGAAACAGAAGAATACATCCACGTGGCCAAAATATGCCCACCTCAGTAGTGTGGATGGTAGTGTATCTGTCTCACGTTCAAGAGGTCCCAAGTTCGAATATTGGTCAGGATGAGTTACCTGGATAAGATTTTTTCAGGGTTTTCCCTTATCCTGAAAGACAAATGACGGGTAACCATGAATCCTGGACTCATTTGAGCATCATTCCACCCATTTCATTCATCATCCGATATGACTTAACGTTGGAGGATGTAAATAAAATAAATAAATCTATAAATACATGGCCAACAAACTTACAGAAAATTGTATAGAAAGGGATGTTAAAAACAGTCTGTTGTCAAGATTTAATTGGCCACCATCAAAACAATGGTATTGATTAACAGAACTATTTGTAGTTGGTTTTTCACATCATGTTACTTTCATTTTAATTTTTTGAGGAAATAGTTTTGGGAAATGTTCCTTCCATTTTCAAATCCTTGAGGTTGAAAATGGAAGCAACGGCTCCCAAAACGAGTCTTTCATAAAGTCAAAATGTAAACGATTTAGCATGAAGGAATCACTAAAAATAGTTTATCAATTAATTTGGATGTCACTGTTACTCAATTCCTCCAAACAAACGTAATGGTATTGATGTTATCTGCTATCATTAACTGTTCTTCTGCACTTTAAAGGCAGGAGTTTAGTTACCATTTTCTCTCTGTGATCCACTGCTTTACAGTAATCTTTGCAGAGTACAAAACAATCTCTCCTGTAAAACACTTTTCTCTTTCCTTAAGTTCATAATACTCAAAAATAAACACATCTGTTCCTAAAATGTAGTGTAGGATTGGCAATGATGCTTTACATGGGGTTCTACCATTGGTATATTGGTGTGGATTTGACTACTGGTCTGGCTGTCAGTCCTTAGCCCTGTACGAATTGGTTCCATTTCAGGTATTAAAAGGATGATTGTGAGGGAAAATGTCTATATCGAAGGCATTATACAAATAAAGAAGAGTCAGTAAATGTATACAACTCTGTCTCTGAATTCTTTCTACATAATTGACAGATTTTAACCTTTTCTTATGAATTCAAGAAATCAGCTTATTCATTATTTATTTAATTTATTTTTTAATTGTGTTATACCAGCATGCTTTCCCATTTTGCTACACACATGACATAAGCCACAGTTATGTATATGCCATATTGCAGGGGCGGCTTCTCAATAGGGTAGCATGTTTGCACTACAACCAAAATGCAGGGTCTCTCTTTAATGCAATGGCGCATTCCATTTGGAGTTTATTTTGACCTTGTCTAGTGCAGTGGACCTCAGTGTGCTGTATTGTTTGCAGGTGCCAAGTAGTTCACTCCCAGATGCAAACTACTGGCACACAATGGGGAGGTATAGGGCAGGACGAACCTAGGGTGTGCCGAGGCAAGTAGAGGGGAAGTGCGGAGCATAAGGCTGCATAAGGTTGGTTAACCTAGCAGCCAGAGAATAGTGGATGCCAAGCCTTCTTCTGCTTACATCACAACAGCACCACCTATTGCTCTCATATTAAATGTTCGCATCGGTCAACTATTACTTACCAGTACACAGCCACATGGTTTGTGCCATGTTTTGTTAGCTGAGCCATGTTTTGAGTAGTGAATCAGAGTGATTTATTTAAATACAGGTATTATAAGGAGAAACAATGATTTCCATACAGTGTCTATTAGCACATCCTTTTCCAAAAATGAGCTTAGAAGAAAAAACTGAAATTAAGCGACTTGGAAGACCTGCACCAAATATAAAAATCACACAGGTAGTTAAAACAAAAACAAGATGTTGTAACAGGAACTTTAAAAACGATGTATGTGAGAAATATAACTGGATGTGTGGTTGTGATATTAAAAATTACCTGTTTTGCTTTCCTTGCGTTCTGTTTGGCAGTGAAGATTCGTGGACGAAACATGGGGTGAATGATTTTCAGCATCTTTATGATCGCACTAAAAAGCACGTAACTTCAAAACTGCACATGAAAAACAGTCACGTTTTGCGATGCTTGGCAATGTAAATATAGCAAAGCAGATGGACAGTACATATTGGAGAACAATTGAAGAACACAACCAGAAAGTGTCTGAAATTAGGTATGGTTTAAACATTACAGTTAAGTGCATTAGGTTTTGTGGAGCTTTGAGTTAGCTCTATGAGAACACATCAAGCAATCCTGGTATTTTTTGAGGACTGATAAACTTCAGTGCAGAGCTAGACTGTGTTCTGAAAACAGATCTGGAGAATGCTACAGTGTTTAAGGGGACTTTCAAGACAATCCATAACGAACATTGGGCATTGTGTCCATCCAACAAACTATCCAGAATTTATAGTGTAAGATGTGAGGTTTGCCACGAAATATATATTGGAAAAACAAAAAGAAACCTATAAACAAGGATGAAAGAACACGTGAGATGCATAAAATACTCATTTCTGGCATAGCTTGTTATATTTCAGTGCTTTTACTGACTAATTAGGGAATGTTTGATGAGGAAAAGTCTCTGAAACATCTTTTGTAAACAGAGTATTAGGCTAATGATAGAGGGAGCAGCCTTAACATCTTTTAAACAGAGAATCTAGGCTGATAATGTAACTAACAATCTCTAAGGCATATTTCATTAAGTTTTGGTGCAGAAAGTGATGTTAGAATAATTAAAGTTTTGATTTGAGTGTGTATGTGTGAATTCTCCATCCTAGATTATTACTGTTAACTTTTGAGTCTTGGAGAAGTGAATGTTTGAGTGGCATATACAGAATACTGGTGCATTTATTGGTCTTAAAACATTTTACATATATATTGCATGATGAGACAGATTTTACATGCTTATGTAATACACTGTAGTCTGCATGTTTCACTCTAAAATTTGTCACACTAAAATTTAATGTTAATGATGTGTGATAATTGGGGAGGAACAAAATAAATCAACAAATAAAGCACACAATCAAAAGAAGAAGAAGAAACTTATGCAACACTCATGCTATTGTTTACAAATCAAACTCGACAACTGCCTCTAAAGCACTAAACATCCTCCTCCCACCTTTGTCTCTCTCTCTTACACTCTGGTCTAAGTTATATCAACTATTGTAAAACTGTATCATTTGCTTCACCCTACCCTTTCCAACCAGCAAGACCCACCTAATTTGTAATCTGTCCTAGAGTTTACAAAAGAAAGGCAAATACCTTCTCCTCAGTTTTGTTTTAGTACTGTAAATCAAAAGTTTCTTCCCCTTTACACCAGGGCAGTTGCTGATAACCTTGCAGTTGAGTGCCCTTAAACACAAATAACATCATCAACAATAACATCAGCATCATCACAAATATCATCATCTACACCAGGGACAGATTCCTGCACCTTCATTAAAAAATTTGATCGCTCGTAACTATCCTTCTCCAAGCCAAACAGACCCTTGTTTGCTGTCTATTTCCCAACAAAATACATTGTTCAATATCTATTATACTACTTTTAGTATTTCTATTTCTATTTTATGCTTAATAATATTTTCTCAGTATATTGTGACCCTGTCTGCTGATTATACTATATCTTTCAGTTGATTCTATTACCTTTCTCCATACTTCACTCTTATTTGCTTGTCCTTCAAACCAAATACTATACATTCCTATTCTTTCCAGCCCTCTCCTGATTTTTACTACCCACGTCTTGTTTCCTCCCATTCTAACCTGTTTCTTATGGCACACTGCTTTAATAAGTGATTGTTTCTCTTTTATAATTTTAATCCAATATTTATTGCCCATAGCTTGCTTACATTCAGTTGTTTTGTTGTACATATGTTTATATGTTGTACATATTCTCTAGAAATGCTGAAGTTTGCTGTATCCTTCCAAATTATTAAAGGGTATCATCCCTATAGATAATGTATGTGCATTTCTTGTGGTCATTTCTGTACAGCAATTTCTTTATGGAATGGCAGTTCCTGATCATTACCTGACAGTGGTAGAGGTTTTGTTGGATCACACGCAGTTTGTTATTATGTGCACTACTGCTCAAAAAGGTAGATACAAAAACTGAAACTTTTACATAGAGAAAATACAGTATAGTACTAAACTAAGTATTTGCAATATTATTATTATTGTTTGACTTTGCTTTTAGTAGAATGCTTCATTTTTCCACAATGAATCCATTTACCACTTCACATACTTAAAAGTAATATCCAGAAAAATAATTAAGGATTGTATTTACTGTAACAATTCTTTTTTTCAAGTAAGTGCTGGATTACTTTTACATTTAAGTAAGATGGAAAACTCGGAGTAAATAGTGAACACTACTATTCTTTCCAATGAAACATTTACTATTTCATTACAGTTTGCGTTATTGAAATATTGAGGTCTTTCAGCAACAAATGCTTTAAACAAACTAATACCTAATATAAAAATTATTTGTGGTTGGTTTATTGACACTCGTCACTTACTTTTTCATATATTTATGAGAGACTAGTTTCAAAGGCCCTGGCCTCCATTTTCAATCTCTTTCCAACTGGCATCTGTTGTTGTCTGCTCTCTCTGGTGGTGGAACTATGAACTTTTTTGTCAAATTATCTACTGGCGGGATTTCAAAGTTCATTACGCGATCCTTATTTTTCCAGATGAATATGTTCTCCCATGTTGTCAATCTATTTTGGTTTATCACTCCTTTTAATAATTTTGGATTTGGATCAATGTCATGGTTTTCATTCCAAAAATGAAATGCTACTGCTGACTTGTCTTCTTGTTTCAATCTGATGTTTCTAAAGTGTTCTTTGACTCTGGTTTTTAAATTTCTTTTTGTTTGACCTATGTAGCATTTTTCACAATTCTTACAATTTATTTGGTATATTCCAGATTTGTTACCTGAAGGAATTTCATCTTTTGTTTTTGAATTTAGTAATTTTAAAATTGAGTATCTATTAGTAGGTGCCAAGATGATATTTTGTTCCTTGAATATCTTTTTAAATTTATTAAATGTTTTTGGATGATATGTGAATGAACTGAATATGCTGTTGCTTCCTTTTTCTTTAATAAATGTGGTTGCTTCCTTAATGGTTTTCTTTAGTTTAGATTTTCTAATTTTCTTCAACACCAAACTTTTGTTGTATCCGTTTTCTTCTGCTATGTGTATTATTGCTTTTTGTTCCTTGAAATATTCTTCTTTTTCCATGGGTATGTTGACTAGTCTGTGTGTAAGGCTGTTTATTATTGCATGTTTATGTGTAATTGGGTTGTGGCTATTATTTTTTATATAATTTTCTGAATGTGTTGGCTTCCTGTAAATTCCAAATTTTATTTTTGTATCATTCCTGATGATATTTAGATCCAAGAAAGGTAGTTGTCCATTTATTTCCTTTTCTATTGTGAATTTGATAGTCCTTTCTTGCAGATTGAGTAATTTTAATGCATCATCTAAATGTTTACTTGGTATAATTGCAAAGATGTCGTCAACATATCTATACCAAACCTTGAAGATCAATGGGAAGGACTTTTTAATTTGTGTTTCAAATGCACTCATAAATAAGTTAGCCAAAAAAGGTGAAAGTGGATTGCCCATTGATAATCCTGATTTCTGCTTGTAGTGTTTTCCATTAAAGCTGAAGAAGTTTTGTTCAATGCATATTTTTGTTAGAGAAATATATTCTTCTGCTTCTATTGCTTCCATATCAATTGTAGCTAGCCATTTTTTTAACACAGTCTGCAGTCCCTACCTTTAACTATTTTAGAAATTTTAAAATTATACCTTATAATTTTATGTTTGCACAATTTGAATTAATGGATGATTTTTCATTTCTAGAAACTGAAGAAAAGAATAAATAAAGTTAAAATAATGTACAACACTGCTGTGTAGCACAGAGATAACAAGCTGGATAACAATAAAAGTGACACCACAGCATTCAATTTTAAGCAGTATCTTCAGAATACATGTTGAAATTTTTATATAGAAATAATTATTATATCTCTTTAAAAAAATCAATTCTTTCAGTCTTTCTATGCAAATGATTTTGCACAAGATGGAACCATTGTCGATACTACGAACAGCTTCAACGATACTGCATCAACAAGCAAGGTTGGAAAGAGCATTTGTTTGAAAATGAAACAAGCTAGTAGGTTAAAAGTGATGATATCAATATTAATTATCAGTAAGATTGGTTGTTTATACGCTGTGTTTAAGTACAGAAAGTACTATGGAAGAATCAACTAACCTAAATAGAAATTTTCCTGCACAATTTTATTGCAATTATTCAACAGTGTACACAGTCAAAAAATACACACACAATCTTCCAAACATTTTGAATTTCAATTTTATTACAATCTTTTGTTTATCCCACATTAAAAGAGGACAAGATAATGGGATATGTCATTACATTTAAATTTCAAAATATACTTAATTTATTCATTCACACATATTCTAGCTGGCTCTTCACTGAGAGGTTCAAAAAATAACATTGTTTAGATGAAAAAGAAGCATGTCTATGACATAACAAGTGAATAGGTACTAGCAAAAATGAGCTAACAATTATTATATCAGAACAAAAATTCAAATTTTGCAAATGTCAATGAAATGGTCAATCGTCCATAGATCCTAGTACACATAGAATTAGAATAACAATACAGCCACATTACAGTTGTACCATCAATATGCCTGTGAAGTGCTGAGTGAGACCTATTTAGCTAGAACAAAACAAAATAGTATTTTATCAACAAGTCATCATCTACCTCATCACACAGATTTCCTTTAGGTTAGCCAAATTCAAGAAAAGATGGAATATATTTCTGCTGTAGCTAGGGTTCCAGATCTCCGAGTGCTGCCCGGAGTAACAAGGTTTGGAATGAATTGTCCAGGTTTTCGAACCAATGACTTTAATCTACAGGCTTAACCCTACTCTAATTATTTTGAATAATTGTGTTTGACTGTTAACTTCTTATTCCAACAAAATGCTGCATTTCTGTTCTTATTTGGCAACTTTTCATTGCTGCCTGTGTAATATTCGGCTCGCACAATAAATAACATTGGCAAGTCAAGCCAACGTGACTACTGGCAAAATCTATTTTTGTGTTCACTCGTTAATTCATTGTCAGTTATCAACTGATTCAGTTGGAACGCTTGGATCGTGTGTGCATAGTCTAGTTTTCATAACTGAAAATTGCAATTAGTAAGAGTGAAATGAAGAAATGATACCTAAGTTAGTTCCATAAAAAATGTTTAAAGGACAAAAATTATAAAGAGTGGAGTGCAGAATATGCAGGCTGTCTTTTATTGTTAAATATGACGGTGTGAAGGCCATAAATAAACATATACTATCTGAAAAACACAAAATCAATCCCTTCTTAAATTCTTGCCGAAACAATTTAATGCAGAAGACAACAAAATCACTGCAACAGAGTTAACTTTGACTTTTCATAGTGTGAAACACCATCATTCTTACAATTCATTTGATTGCATAATAAGTTATATTTGCATGTTTTCAAAGACTCTTCTGTAGCAACAAAAGTAAAATGTGGCCAAACTAGAAGTGAGACATTAGCAAAAAATGTGCTTCTACCTTATGATGAAGAGAAGCTACTGAGCAAAGTAAAGCAGAATGTTCCATTTTCCTTAGGTTCAGATGCTTCAAATAAGGACAATAAACACACTACCCAGTAGTTGTAACATACTCCTCCAAAGATAAAGGAAAATGTAGCAAAGTTCTTGATTTCTATGAAGATATAAACAAATCTGCAGAAAACATTTTAAATAAACTAAAATTTATTTTATTGGGAAATGGTTTAACATTAAATGATGTAGTCTCTTATTCAGCTGATAATGCTTCAGTTAATTTCGGTAAACATAATTCTGTCTTAACTAAATTAAATGAAGAAAATGCAAACTTAATCAAAGCCAATTGCTGTTGTCATATATTACATAGTTGTACTAAATTGGATTCAAGATGCTAAAATATGATGTAAAAAGTCTAGTTCTTAAAATATATTCAGACTTTTCTTCATCATTCAAAAAATTCTGGGGAACTAAAAGCATTATGCAAATTTGCTTCAGCATTACTATAGTGAAATATTGCGATACATTGTTGTGCAATTGTTCTCTCTGCAGCCAGCTATGGAACATTTTATTAAGATGTGGCGAGTTTTTAAGGTGTATTACATAGCAAAGGGCAAGGAGAAAACACACCCCCTAATGTGAAAATGTATTAGTTCACAGCAAGACAAAGTAAACGAGTACACTAACACTACCAGAGTGTTTTCTGTAATTTATAAATGCAACTTTACTGTACTTTCTAAAGCTGTTAGACTTTTGGAAAAAGAGGACATGCTTTCTACAGATTTTCAGGTTATGATGGAAGTAAATAAACAAATAAGAGTTATCAATAATAACTAAACACTAGTAACACAACTTCACTTATTTTATTTAAATCCTGGATTTAAATAAGATAAGTGAAGTTGTGTTACTAGTGTTTAGTTATTATTGATAACCTAGTTTACTTCACTGTCAGCACAAAACAAATAGAGGGTCGTAAGGATGATAAGTTTTATGGATTTGAAGTTAATACGTCTTTAGAGTATCTTACAGAAGAAGGAAGCAACATTCTAGTAAAAGAGTGCACACTGTTTACGACATAATATTAAACTACCTTAATAAATGGTACAACTTTAGTGGGAATGACAATCTGTATAAAATTGTGTCCATGCTAGATTTAAGTAAACCAAAACTATGTTATTTAATGAGTTGGCTGAAGTGAGGAAGAAATTGAAAATTAGTTTCAATGGAAACAAACTGTATCATGAGTTTTCTGTTTTAAAATTGCTAGTATCAAATCTTGATAGGAAGGATAATATGACTTTGTGGGTTCGTAGAATTAAAAGTCCAATTTGCAGAAATTTAAAATGTTCTTTATTTGCGTAGAAATACACTCACAGTAGCAGTATTATATCACGTACACAATCACGATCTATCAAGGTCGATGACCACACAAACAGCATTCTGATTATATCAGCTCTCGTTACAACACTTCACAGCTGTTTACTCTCCTGTTTACGACTGACTCTTGGCGAGTTGTCAACTTCTTAAATACGTCGATAAATAAATTCGAGAGATTTCTGGAACAAACAAGAAATTGACTCATCTAAAATTTAATAATTTTTCGCTTCACTGTGGTGTTCCAATACAGTTAAATCTCGATATAAGAAATCGACTGTTCTATCACCTTCCAGAAGTGTAACAATCTGTGCCACCAAGTCCTTTATCTCCGGCGCTATGTTTATCTGCTTATGCAAGCTCTTTATCTCTGTGAAACACTATTCGTCTGTTATTTATTTGCGCCGAAACTTTTATGCTCGTCGCCGCGACACTAATAATTGTTATAAAGTGTGGAGTGAGTTTTTTGAAAAATCGGATATACCATATTTGTTCAAAATAATGCAGCATGTCTTTGCAATTCCTGTGAGTAATGCACACATTGAGTAAGTGTTTAGTGTAATAAGTGTGTTATGGTCACGCAATAGAAACAGAATGTCAAGCCGAAATTGGTGTTCAAATTTGAAAATGGTGTGTAAACATTTCTACATAGTGGTTCTTAAGAACAAGACTCTTCAGAATGCAGCGAGACCCTCAAAGAAACATGATGAATAATAAGGTATGCTTTTATAACAGTAATATTTTACAACCAGTACTATTTTTTTATTTGGTATGGTATAGGTTTGGTTACTGGTAATGACAGCATTAGTATTAGCAGTAAGTAGTACTAAATTTGTATTATCTGAGTAAAAATTGTCACCGTAATAATAAACATAACAATTTGTCCCCAGCTACACAAACTATGTTCTTCCCCCCCCCCCCCCCCCCTGGTCCGTTGGTTGATCTCCAGACCTGGCTCGAGGTCATTCTGGTTGGTCTCTGGGCCTGTCTTGAGGTCGTTCTGGTAACCCTAGTTGTAACTTAATGCATGTACATACTTTTTTTTAAAAAAAAAATAAATTGAAAGTTAGCTCTTTTTTTGCAAGCACCTATTCAATGATTAAACTCCTGAACAAATATAAACACTAGATTTTCCTGATGTACAACATGATCTGCATTCGCGATAAGCTAAAACTTTGAATACTTTGACTATTTTTGTATAGGCCATAGCATGAATTAAGAAAGCTAGTTGTCATAGGATGTAAAGCCACAAGTAATAGCTTGGTATTGGTTGCCTACAGTAATGCAGCTTTATTGAGATACTATCACAGCTATCAACCATGAACTTCATTTGTTTGCTGCCATTTGTTGTAGTTATTTTAGTGAATAGCCTAATCTTCTGTCTAGGGGCTTCAATTGGCCTATGTTAATGGCAATATTTATAGGAAAATGGTGTTGTAACTCATGGATTTGAACAAAGCACTGTTGTAAATCTACTTTAAAATATCAAATTGCTACACAAATAGAGAGAAGTGTTTAATGCCTATTCTTATTACATGCAGTGTACACTGTTACATGAAATGAAATAATTGGTAAGGAAACATTCCAGGTCTAAGTTACCTCCATGGCATTTGCCAACAATGAGGAATGAGGAAAACCTGGAAAAGATAAAACTCAGTCACAGAGGATAGTCATGGCAGGATTTAAATTGCAGACCTCCCATTCACAAGTTTGCACCTTAGGTAATGACCTCAATTACTCATGTCAGTGCAAGCATATAAGCAGAGAAGTCACTGAAGGGAAAGTCACAATCTATTTGTTGTTCATTGTAAAAGCAGTAATGTTTAATGTGAAAAGAACTGCTGTTATTTCTGGGAGGTCTCATACAGATTTAAACTCTTCTACTTTAATGCTTGACACTTGCACAGTTTCTAGTAAGTTGGAAGAAATATGGATTAAATCCTGCATAGTACAGAAAGTCTTGTATTTTAACTCTTATTTACATTTTCATTTTTTTGGAGATTACAAAGAAGTGTTTAAGTTATGAGTATGTAAACCATAGGTATTAAGTAATCTAAATTCCATTCCTTTGGCTAGGGTGAAAGATACTGGGTCTTGGTTCAAGAGAAGTTTTAAGTGCAACATGACGTCTACACATCTTTATGACTGTGAAGGTTTAAAACCCTAAGTTTTAGGCACTCTTTGGATTCCAGGCTCATGTGTGTTGCAATTCATTCACTTATTTTCTTCACTACTCTGAAGGTATTCACACAGGTCATTCAGAACTTATTTGTACATACATACATTTTTTACAACACTTGCAGAGTGAAACAAAAATAGTTTAACTGAGATTATAACTAAACAGCTACTGAATAGAACTAATTTATCAAATTTTGATCCATTTAAAAACAATTTTTGAAGGGCAAACAACATACGCTGCTTACAAGCTGAAAGTTACATGTATTAGTCTAATAATTGATTCCTAAACACACTTTACGGATTCATATAGTCCTAGAAAAGAAACTTAGAAGAGAATTAACTGTTCATTCCAGCAATCAGATACACATACATTTGCCAATATAAATTACAGTTTCACATCACAGCTTTATACAATGAGAAGTCTTGATGAAGCCAGTTCATTGTTCTGCATTTGCTGATATGTAGTATTTCCAATCATTTATCACTTTTGATGGTGTTTGGCATGAATGATTCACCACCTGTAAACATTATAATCATTTAATGTCACTTTAAATAAATATTGAAAATTATACAGAAGCGGATGCATAGCTCTCATTTTCTACATTTTCAAATTCTGAAAAACAGGAGAGAGAAGATGCTTACTTTGTTCTAACCCAACAAATGAGGGAAGAATCATTATTAATTTCTTTTTGGGAGGAGGAGGGGGAAAACTGTCTGAGGCAGTTGCCTGAAGGTTTAAATACATATTTAGCTTAAAAGGAAATATACTTTTTCTCTTGAATATGAAATGTATCATGTGTGTAAATAAACATCCATGTTACATTTTCTTTATATTGAGAAAAATTACAATAGAAGTGATAGTGTCTGTGAGACACGCTAAGAGGTAACATAGCACTTTTCTGTAAACCAACACATAAATAAATCATTTTTGTCACCTTATGTACAATGCTTGACAAGAACGGTACACTATGATCAAAACTATGATCTGTTTGCAAAACCACTTTGAAGATGAGAAACTAAATAAGCTTAGTAATATATAGTGAGTGTAGTATTTAACAACCGCTTTTACTACATGCAGCACTGCAGGCGATGACACTGATAATACATGAGAAGAAGATGGAGCACAGGTGGAATAAGATGGTGGGGAAAACCAGAGATGCTGGAGAAGATCCACCCCAGTGCCATGTTGTCCACCACAAATCTCACTTTGCGGTCACCTGGGATTGAACCTGGGCCGCCTTGGTGAGAGTCGAGTGGTCTAACCATTCAACCACGATGCAATTCTTAGTAACATATAGGTACAACTGAAAACACCAGAAGAATGTCTTAATTAAAATGTGTCTATTATATTATATTCCATTTCTAATAATGTTATCACACTCGCCCAGGAAGTACGTAACAAAACTTTGTTTCACGAGTGGTATTCCAATACATTTCACTTCATAATTTCTGGAATACTGAAGCCATCTTTTGAGATATACTCAATCTATCTATAAATATGGATCCAGGATATGTTATAGACGTTTGTCCCTTAAATTTCACAAAATGTAAGCAGACATTTGTTCAAGCATATACTTCACGTATTTCTTCTAAAAATACTATTGTCACAATATTTCTCTGTTAGAGCTATAATAACCAATGACCTAATTAATTTTCATAATTTTGGGGGTCGCAGTTGCCTACTTGCCTGACTTCCTACTTGGCAACCTTGGCTTAGAAGCAAAGCATCTTAAATACTACTTATTTTAAAATGCACCTTTAGCAAGATTGGAAAGCCCTCACTAGTAATTACATCTCAACAAAATGCTGTTCAGAAATTTGTCTTCTTGCAGCAGCAAAAATCCTCTGTATCCTGATGCTGTGACTATGGCTCAAGCTTATTGGGAAGTTCGAGCTGACCACCCTAGCGTAAGAGATAAGTGGAAGTAATAGTGGTCGTGTTCACATAAAATACCAGATATGCTGTCAAGAGATAACCAGAATCCTTTAGAACTTTCCCTTCTTTTAAACATTCTAGAACTTCATGGAAAATTTCAGCAGCTGAAAGAGAGATAATGCATTGCTGATAATTCAGTGCATCTCTGAGTGATGCCATGACAGCTGTTATGTACAGTGAGTGCTGTTACTAAAACGGTCATAGAGGTCTTGTGCTTGACTCCCTAGCAGATGAAGCATATGAAAGAAGAGGTTGATTTGCAAGTGATTCATTACACCACTATGTTGTACAATGAGAACCAGTGAAGTGACAATGAAATTTGTACTAGTTCGCATTAGTGAAGTGACAGTCAAAACTTAGGGAAGCAACATTGAATCTACATTAAGCTACAGTATTTTGTCTTACAAACCAAACAGTTAATTTAATTCTAAAAAATTCAGCACCTAGGACCTATATTTTTATCTTGTGTATACTGTTCCAAGGTGTTGCATAAGAGAAAAATTGTGGGTTCTAACATGAAAATTTAAGGATTGTTCATACATGGCTATCGTCTTTCTGTTATACTGCCCAAGATTCACCAACAAATAATAAAACTAGTACTATCATAACTTTATAAAATTTGAATGGAGTACAAATTATATTAGAAGCAATATTCTTAAAACATTACACATTACTTACCCACTTTGGATCCCAAGATATCAATACAGGCTTTCAGTACTTCTATATCCCTTTTTCTATGAGCTTCAATACAAGAAATTGGTTTGGGATCCAGATCTGTAACTCCTACATTGATGGCATAATGCTGTCCATCCCTTCCCTGTGCCACATGTTCAGAAGGCAATTCGGTTTTACTGTGAACATTTTTTAATTATAAGTTAACTATGGCTTTTTATACTAAAATATATAGTGCTTTTCAGGATTTAAGGTTAAGTACATATCTGTATGGTTGCAAATTTTCAGACATATTAACATATTGTACACATGCATACAATAAATGAATTTTTGAATGAATTTTTATTGACTACATTTGTTTACATTTACATATTATACATATTTCAATTTTCCTTAGATTTGAAGTACTTTTAATTTATCTAAGGGTCCCATACAGCCAAATATTATGGTTATATTGTGAATGGTGACCCTTTTCCATCTCCAATTTCCATTTGGGCACATTTATTTCCTACCTCTTCCCTAATCTGTCCTGCTCCCACTTTTGCCTTTATTTTCCATTTTATTTTATCTCCCCTCTTTATTCACTTTCCCTCCTCAGCTTATCTCCTCCATTTCACTTTTCTTTTCACTTACTCAATTTTCATTATATATACCACTAATTTTCTCTACGCTGATTTCATTATTTCACTGTAACCTCCCTTTCATACCTATTTTCTCAGTTTGTCTATTTTTCATCAGTTTTTATCTTATTACCAAAATGTTAACTTTCCCTGATTAAAATTTATTGCCTGATGTTAAAGAGTTGTTTCTGACTTACTCTTTTACTAATTGCAATATAATTTTAATCTTCTTCACTAGTTTCTTTGTATTTTTTAAACTTAATCCCTAGCACGTTATTTCATTGCCTTCCTTTCCCCTATTTCTTTTTTTTTAATCAAGGTATACCATTATTCCCTTCATCACTATACATTCGAATCATTCATCATCCCTTTCCATTTTCACCACATCTTTCTCCACTTGCTTTTGTCTTGTCACATGACATACTGCTTCAGATTTCTTCGCATTCTTGGTTCCTTGTATAATCACACATCACTTCCTTCTTATGTTTTCCATTCACATTTTTCATCCCTCCATATCTTACACAGCTTATTCTGCTCATTGCTTCTCTTCCCTGCCCATTGAGTGCATGCTTATCTCCTGTTATCTTATCTATCCATTCAAGCCTTTCATATATTATATCTGCTTTGCTTCCACATTTATCACCAACTGTCTTGGGGATTGCACCAAAATCTTCACTTTCCACCATGTTGAATTGCTGTAATTGTCCTCGTCGTCCTCGTCGTCCTCGTCGTCCTCGTCGTCCTCGTCGTCCTCGTCGTCCTCGTCGTCCTCGTCGTCCTCGTCGTCCTCGTCGTCCTCGTCGTCCTCGTCGTCCTCGTCGTCCTCGTCGTCCTCGTCGTCCTCGTCGTCCTCGTCGTCCTCGTCGTCCTCGTCGTCCTCGTCGTCCTCGTCGTCCTCGTCCTCGTCCTCGTCCTCGTCCTCGTCCTCGTCCTCGTCCTCGTCCTCGTCCTCGTCCTCGTCCTCCTCCTCCTCCTCCTCCTCTTCTCCTTTTCCAATTCCTTGACCCATTCTGTTTCACTATCTTCTGATATCACTCTTAATAAAGCCATTCCTGTCCTTTTTCTTCTTTCCTATGACTTATTTCGCTATTTTGTTCCTTTTTGAGCTTCTGCATTCATCATCAAATTTACGTTTTCTTGGTTCACTGCATGTAAGTTATCCTCAACATTGTCTTCTCCATCTGCCAACTTGCACTTTATCCATAGTTTAAAATTTTTTATACAGAATGTTCATGAACTACACCAAAATATTTTCAAGTGGAGATATCTTGAAAAAGTAATTTGAGATAGGAGACTTATGGCCTCTTGGTTCAAATGTGGAAGTTACGGCTATAAGTTTCTGAAGTGCCAGTATGCCACTGCTAATGATAACATTTGAGTGTACAACACACGAAAATGAAGAGCATGTTGAAGCTTTTTCTAAGCTTTTAATACTTGTACAAATGTATGCATTTTACAGAGTAATTTCACCTTGTCAATGCAATTAATCAGAAATCTTTCTAACAAAGGTTGAATCCTGCTTAATATGTTCACATGTTGTATGTCTAAATGGGAGGTGGTTTAAAGGATGAATGAAATTACTTAAAATGAAAAAGAAAATGCAACTCTTTACATCAGGTTTATAAGAACTGCTCGAAATGGTGACCTGCATTTTCAATACAAAGTGGCCAAAGTTAAGGAAATCATAGTAGTGTTACTGCACTGGTCAATCCCATTCACGTTCTTAGTTATGAATCACGCCATGTCTTCCTATTAGAATTTATATATTAAAAAGACGAAGAAAAAAATCAACTGAACCAAACCAACAACCTTTAGAACAGCAGTTTTTGGTGCTACGGATTCAGCCAGCAGGATAGTTACAGAAATACCATTAGATTAGGCTACATGATACATGAAGGTAGGTAATCACTGTTCAGTTTTGCACTGGAGGTGATTAGTTTGAGATTTGAGAGATCTTTGAGGCATTAAATCTTGAGAATGCCAATGATGAGCTACTAATAATTGTTATTTATATACTTTGGTAGCAGTTCCAAAAACATTCTAATCCAATAAGTTTGCCCATCTTGTTTAGATACCAACATTTCAGCATATGATACCAGTTGGGTTTAACTCAATTAATTGCGCTATGTTCAGCCGCAGACGATGCATTGCCTACCTCAACTTATATTAGTCACTTCTACAATTGCTGAAATTATTTTGATGTAGTTCATTAACACTCTGTATATGCCAATTTCTCTTATTTATGAGCATCTCTTTCTGTGTTCTATTAGCCTTTTTAATGGTGTTCTTTGCTTGTAGGTTAAGGACTGCTAAAATAGATGACAATGCCTTTTAATTTCTTAACCGGCTTATTGTCCTTAAAAATTAGTTATGAATTTTGCTGATATTTTTTTCTCTCATTTCTCCTCCCAAAAGATAAAGTATCACCTCATGTCATATCTTGTTCCTCAATTCCTAAACTTACCTCTAAAAGGTGTACATTATGTCTGGCATCCCTTCCTGCATTCTCTTCAATTCCTAAAATCACCAGGTTTTATCTTCCGTTCTTATCTTCTAAGTCTTCTTTTCATTTGCAGAATGTTTATCATAATTTCTTGTAGTTTGTTGCTTACTTTGTCTTCTTTATTATCTTTTCCTATCCCAATACTTCGTTCCAACATATTTTTAGGATTAACTGATTCTTTCAGTGCTTTATCTGGTATGTCTTTCAATGCCATGCTCTTTGTTACTTTTCTCCTCTCACTTGCTGGAGCAACCTTAGCAAGTATTCGCTTGCTACAGTTACTTGATAAGTACTCTCATGCACACAAATAAAGTTAAATTTCATTTATGAATTACTCATTTCTTTATTTTCACAGATATACATTAAATTTCTATGCACCACACTTTGTTCAGTAATATTTAACTCAGTTATAGATTTTTCAGTTACAAATTTTCTTATTAATAATATCACACTTTTCTACTCTCCATGTAAGAAAGCTATTCATTTGTTTATTCATTTATAAATTATTTTTTGCTATGTTAAGATATAAGCAGTATGCTGTATCATTGCTATCATAGCATAAAACAGTAGAAAATTTGGGTTAAGCATCAGTAATTTCAAAATACAATACTGTTACACACCTGTTAAAAATTCAGCCAGGCAAGCTGTTGTTCTCTAGGTTATATCTGATGATAGTATAATGATACTGATGAAAAAGCAGGCTTACATGGTGAATTCAGTATACATAAGGTAACTCGAAGCGATTTCCTTCATTGCAAGGTCTAAGTGATGGCAGCATTTCTATTATTAGTGCACATAACCAACTAATGTATGACTGTGGTGAAAAACCAAAGAAGTACAGAAGTAATAATGATTATTTCAAACTTTGCAAAGCTCCAGTACCCTAAACTTTTTCTTTAGCTTTAAGTATTAATAACAACTGTGATGGGATGATACAACTGTTTTGTCAATAGCAATATTAACTTTTAAGCACTGATACTCAAAACTCCCTTCATAAAAAGCTATAAAGGCAACAGCCTGTTCACTGAATTATGTTCTTATTAGTAGTTTTCTACATATAAACACATGTAGCCAATTCCCTTCCCCATCCTCATCATTTTCAGATATCATAGTATCCTCTTCTGATACTCGTAAATTTCTTTTTCAATAGAGGTTTTACGAACTTCACTTGTATGAATGTAATATGTTTCTTGAAATTTCTTGTATTCTGTGGCTTACTACAATACGAGAATGCTTTTCTGCATATTTTGCACACTGCTCTAGAAGGAGGGTGGTCGTCCTCGTCCTCGTCATCCTCGTCGTCCTCGTCGTCCTCGTCGTCCTCGTCCTCGTCGTCGTCCTCGTCCTCGTCGTCGTCCTCGTCGTCGTCCTCGTCGTCGTCCTCGTCGTCGTCCTCGTCCTCGTCCTCGTCCTCGTCCTCGTCCTCGTCCTCGTCCTCGTCCTCGTCCTCGTCCTCGTCCTCGTCGTCCTCGTCCTCGTCGTCCTCGTCCTCGTCCTCCTCGTCCTCGTTGTCGTCGTCGTCCTCGTCGTCGTCGTCCTCGTCGTCGTCCTCGTCGTCGTCGTCGTCCTCGTCGTCGTCCTCGTCCTCGTCCTCGTCCTCGTCTCGTCGTCCTCGTCGTCGTCGTCGTCGTCCTCGTCGTCGTCGTCCTCGTCATACTTCAAATAATTCCACACTTCACTCATGTTTTATTCAATATCACTGCTTTATATTGATAAAACCAAATTTTTAGTATATCAATTACTCACATGGTATACCTGTAAAGTACGTTCGTGAATCAAGTTTGACTTGTGAAACTCTTAACAAATGGAAGGAAAGAGGAAATAATTTCCATGTGCTGAATTATCTCACTTAAATTCTGATTTGCTTCCCCTGGATTCACAATTTTTGTCCTCAGAGTAGGTAAAGGTTGACAGTGAGTCACCAAGCCAGGCTACTGCATAAACATGATTGGTGCATCAGTTAAATCAACTTCATTTACAACTCAATTAATACCGCATGTTGACCTTCCCTCATTGGTATGCAGGTTTTCACTTAGACACAAGAGTCTTTGGAGTGTTGCATTCATTCATAGGAAAGGCATTTAAGACCTATCAAGAACTATATTCCAAAAACTGTTTGGAGACCCATGCGAGGCGAAAATGTAAAGTCATAACCCCTTTCATTCCTTATTTACCATAAAGTTAAACACAACTTTCAATAATGCCAAACTAAAAAATTTAAAAGTATCAAAAAGCTATTGAAAGTTTATCTTAAAGTATTAGGCATACTTCAATACCACCAAGTATTGAGAGTATCGAGGTATTAAGGTCCCATCCCTACTTAAATAATACATAATTACTGTAATAATCTAATACACAGTTTCGGTTCTATAAGAATACAAATATTAACTAATGTTTTCTCATTATATAGTATGTCTCCCTTTGAAAATGCATAGGTTATACTATATATTGTGCATAGGTAATAAATGTTAAATCATGTAGAAAAAACAGCAACTAGTTGAACCACTGCTTTTACTTTGCAATAAAATTATCAATGCTACCAGCAATAATCTCATAACTAAAGGAATATACTTTGATATCTGAAAAGGAATTTCTATTGCAAGAAATAAGAATCATGCAAGATGAAATGAAGAAGAAAAGAAGCAATGAAGAAATTTATAAACAAATTTAAGAGTTCCTTTCTTGGAAGTGTTGAAAACAGTGTTGTTATAATAATTTAAATTTAAAGGGAGTCAATTAATGACACTAAACAAGTAAACAAGTTAAAGGTAAGTGTTGTTTAGTGTCATTAATTGACTCCTTAAATTTAAGAGTAATTTTTTACCTTAAAGGTGACTACAAAAGTTGAGATACTTATTTTTCATATACCTTCAAACTTTAGTCTTGAATAATAAACGTAATATCTCAAAATATTTGCCTTCTTTTCCTCCATTACCCTCTGTACAGTTGAACTCTCTAACAGCATACATTCTCCAAATGTTGAGAATTATTACTTATAACTACTTGATCATCAAACTTCTGTTTCAGCTCTTTGAATATTACCTTTACCAATCTGACTGAGCAGAGGTCAACAACTACTGAGAAATATATTATGGCTTTTGTTTGATAAAACTTGTAATTTTGTGGCTTCTTTTCTATTATTGATACCTTACTGATTAAAGACCTCAAGAATTGAAATATTAAACATTGAGGAGGTGAAATACCGAGTCATCCATATAAAACATCTCCATTGTTGAGCAGGGACTTTGACTTGGCAATAGGAACCGCATTTGTACAGAGAGGAGAGGGCAGCAGTCTGCAGGTATACCTGGTGTATTGAATTTCAGTTTGAGCAAGACAGGAAATGAGAATAATGGCACATAATATGCCTAATTATTCTATTCCACATCATGTATATTATGACTTGTATGTCAACACAGAATCTGCTCATGCTGCTGCTGTAAGATTACTTGGAGAATGTTCTGTAAGTGTTCAAGTACCAAGTATATTACAATAATTAATACATTTTGGAAAGTGTTTTTGATAACATGCAAAAAAGAAAAAATGCAATATGTAATGCTCACAGAAGGAACTCTTCAAGCCATTGGAAAGTGTTTGAAGAAATCCCTTAACAAATCTCTTAGTCATCTTTTTCAGTACACAGGACAATCTCATTTCTTATGCAAGTTTCCAGAGTTACTTACGATAAAGCCCTGTAACTATATAATGGTACAAGAACTGAAGACTGGGTGATCCTTTGTGTAGATTTAAGATTTTATGAATGTATCTTGAATGAAATTCATGATGATGAAATTGATCCTATTCTCATCCTTATTTCAGATGAAGTTTTGATTTATTTAGGTGAGTGCATAAGTTCTCAAAATTGTTGATAGTGGATTGCTGAAAAAACCTAATCTGTATCATGAGGATGCTCCTCATTATCAACAATAAGAATGTGATACACAATTTCTGGTGGCAGAATAATAGATAATAAGTCCACTTCTTTTTGAAGACACAACAGAGATAGATATGTGAATAACATTTTGCAATCCTTCTTTGCTGAATTAACTGAGAAAATATGGTTTTGCATTTTTTCAGGCTTCAGCAAAAGCTCCTACATCCAGTGCTTCGTTGCAAGAAATTTGACAAGAATTTGATGACAGAATTACCAGCAATTATATATTACCCTAAACATCTCTCGACCTAACTGCTTGTGACTATTAACTCTGGGTATCATTAAAAAGATAAATGAATCTACACACTGCAGACAAACTTAAAAATAACATCTGCCAAGAGATCAGTTTAATTTCTCAAAGAAAAGTAATGGGTAATTTCATATACAATATATGGATGAGCCTGTATTACACAAATTAATACTCATACCTGAATCCTGAAGGAAGACTTTGAAATGCAATCATTATAGAGCAGTCTTTTGCTGTTGTTGCAATCAAGTACCGGTGCATTGGTGATAAACCTCGCCCTTCACCAGCGCCAGCAGTTAACATTCCACTAATATATTCGTAGTCCCTTGATTCATCCTCATTCTGCTCCCTTATTTCCTCTAACCAGGAGCAGTACATTTCATATACACGGTCTCCACCATATTTTTCAAGTTTCTGTGCATGCAGGATCCTGTCCAGTATACAATCAGAAGGAAGAGGTTCAGATTTCCAGTCACATGACGGCATAGGTAGCAATGGTCTCACTTTATCCACCAATGATGATGGTACTCTTTCATTGCAGTACACTGGCACAGACTTTGCAGGTACAGAAAATGGGCGAAGTAATTCAAGGCAACCACGGTCCCAAGTGGCATATATATTTGTGAAGTTTTGGTTCTTCTGACAGCCCACCATCAAGTTTCTAGTGAGTGCCTGAAGAATCAGGTCACACATGTAATCAATCAGCCTGAGAAATCAAAATGAGAACAAAATATTAAAACTACAGTAGCACCCTTCTGGATCTGCATAAAATCTACTCATAAACCCTTTGTCAAATTTATATCAAACTGAATGTATGTAATAATAATCAGACAAATGTTTATGATTAGCAATGAACTAGTATGTGTCCCATGCATCAATTCTTGTACTGGTAGTTGCTATTAACCACACAATTCTTTATAGCAAATATTGAACTTTGGACAATGATGGCACAAGCAGAACAACCGCAAGTTTAACCTAATGAGTTTTCATATCTACAGGTTTGTGCAACATTGAATAGCAGATTACTGGTTAGGCAGAAGCATGAATAAAAATGTTACAAGAATTTAAGCAGTAAGAAAGCTTTTTGGGCAATAGAGATTATGTACTTAGGCAACAGCTGGTCCACAATAACCCAAGAAGAGAAACCAAAATGCAAACAAGAACAGGAAGCAAAACTGCTACAATATTTTAGTTAACAATAGTCCAGTAATGAGAACAGCAGTATATATCACTGTAACAGAGACAACAGAAAATTTTGTCATTTCGTTTGTTTTTAACTAAACCAATAATATCTTTCCACCTCTTTTCCAATTCAGCCAATGTAACACAGATTAGCCAGTTCAACAGAGTAGACATTTCTAAACACAGATCTATTACTATTTCAATTTCCTCTATTTTTATTAAGTTTTCCACATTCTTTATTTTTCATTATTTTCATTTCATTAATAGATACATTAATGCTGTTATTGTTCTTCATTAATTTATAGCAGTATCTGTTGTTTTTGTAATTTCTAATATTGCTTCTGAGACAAAGATGATGCTATTGATAGAAGAACCAACACTCATTGGATGTACTCTCCAATTAACTTGAGGTGGCAGCTGGGTAAAGATGTACACTAAATGAATTAGTCTGTTACCAATTCTGAAAGGAGACTGAGGATGGTTTTATATATTTGGAGCCACTGTTGGTACATGTATCAACTACTCCATATGTATAAATCATCTTCAGCCTTCTTGCAGGATTGGTAACAGACTAATTCATTTAGTGTACATCTTTATCCAGCTACCAGCTGAATTTAATTGAACTATACAGATGTTGGATCCAAGTTTGGGATAAGATAAGATAAGATCTTTATTAGCTCCAAGAATTACATTGAATTCATAGCATCATCAAACACAATACATATTATATTTACAATTCTGTGTAGTAAATTAGTCAGATCAACAAAAATATACACAATATATACATGAACAATCAGAAGCATTTAAAATCCAGAAGACCACCATTTTATGTGAACTCAAGATTTAAAAATTCCTGTATTGAATATGGCATATGGACTGCTCATTTAATTTAGTTTTTAAATGTTTCTTATCAAGTGATTTTAAAGATTCAGATTCAGATTTTATTCACCATTTGCAAAAAAATTTTACAAGGCTTCGTCAGAAATACATTAAACATAAATAAGAACTGTACAATTATTTACATACATTAGCACTATAAATCTTTATATTGCATGACTATTGACATGTGATATTTTATACTCTTCAATTGAATAGAAGGCATTTTTTAACAGGTATGTCTTAATTGCCTCAATTTTCTTCATCTCTGAATTTATTTCCTTGATGAGGTGAGGTAAATGATTGTATAAATCTTTTACATTGTTTTCAATATACTTGTTACCTAGCATGCCTCTTAGTCTGTTTCTAAAATAGTTCAGTTTTGTTCTTGTATTATGCCTGTGAATATTAGTATTCTTTTCCTCTTTGTGCATTCTTGCTATATACTTAAGAGATTCATATATATATAACAGCAGGGTAGTGTAAGTATTCCAAGATTTTTAAAACTACTTTTGCATGAGTTTCTTCTTGGAATTTTTTTAATTAATCTTATGGCTCATTTCTGTAACCTAAATATTTTAACCTCTGTTTCTTTCCTGCTGCTCCCCATAAGATAATCCCATAATTTAGATGAGTGTATAAAAGCATTATATACTTTCAGGGCACTACTCTCATCCATGATTTGTATTACTTGCTTTAACACATATATGCCCTTATTTATTTTGTTGCAAATTTTTTCAATATGTTTATTCCATTTTAAATTACTATCAATAACTAGTCCTAAAAAGTTTGTTTGAATTACTTGTTGAATTTGCTCTTTTTGTATCACTAAAGTTATGTTTGTCTGCATTTTATTATTTACTCCAATTTGAATCCATTCCATTTTATTTGTGTTTAGTAACATTCCTAGCTGTGATAAATATATTCTAACTACCTCTAATAACCTGTTTGCTTTATTTTGGACCTCTGCTGCTGTTTTTCCTGTTACCACTATGGTAGTATCATCCGCATACCCAATAGCTAATCCTCCTGAATCCTGTATTTTTTTGAACAAGTAATTTATGTACAGTATAAATAAATATGGCCCCAATTTAGACCCCTGCGGGACTCCATGTGTTATCGGTTTAAACATTGATTTAATTTTTTTCAAGTTTCCTTCTATGTTATATATTGTGACTTTGTGGGTTCGTGAAATAAAAAGTCCAATTACACCACTGAACAATGTTCTTTATTTCCACCGACTTACAGTTAAACTCTTGCCAATTACACAGAATTTCGTGCTGCACACAGTTACAATTCACCAGTCCGTCCGTTACAATTTCACTTGTCCTCGCGATTACATAAACTCCGATGCACATACCAGTTACGTACAGTCTTCCGTTGCACAATCCTTTCGTTCATTAACACGTCACTGACTAACACTGCCTTCTTACACCAAGAACTGTCCTCACTCACACACTAACCAACTGACTGACCAACTCCACTCTGTCTGTCTGTAACCCTCTTTAAATAGGAATATCACCAACTTCTGGTGTTTACAGGATTGTTCTAGTAACAGAAAGATCGAGAACCAGGTGTAAGGAAACATACGGCACAGTCATGTTTTTCCCCCAACCACAGCCTGTCACCACTATAGGACAAACGAGGCGAGGGCGTGGCTAACCGAACCTTCCCTGTCTCCCGCTGCCAGCTGCTTTCACAGGGTGTTCCAGCGCTCCCGTTACAATATTATCTCTACGCATTGCTATCTTTTGTGGAGGTATGAACTTATCCATTCTAATGGGGTGCCTCTTATCCCATAGTTTTCTAATTTTGAGACTAGATTTTTTATGTTAACACAATCGAAAGCTTTGGAACATAATATAATAAATAATTAGAAACTAAAGGATTTATATGTTCTTTACAAAATAATTTAATTGCATCTCTAAAAGGTTGTAAGGTCAAGAAAGATTGCTACCACTATCTCTTTTTTATCTAATGCACGAACAATTATATCATTTCCTTTGCTAATTGCATGTATTGTAGATTTCATTTTTTGAAAACCAAACTGATTTTCTGAGATGATATGATAATTTGTTATACAAACTAATTCCTCTATGGGCGATGCTGTTAAGGCTTTTATTGATCATATGTGAGGTTAAATGCAAGTTATTAGCTACTCTTGTGTTATACATAGGAAAATCTGAATTCTTTTTAAAGAAACTTATATTTTGATGGACAAAGCATGCTGTCTCTAAAATGTATACAGACATAACGGGCAATATCTTAAATCCAGAAAAGATGGCTTTGCTTGGAGTTTGCAGGGGTACCTTTTTCATTATTCTTATAATTTTCTTTTGAATCTTAAATACCTGAGATACTTTTGGAGATGAACCCACAGTAGTATGGCATAGGAAATATGGTTTTGTACATAGCCAAAATACACAGACCACAAAACATCAGGCATAACAATATTACTAAGTATTCTAAATGCGTAGCATAGACAAGTGAGCTTATATGTTAGTTTTTCAATATGAGTGTTCCAAGAGAGACTTGAGTCAATCCAAACACCAAGAAACTTTGTTTCACTTACTTTTTGGATTACTGAGTTATTCATAAAAATGTTCAGTGGATTTTGTGTTACCTGCTGGTTAAAGTGTATGTAGACAGTTTTACTAATATTTAATTGAAGTTTGTTCTTTACTAGCCAGTCTTGCAATGCCTTATTGGATTCATTTACTACGGACTGAAGTTCAGCTATACAACTTCTTTTAAAAATCATATTTGTATCATCTGCAAATAACACTGCTTTTATTTGTGGTGAACTAGAGGGTAAATAGTTTATATACAACAAAAACAATATTGGAATATTGGACCTAAAATTGAGCCCTGAGGAACACCATGTTCAAGTTTCACAACATTGGAATGACATTTTCAATTTCGACATATTGTGGTCTATTTTCCAAATAAGATGAAAACCATTTTCCTGCTACACCTCTAATGCCGTATGAATTTAACTTTTTTAGTAAAATAGTATGATTAACTGTATCAAAAGCTTTTTTAAGATCTATAAATAACCCATGAGATTGATGTTTATTATCCATGGCCTGCAGAACATCATCAATAAAAGATAACACTGCATCATTAATGGTTTTTCCTTTCTGAAAACCATACTGCGATAGTGTAAGGATACCATGCGATTTCAAGAATGATGTTAGCCTATTTAACATAACCTTCTCAAGCACTTTTGAAAATACAGGGAGCAAACATACTGGTCTATAATTCTCAATGCTGATTCTGTTTCCCTTTTCAAAAATTGGCTGCACTCTGGCAACTTTCAGACTTTCTGGAAATATTCCTGATGCTAAGGAGGAGTTACATATATCTACGAGGATATCCACAACCAAGCTATAACAAAGTTTTAACAAAAAATCTGGGATGCCGTTTATTCCATAAGATTTCCTACATTTCAGATGTTTTATTATGCCAATTAATTCCTCTTTTGATACTGGTTTTAAGAAGATTGTATTAGCTTCTTTGCTAGTAAGAATGTTTTGTTCATCAAGTGAGTGAGATACCTGTATATTTTTAACTGAATCAATTAAGTAGCTGTTAAATATTTTTGCCAACACTTCAGGATTTGTAATATTTTTATTTTCATAGCAAGTATTCATTTCAGTCTCTATATCACTATTTAATTTACCAGTTTCTTTTTAACCGCCTCCCAGAGTGCCCTTCCTTTGTTATTTGACTCCTTGATGCACTTGGAGATATACATCCTTTGGGTGTCATTTATAACCTTCCTTAAGACATAAGTATATTGTTTATAATGTGTCTCAAAGTGTTCACTGTTTGTGCTCCTACTTATTTGTTGCGACAACTTTTTTCTTCTGCAGGAGATATTTGCATGATTCTATTTTTTTGAGTATTATGGAAGGTGTTTATTTTCTTAATGGGAAATGCAATGTCAAAATAATTAAAAAACTCATCTGTTTTATATGATGTATTAGTTGCAGGGAACACTGTGTCCCAATTTTCTTTTTGGAGTAAAAAATTAAAGTAACCTATATTTTAATTTCTGAAACTTCTTGCATATTAAATTTTATCAAACCTAGGTAAATGTGTTTTATTATTAATCTTTAGATGTAGAAAAATAGCATTATGATCAGATATGCCAAGATTTACATTTCCTTTGCAAACGCAGAAAAGGTCTCTATCAATAATAATTTGGTCCAAGCAAGTTTTTGCTCTATAGGGTATACATGTGGGCGAGTCAATTAGGATACTGAATTCTGTAACTGCCTTATCATGTACTAGGAAGCTTATATTAAAATCTCCACAAAATATTACCGGAATATTTTTCTTTCTTAGCATATTGATTAAGACTTCTAATTTGTGAAGGAATACTTGTAAGTCACTGTCTGGTGATCTGTAAATACATACTAAAATTATTCCCATACCTGAGAGAGATATTTTTGCAACTACATGCTCAAATAGCTTTTCTTCATTTAAAAAAGAGGTATTTAAAATTTCATTGCCAGTTATACCAGATTTTACATATATAGCTACTCCTCCATTTTTAAATGTGGTACGAAAATAAGCTGCACATAATTTAAATTTTGCTATGGGATACAAATCACAATCTTGTTGACAAAGTCAGTGTTCTGAGAAGCACAAAATGCTAACATCCCTTACTTCATCATGCAAAGCTAATTCTAACTCATGAATTTTATTTCTTAAACACTGTATATTTAAATGTAATAATGATACTTGGGAGCAACTAGCACCGACACAAGGGGCCTTAAAAGCATCAACCATGTTTTTAGTATTGAAATCATTTACTTTATGAGGAAGGTTGTCTATAAAAAAATCAAAGCTTAGCTTTTGTTGTGGTCTTCTGTCTCTTTTTGATGCATGCTGCTCTTCTCTAGTTGTCATCACTATTGTTGCACACTCCTGCACATCCTCTCTCTTGTGGAGTCAGACATCCTCCTGCTGGGCTTCGTTGACTGCTCTGACTGGTTCCCTCAATTCTTCCTCCTTCCATGGCAGGATAATGTTTGACTGCATATACTTGGGCCTTTTAATTTCTTCTGCAATTTTCTCAGCCACCTTGATTTTACCCCTACTGTTCAGATGTAAGCCATGCTTAGTAAAGCAGTCTCTCTCTGGATTCACATCTATCATTGATGCCCTGGGAGATAACTTTATAATTTTCTTAGGCTTCCTATTAAATACTTTAACTTCCTCATTCACACACAAAGAATTCATCAGATCATGTCTGTGTAGTATATTTATTACAACATTTGTGTGTTGGCCACATTGTTTGATGAAATGAGTTAAGTTGGTGATGGCATCACTTGTTTTATTTTTACTTATATCATTTGTCCCTGACCAGACTATAATGGTGTCCCTCGATATGAGAGATTGATCTTCTTGTTTTACCGTATCAAGCATGTACTCGGTACATGCATTAGGTTTCACAAATCCAGAAACAAAATATGCTTCTTTGTCTAGTACTGACCTTAAATTTACTGCACAGTCTCTAGCATGGCTATCACCTATTATCACAATTTTCTTGTTACTACTTTCTTTTCTTAGTTTCTGGAAATTTTTCCATGTTAATGATGGTTTTTGTTGACTATTACCAGTTTCTGTATCTTTCCGAGTTTGTAGGTTACATAACACGGCAAAACGATTTATTACTGTTGGTATAAATCCAAAACTGTTCTCACTATTGTTCCCTTTCCCAGAACGATATTCATGACGTCCATTTTCCACTCTTATCCATTCACCACCATCTTCAATTAATTTATTTCTTCCTTCTCTTACAGACAAATCACGGGATTGCGGCCTATGCAGTTCAGCACTTCTAGCAGCAACAGCATAACGATCCTTTTCATTTTCATTTCCATTTCTTCCCCTTAGATTTTCACGTAGAACTGAGATTTATTTCTTTAGATCAGCTATTAATCTGTTTGCACTTTGAAGATCTTTATTTAGAATGTTAATAATCAAACACTGAGTTGCAATCATATTTTGAGCATCGTATACTGCCGGTCCATAACCTCTACTGTCTCTTCTGGTTTTCACCTTCCTTCATTTCTAGTAACAGAAACAACTTCACATTGCACTCCATTCACATTTTCACTTTCAAAATCAGAATTTCTATATTCTCAACAACGCAAAACTTCTTCACAAACTACACCTGCAGTAATCTGTGATGCCATCTTGTTCGCATTTTTGAACTTATATCTACTAGAATTTTTCCCACCTTAGGACTAATGAGCACTTTGAATAGTTTTTATAGTGAAGGGTTCAAAATGCCATACTTAGGATTATGGACAGAGTAATTAACTTTAATGAAAAGTAGTTTCTGGTTTTTTTGAGGGAGGTTATGGTGCCATGAATTTGTTTTCTGTGCAAATTTTAATTATTTTTTCCCTTCAGATTTAATTTTTTGTGACTAATGATGGACAGTAAATATGAATTTGACATCATAATTCCTTTCTTGGAAGTGTTGAAAACAGTGTTGTTATGATAAATTAACTTTAAAGAGAGTCGATTAAAGACACTAGACAACACTTACTTTTAAATTTTTCCGGAACATGTTTCAGAGGCTTTGCCTCTATCATCGGCCGGCTCTCGACTCTCGAGAGCCGGCCGATGATAGAGGCAAAGCCTCTGAAACATGTTCCAGAAAAATTTAAAAGTAAGTGTTGTCTAGTGTCTTTAATCGACTCTCTTTAAAGTTAATTTGACATCATGTTTTGCCAAATAGTAAAATGAAGGATTGCTGATAATTTGATGTACAGAGCATATAATTCTAAATCTAAGCTTTGCAATTTGGCATAAAGTTTATTTATTTCTATTTCCAATATTTTTATATCAACTGCTGGCTGCTACATGGAGAGGTCAGAGGCTATGGGGCATCATAACCTTCATTATCAACATAACCTCAGTGCACATCCTATGCTTTTAAACCTGGCAGCAGAAGAAATTATGAGAATAGCACCAAGAAAGGACACAGTATCATATGTGTATGCTGACAATATAGTGGTTGGTTCAAAAGACATCATGAAACTCCAAAACACAATAAACAACATGGAAATATGGTGCTGCAAACACAAATTTGAAATTAACATTTCAACGATATAAATGATGGTGTTTAGACTAGAGATCTTCATCAAGTGAATGAAAGTAACTATTGCAAAAGATTTCAAGTACCTAGTAACAGAAAAGGCAACACAATTTATAAGGGTGATGCATAAAATACGCTACATCAGAACCCTCAGCTTAGAAGCAGCTATGGCACTATTCAAAACAAAAAGCATGCCACACCTGGGATAGATATCATACGGTTACACCTTACCAAAAAGAATTTACCCTACTAGCAAGAGTAAAACCTTTATACATCAAAAGAGCTATTGGTATCAAAGACTACCAGCTCAGGACTCCTCTTATCTCCTCACATGAGAAACATTGCTCATTGAAGATCTCAGGACATTTTTGCCTCTACCAATTACTAGAGCCTTCGGAAAGCTACTAAAATCACTGAACACAAGAAAAGAAGAAATACCCCAAGAATTCTATGGAACAGGGGTTATGACACGCCTGTGGCATCTGATACGTTTTAAACCTTTTCAATATGTTTGAAAAAACAAGTTATGATGTAAGCAGTTCTTGGCTTGTATCTTCTTTCTTCATGTACCTTCATACATATGAAACAGTCTCTCAGTACTAATATATGTTGTTTTGGATCCTAATTCATGAAGTAATGGTGGCATAATTAATTCATGCAATGATCATTGTCTGACAAATTCACTATACTCACTCCTTATCACAAACTCTAATTATGTCTTCAACACCATGCTGCACAAAAAAGCAACTGTGAATTAGCAAGGATTGTGCCACAGATACAGACATCACTAACTACCCCCCACCCCCACCTCACCGTTGTGCGTGATTTCATTTAGCAAAATTATATGAGCTGGTGAAAGAGACAAAAGCTGTGGATTCGCCTGTAGGACTTACAGTCAAGGCCAGGGGCCAAGAGCGGTAGGTACAGCTGAAAATGTTGTTTAAAATTATGAAAACAGCTTTGTAATTTGTTTTTACTTTTTTCTTGTTAATATTTAACAATATGGTTCTTACTACATAGAGTGCAAGTGATGGTGGATACACACAAATTATATTTGGGAAGCAAATGTTCCGCGTGTAAGTATATGTACCACCCCAGAATTTACCAGTTATGAAGACTGAGGAAAAATATATATTGAAAAAGAACTTCAAGTCAACCACAGACCTTTTTAACCCTCTGTTAGTCAGGGGGATTCTGGGAGGCCCCTAGCTGTATTTAAATGTATTTTATAAATGAAAGCACCTACATAATTGTTTGTCTAGGACATCTAACATTACACCTTACTCAAATGATTGCTGTGACGACAGATTTTTCTGTCTATTACTGTAGCTGCAAGAATGACGAATTTGCAGTTAGGTGTCGTACAGGTCTAGAGGGCCCCTTGCACCTACTCTTGTTAAATGCTGATGACATGTTTTATGCCATTAGTACTTCATCATGAGTACCAAATGCTATTGGACAAATTGGCTGATGTTAGAGAAATGTTTACAACATTTGTAAATAAATGTCAGAAGTATTATTCTCTTTGGACAAAACATCACAGTCAATGAGCAATTACCTGCATTTTGTGGTCGATGTGGTTTTCGACAATATATACCCTCTAAGCCAAACAAGTATGGCATAAAAATATTGTTTGAGTGATGCAAAATGTTTTACACCACTAATATGGAAATTTATTATGGACAGTAGCTGGACGGACCACATTTGCAAAATAATTCCACAGAGGCTGGAGTGCTAAGATTAACTGAACCAATCTATAACACTGGCAGAAAATTTACAGCAGATAATTGGTTCAATAGTGTATCTCTGGTGAATGAGTTGGGCAAATGACAACTTTCTTTCTTCGGTACAATATACAAGAACAAGAAGGATTTGCCCAGTAATTTTACTTCTCCAAAAGGTCGCAGTCAATACGAAAGCGTATTTGGCTTCACAAAAAATGAAACACTTCTTACATATGTTCCAAAAAGGGTAAAACAGTAGTTTTGATCTCAAGTCTACATGTTTCTTCGGAACAACTGTCAGAAGGAGAGGAGAGAAAGTCTGAAATAATCACGTATTACAACAATACAAAATCTGGAGTTGATGTAATGGATAAACTGTGTGCTACGTATGTACATTGTAGCCAGAACAACATGAAGGTGGCCAATGGTAATTTTTAACCATATGTTGAATAATGCAGGTATTAATTCTAGAGTTAATGTTCTTGGAAACCAAAAGAAATATTGCACAAGACAGAAATATTTGAAAGTGCTGTCCTTAGCTTTGCTGTTGCAACAGCATCAAAGCTAACAAATGATCTGAAAGAGCTTTTAAATATAAAGCCAAACAACAGCAGATGAGTTGCCGAAATTTAGCTGAATTTAGCCGAAATTTAGAAAAAGCATACTAATGTCCGGTTGACAATGCAGGAAAATAGCCTCTGAAACATGTTCCGGGAAATTTAAAAGTAAGTGCTGTTTAGTGTCATTAATCAACTCCCTTTAAATTTAAAAGCATAGCGGTCAAACAACTTAATGACATATAAAGCAAGGGAAAACAGAAATTAATGTTTTTCAAAACAAATCTAGATATATAACTAATGCATTAATATTTATTTATTTAATTTTATTTATTTATTTTATTTATTTACTTTTTATTTATTTATCTATTTATATATATTTCCAAAATCTTCCCAATTGCATTTTACTATGTCAGACATGCTATAAAATTAATATTAAAATACCATAAACAAAAGAAAAAATGTATATAAAATAAAAATTAATGAAAAAATGTAAACTCAAAACATGGTCATTCAAAAAGGATTCAAAAACTTAAATTACCTTGACTTCTTATGAGGATCAACTGCATCCGAGTCACGAAACCAATCACTTAAAACGTCTGCCAACTGCTCAACTTTGTCATCATCATAGACTAATACACCATTCTGGAAAAAGTTTTGTGAATATTTAGAAGCATTATTTTTATAACACAGCATATATAATGTAAGATATACCTATTTACAATGCCATATCATAGGACTGTATCATTTTTCTTACCTTGAATATCTTCAGGTTATTTTGAGGATTATTAAGCAATGCTTTCAGAGCCTTGATCATGCGTGTTCTGATCCTGCAACATATATTTGCAATCACACAGTTATACATTATGTCTCAGAAAAAAATCCTGCTTTAAATTAGTTGCTGTAATTGGGAGAACGGCAGAGATTATTTATTATGAACAGGATTAGGAAGTTTTGGCTCTAATAAACCCTTTAATATGTATGTATTTATGCATTGAAAGCTTCTGTATTATGCACATAAATATTCAGTAGTAAGAGAATACATTGCATAAAATAAAAATTTAAGTCAATTTTATGTAATCTCGCCATAAATAGAATTATGTGGAATCCACTTGAATGATTTAATTTGCCAAAATGTGTTGTTTTTGTAAATTAAATATGAAGATAAACTATGAATAAAACAAATATATTTTTAAAATACACTGTTGAACCTGATTTATGCATATTTCGAGGGGAAGAGAGCAGATTTCTTGTAACTAAGAATTAATTATAAATGGTTTTTTGATAATGCATAATTTTTTTAAAGTAATGCACAGGGGCTGCATTAAAACTTTACAAACAATAAAGATATGTACAAAGCAAACATTACTTAGAAGTTGGTCCCACTTTAAAGCATTCAGTTAATTTGGCTTGTTTAACTTTTCTTGCAAAAAATGCTTAGAACTAATTTTACAAATCATTTTAATGAACTTAGAGCTTTCTCGCTATGAATTTTCATACTGATGTTAATGCCTACACACATTTATTGTACTTAACACTTCACCCATCTTAAGTATTTCAGGATTTGAATTGTGATCCCCATTACTGTCAGTGTCACTTGCAGCTGGTTCACATTTTTTTAATCACCACCATATTTTTGCCACACATGAGTAATAATCTCCTCAACTTATAGTTTCCCCACACACAACTAGATTGTCATCAAAATGCACAAAGGTATTGAAATTTGCACCCTCTCATAGAGTTAGCTCATTTATAGGCACAATTCCATTACTACGGTACCATCACCATCCTTAAGATATCAGATTTAAAGAAAATGTGTTTGATTCAAGAGGATGACACCTGCTCCCAGGCAGGCAAAATAAATTCCATGGCTCATATTAAGTCATAATATTTTCCGTTCCTAATTTGTTAGTGTTTCTATATGTTGAGCCATCATTTTTCTACAGTGAACTTTATGGTTTGCATGACATCCAAAGTGGCTATAGACAAATGGCACAGTTAGGAGGGAAAATTCAACTTAAACATTTTCAAAAATTATTTGAAGTGAATGTGCTGCACATTGATCCATAAAATGATGGATTATCTTCTCTTTCTTTTTCATTCAAATGTCCAGTTTCTTTAACCACTGTTCCATTAAAATCATATTCCATAGGTTTTGTTTTCTTCTCCTTAAAACACCTTGCATTCCTGGATTTTTCTGTCACAGTAAGAATGATATCTACATTGGTAGCAAATAGAACTGTTACACATATGTTACTTTCGTTCCCTCCATGGCAAGAGTCACCCTTTTCAGCTAACATCTAGATGGGATTGAGATTGTAAAGCAGGCCAGTCTCATCACAGTTGTAGATGTTTTGAAGCTGATAATCGCTTATGATTCCTGGTAAAATCTCTTTCTTCTAGTGCTACACCGTGATGTGATTCACAGCACTCAACTTGCCGCAAATAGTTTTCCCTGTTATTCAATGACAATCTTTAAATGCTTGCAACCATCCTGATCAAGCTTTGAAATCAACTGTAACATCCGTGATTTTAGCTAAATCTATTGCTTTTGCTTTCAACATGGTCACCATTGATTGCTAAAGCTGCAGCCAGTTTCTGTTGGAGCCATATGAAAAGTGCTGCTTCCAAATCAGCATATCTCCTTACCTGTTAACGGTTGCATTTAGTTGATGTTGGACCTAATTTTAAAAACTCATCCAAAATAACATTTCTGTTATTGATGACTGTACATAGCATGGTATAAGCAATTCCAAAGTCTGAAGTAATTTCAGTTTTGGTTTTGTATCTATTAAGTGGCACCTCTCGCATGAATTTTACTTTCTGATCTGGTGTGTAACATTTCCTTTTTCTTTTCTGCATGACTGATTAAAAGTAAAATTGCTGTTCAACAGTAAACACCAGATACCGATATTTATCTTCATTGTGCATTTGTTACTGTGATATTGTAGTGCCAAAAGATGTATACCATCAAACGTCCTTGCCTTTTGTTTCCACAGCCAAAAGCCACCTGTTCAGCTTGCATCTTTGCCAACAGTGATAAGGAAAATATATTTGAAGTTTCTTTTCAGATAGCACATGTCATATGATCATTTAATTGCATAAAATTAAGTTGTATTTCAGTGCAATTTAATACGTATAACAGCAAATTACATATAAATGTGTTATGTATAAATAAGGTTCTATTAACATGTTTGAAAATTACATTATTTCCAGGATGTGCAATTATTTAAGTATAAATATGAATTACTTAGAACTAGGTTACGTGTAAAGCAGCTCAACTGTACCTGTATAACAAGAAAATATACAGCACAATTTGAAAACTGCTGAAATATTATGCTTATTGACAAAAGAGCAAAATATGCATTATGTGCAACATGAAAAATGCTTAAACTATATGAAATTTTGTAACTCACACACCAAGTATGTACACTATCTGATAGGAGAGAAGAAATATTCATGTTTGCATTTAAGAGTAGAGCCTGGGTGATAGGCAAGATACCTTTAATACTAAGATAACTGACAACATTTGAAAATCCTTTGTATTGAAATATGACCATCCTCGATATTCTAATGTTTGCTATCTGCTAAGGATTCAGCATTTCTCTTTGGAAGTATATCCAGCACTATCTCGAATAATTGTGATGGTCTGTTTTGGTCACATGAAAGCAGATACCTAAATCCAATCAAGCATTACAAAGGAAACTTCACAGTTATGTTACTGATTTTTGTGGCCTTATATTTTCAACTGATGGAAAAGTTTCATTGCGAGAAGGCAGTTAGTACCAAGGAAAGTTATTCTATCAACCAACACATGTTAACAAAAAAGCACAAATCAGCTTTTAGTTCAAAGTATGGTATGTGACAAAAATACTGTGTACATTATTTTTCTCTCATAAACAGCAATAAACAACCTGTCACGTGACCGTAAGTGTCATTGGCTAACCAGATTCAAACAACATCATAGGAATTAAAAATTTATTTGAAGTCAGCTTCTGAAACTAGTCCCTCAAAAACTGAACATGTAAGTGACGGAGTGTTAAAAACCGACTACAAATAGTTTTTTATTTAATTCGGACGTCAATGTTACTAAATTCCTCCAATCACACATAACGTCACAGGATTTGCAAACTTACTGTGAAAGGAGAGTGCCTTAGTTGAAATTTTGTGACAGCTGATTTCTTCTGGGAAGAGTTCCAAAAATTTGTGGAAAAAGAGAATCTCACACCAGATCCAATTTATGATGCAAACAAAAATGGTTTGTATTGGAAACGTCTACCAACCAGAGCCTTTGCTTTTAAGAGCAAAGTCCTGGAAGTATGCAAGTCATCTAAAGAATGCATTACAAATATAATTTTGAGTCAAACTAGTACTCAATGCTCCATATACTGCTAGTACCCATCTGCCTTGGTAGCATAGATGGTAGTGAGTGGGCCTCACATTCAAGAGGTCCCAAGTTCAAATCTTCGTCAGAGTGAGTTACTTGGATAAGGTTTTGTCTGGGGTTTTCCCTTATGCTGAAGGATGACTGTCCGGTAACTCTAGAGCTCTATGGACCCCAGGCTCATTTGAGCATCACTTCACCCATTTCATTCATCGTCTAATATGACTTAACATTGGAGGATGTAAAACTGTAAAATTACAACAACAAAAAGTTGCTAATATTTGTCTAGAACACGTTTCATTAGGACCTTCCTAACATCCTCAGCTAATATCAACTACTAATATCAAGTAGGTATTCTAGGTAAATACTAGCAATATATGGAGCATTGAGTACTAGTTCAACTCAAAATTATATTAATTTTGTGCTTCATTGTATCATAGTCCTTACTCATAGGAATGCATTATAATTTTGTGCATTGTTAATGCTCCTGGGATCTACTAAGTAAAACTACTGAAGATTGGAAAAGCAAAATGGCCCTAAGCATTCAAAGATATCGAAGCTATGGATCTAGCATTCAAAGAGAAATTGCAGTACGGAGATAAAGAGCTTGTTGAAACAGCTAAAGATAGCTTGGAGATAAAAGGCTTGCTGAAACAGATAAAATTAGATAACTCGAAGATTCTAGTGTCATCTTGTTCATTCTAGAAATACAAAAAGAGGTATATATAAGAGATTGCAACACGCCAGCACAGAGGTTGAAAACAGAGTCGTAATGAGAGAGTGGTAACTGAACTGGAAGTTGAGTGAACTCTTTTGTTTGAGGTCAACGAACTTGAGCATTGAATTTGTTTATGTTACGTAATTATGCTACTGTAAGGGTTGACCAAAGTGTATTTCTACGGAAATAAAGAACATTTTGAATTTCTGCAAATTGGACTTTTAATTCTACGAACACACAAAGTCACAGTTGGTGTTAGGAGGTGGGATATACGACGATGGACGCTACATTGGCAACAATTCTAGAAGAGCTGAAAGAAATGAGAACAGCAAATGACAAACTCGCTGCGAAAACAGAAACGAAAAACAACAACCTGGCCGCGACGATGACTGCAATGAAGGCCGAATTAGCCACAGAAATGAAAGTGGCGAACGACAGCCTGGCCACAGAAATGAAGGCTGCGAACGAAGCCCTCATCGCCAAAATTGAGGAACAGTTGGCCGGCGTGAAGGAGGGCGTCAGGGAGCTGAGCAAACGAATGGGTCAAGTGGATGACCGCGTCGAAGACCTGGCAAACCGCGTTAACGATCTGGAGGGAAAGGTCGTCAGCAACATCAAGTCCCTGAACGCCATGGTAGAGGACATTGTCGGCAGGAGGTTGAAGGACTTGAAGGCCGACGCGACGGGGCGCGACACAACATCTGCGCGCGTCAAACCTCCTAAATACGACGGCGATTCTACTTTCGAAGTCTTCCGCCGCCAGTTCGACACATTGGCCAAGCACAAGTGGTCACCAGAGGAAGAAGCCGCACAGCTGAAAGCCAGCCTCCAGGGACGGGCCGCGGAGGTGCTGAACACGGTCCAGACAACAGCGGCGCCCAAGGACATCCCGAAGGCCCTGGAAAACCGCTTCGGAAACCACCGCTTAGCCGCAGCCTACCGCAGCCAGTTGAAGTCAAGGTCACAGCAGCAAGGGGAGACGCTGCAGGAGTTCGCCCTGGCAACTGGGCAGCTGGCCAGCAAAGCATTCGTCGACCTCCCACCCGAGTTCGTATCCCGGGAAACTGCCTACACGTTCGTTGACGGGGTACGTGACACGGAGATACGTCAGCACCTAATGCTCGGCGACTACAAAACCATCCACGAGGCGCTAACAGCAGCATTGAGGATGGAGGTGGCTAAGGTGACGGCTACCCCGATATCGAGAACAAGGTTATCCGCTACACGGGAGACCGAAGGCCAACCGAGGAAAGCCGCGAAGACCAATTGGCGAGTGTTGGGGGTGTGGACAGCCGGGACACCTGGAGAGAGACTGCCCACACCAGGGAGAGCAGCCGGAAACGAGTAAGGGCCGTCGTGGCGAGGAGCACATCGGTGCCATCACCATCCCCTCGAGTGACACTACGCGCCTTAAGCCGGCGTATGGATGACAGCCACATCGTGGACGGTTGGGTGAAAGGGAGGCCCTGCCGCGCGCTGGTGAACACCGGGGCAGCCGTGACCATCATCAGACCTGACGTGGCCAAGGGTTTGCCGTCGAGAAAACCGAGCTGACCATACCAGCTAGTGATGACATTGGGCGACACCTTGCCTGTGGAGAAGGAGGCCTTGCTGCAGTTGACATTGGGAAGGAGTGCCGTGCGTCAGTGGGTGTTCGTCACGTCGGTGGCTGAGGAGGTGATACTAGGATTGGATGCCCTCAGGAGCCACGAGGTGACTGTCGACGTCGGCAGGGAAGTCCTGCGGCTTAACGGTGAAGAGGTGATACTCCTGAAACCCGAAAAATGCCTGGGAATTTGCAAAGTCATCCTGAGGGAAGACGTGACTGTCCCCGCGAGAAGCGAAGTGGTGGTGACGGCGCGACTGGAAGACCAGCGGACGAAGAACATGATGCTGGACCAGATGACGCCTGTGCACGGACTCTGTGTAGCCAGGACATTGTTGCCGTGCCGAGAGAAAGTGCCAGTGAGGCTGCTCAACCCAATGGACACCAATAACGACATCCAGGCCGGGACGAAGCTGAGGACGTGCGGGCCCGTGGTCAGCGTAACAGCAATCGACAAGACACAGGAGCCGGTACATACGCAACACCCGGGGTCCCGGCTGGAAGGCTTATTGGAGAGGGCGGCCGACCACCTGACCGCAGAACAGCTGGAGAAGGTTCGCCAACTGCTGAGATGATAACAGCGTGTTTTCAGCCAAGGCGACAGCGATTTCGGCCGCACGGACAGAGTGCTCCACCGCATCGACACCGGAGACGCCCGGTCTATTCGGCAACCACCATGCGAAGAAGTGCCAGCTCTTCCGCAAGGAAGTCAACTACTTGGGCCACATAGTCTCATCAATCGGAGTGGCCACAGACCCTGAGAAGACACAAGCCGTGAGAGATTGGCCTCGGCCAAGGATAAGAGACAATTGCGTAGTTTCCTAGGGCTCTGCAGTTACTACCGCCATTTCATAAAGGGGTTCTCCAACATTGCCAAGCCCCTCACCCACCCGACAGAAGAACACTGGCCTTATGTGTGGACGGAGGACGCCGAACGCAATTTCCAGCAGTGAAGAAGGCACTTTGCAGCGCTCCTATTTTGGGATTCCCACAACCAGGTGGCGCCTACATTGTGGACACTGACGCCAGCGACCATTTCATTGGAGACGTCCTATCCCAAGTTCAGGACGGCCACGAACGGGTGATAGCTTACTATAGCAAGATGCTGTCGAAGGTGGAGAAGAACTACTGCGTCTCCCGGCGAGAGCTATTGGCGGTGGTAAAGACCTTGGAGCACTTCCACAAGTACCTGTACGGTCAGCCATTCCACCTGAGGACTGACCACTCCGCCCTCACCTGGCTAATGAGCTTTAGGAACCTGGAAGACCAGACAGCCCGCTGGGTCCAGATGATGCAGGAGTGCGACTTCAATGGACATATTCTATGTTCACAACCTCTTCTGGCCACACGTGAACCTACTGAATGCAAATCAATCTAATCAAATCTAATCTAATCTTCACCTCTGAACATCGCAGAGGGAAGAGCCACGACGACGCAGATGCCATGTCCCGAAGAGTGTGGCCAGTGCACAAGAGTGGAAGCTGTCAGTGTGGTCACGGCAGTGCCTGAGAATGGCTGGGATAGCGCTGGCCTGAGGAGGGAGCAGCTGGCGGACGCCGACTTGGGGCCACTCTTGAGAGAATTGGAGGCAGGGACAAGACCGACCTGGGAGGACATCGCACCAAGAAGCGCCACATACAAGTCGTAATGGGCCCAATGGGACTCACTGACGATCAGAGAGGACATGCTGTTCCGGGTATGGGAATCACCCGATGGGAAGGTGCAGAGAGAACAGTTGGTACTTCCCCCGGAGTAAGTTCCCGGAGGTCTTAGAGGAAGTGCACGCCTATGCTTCAGGAGGACACCTGGGAGCAAACCGAACGATCAACAAAGTTCAACAACCATGGCAAGGACCGTACGGGTGGTATAGAGGATTAACGACGTGGTCTACCGCATCCAGATTATCTGATTTTCATATCATATTTTTTTTTTATTTTAGTTCACTAATGGTATATGACAAGACAATAATGCTATTTCCAACAGCTCTTGTCACCTCTAGCAGTCAGTCAGTTTTCATTGGACTTATGTAAATCATTAGTTGATGCAAATGATCTAACACAGTAATCATCATTACAAAGTGAAATAACATCAGTGTTCAGACAGGGCACAGAGGAAACCAGTATCAGAAGCTATACTGCAGTGGCAGTAATGTAGATGTAGTTGTGCTTTATTCCATGGCAGCTCATGTATGGAAATTCTATAATGATATTCTAAAATTTTCCTTGATCATGACATTTGACTTCATTTTGTTGCTCAGTATTTTTTTCTGTTTGTATATACGTAAGTTACGTGAGCATTTTTTTTTTTTTCACTGATAAAGATTTGTAAACGACATCACAGAAATCAACATCATGCCATAACTTGAAACTGCATTCTTCATTTGTGTGTGTGTTAGAACATGCGCCCAGTATTGAAAAACTATTGAAGGACAAAAGAATTAAACATACTGACAAAGTTGTACAGGTTCACAGTACATTTATACTCTGGTTAAATGTTAAATCAGCGCTGTATGCATCGTAAAATAACAATTCCATTTTCATAAAGACAAAAGAAACATTTTTTTAATTATTCTCATGAAGATTTCATCATAATTTCTCAGCTATATAATGTAGAATATTATTTGCAAACTGTTTTCAGTGATGTTTATGTATCATTTATTTATGCAATATGTAGTGGTATATTGTTTCCATTTATTTATTTAAAAAAAAGTCAATTTCTTTTTACAGTGTTTTTTTCAAATTAATAATAATGAACACCCTCCTTTGTCTTTACATACTATATATATACAAAAATAGTTTTCAATTCATAAAACATAATCTATAATAGAAAAATTGAAATTGAGTTTTCATTTAATGGCACTCTTTAACTGCTGTGGTTTCCAGCATCCCATTCTATAATGGGCATGAAAGACAGCTTAATTTTGATCGGAGGCCTCCTTATCCGGTCTGACATTCTTTTACGTGCCACAAATCTATTACACGAGACTACCAGCCATATTTCCCTTTCGAAGGAAGCCATGCCAAAGATTTTTACACCCAAGAAATTCATCGTCTTCCATCGGGTTTGAACCCCCAACCTCAGGAAATAGATTTGCAACAGAGAATATGTTAATATAATTTTGAGTCAAACTCCTCCATATCTTTGTTGCCAGTGATTATTCAGAATGTATTTCATTAGTAACTTCCTAACATCCTCAGCTAATATTGACTGTTGAATTTTGATTTGATGAACTCCTTGGAGGCAATAGGGGCACTTCTGTTGTTACTGATGAACTTAAAGTTTGGGTTCTCTTCAAAGGTGGTGTCGAAATTGAGCAGTTTTCCTTCTTATTTCTTTATGAACATCTTTTCCCACATGGTTAATACAGCTGGACCCTGAACACTTTTTAATAAATTGATTTCTTGTTCTATATTATGATTATCATACAAAAATGTCTGCCAATTTGTCTATTTCTTTGTTCCTGATGTTCCTAAAGTGCTCTTTAATCCTAATGTTCAAATTCCTTTTAGTTTTGCCAATGTAAAGGTTGTCACAGTCTTTGTAGTTTATTCAGTACACACCTGATTTTTGTCTGTAGGTTTCTCTTTTGTATTATGCAATTTCAAAACAGAATTTGTTCTGTGGGGCCAAATATGCTGCTGAGATGTATGAGTCCCGACACTGTGCAGTACTGCTGTTAATCATTGCTCATGCTGAGTAAGCCAGGGCTTGCACTACTCTTTTCCTTGTTCTTGGGCGAACATGCCCTGAAGGATTACAGCATAGGTAAAACTAGTGATGGTGACTGCCTAACAGAAGAACACCATGTGGTAATGTAGAGCAGCAACAATGCAAATTTTCAGTAAATATTAGTTATTAAATGCATTTAGGGATTGAATTTTCCAGAGTGACACTAGCTTTCCAACCTTGACCTATACAGCTTGTGGGAAAGAACAATCAAGTTATAAAAACTATTATCCATTTTAACAAATGTAGTATTTAGATATACTTAAAATAGCATGGAATGTCTTAAATATGCTTTTACCTTACCCTGAAAACAAGTCCAATGGGCAGTAACTGCTTCTGGTGCGGATAATGCCTTTTTTTGCCTATGAAAACAAACATTGTTATTCTTATACTTCATGAATAGATAAACAATAAAAGATGGCTATTAGAGTAATTGTTTCTCTGTGCCATGTTGAAGATTTATGCATATTGTCTGCTCCAAGTATGAAAGCCAAAATTAGTGTACCTATTAGAAATTTTGCTCATTTCTTTGTGTTTGGTGAATTCCTAATAGGAATGAAAATAAATATGGCTGTTATTACAAACAGTTTTTACATTTTACAGTACAGGTTATTCAAATTGAGTGTGGGGGTTGGTAATTTGTTTCAGAGGCAATGCAGTGATAAACAGACAAACTCTCAAAATTGTGTTCTGCATCAACTGCAGTTACCTCAGTAATAGTTCAGGCGAAAATCTACTTTCCAGTTCCATGCAAAGTAATCCTTCTTCCACCGCCTACTGTGAAGGTTTCATCACTTCTAGTTAGGAACAATATGTGCAAGACCCTAAAACACTTATGAAACATGTTAACTATTCTGCTTTAAACTTGGCAGTAGTGTCACAAATGTGTTAAATTACCCCAATACTAGAATCAAAGATGTCAAACTGGAAACACAACCCAAAACAATACATTAGAAGTGCCTTAAATATGTCAAGCTAAAATTAAAGAAGTCAAAATGGAAATCAAATAGAATCCTTACTATACCATCAAATAGCAGTTATAGGGTTTTATAAAATGTAAGTCAGTGGTAAGAAGCTGTTGATCATATATGGCCAACACTTTCACTGGACCTGATAACTGCCATATGAGGAAATGTTAAGTATTAAGTGTTTGACAACGAATTATGTTTGACTGAAGATGTGGGCAAATGTCCACAAAATTAATTTCGCAAAAACATAATAGAAGTATTGTCATCGGCTTCTTAAGTTAAGTGGAGAATATTTACTAAATATTTTTATTTGTGTAGTGTTTGTTACTCCACTGTAAATGGCTTCATTTTCTGTGTAATCAGTATTAAGTATTTGTCTGTCTTCCACTGTGAATATTCTGGAACTGAAGCAGCACATAGAGCCATCTTCCTAAATATCACTGCTGACAAGTCAGGATGTAATTGGAGAGACATGGACTATAAATATCTGTGTGTTGAAAGTCAAAGGGCAAACATACTTAGCATTTGTAATGTACGTAAATCAACTTTATGAGCTACAGTATACAGGAAATTCAGATTTATGTTCTTATATTAATTGCACTATGTATTATGATTTATTGAAACCCTGACAATCATTTTGAATAACCCTACATAAACCGAAGATCATCCAACAAGTCTTGGGTATATGACATATGTCTAAAAAGTATCCGACCTATGATCAGAAAAAATGGATTATTTACCTAATGGGAATGGGACCCTCCCCTTAAAATTAGTTCCCTTGGGCGTTCACACACTTAGCCCACTGCTCCTTTCAGTTCCAAAAACAATTCTGGAAAGCTTCTTTAGGGATGGCATTCAATATCACTGTCGCATTCCTCACTATCTCTTCTCTCCTCTCCTCTCAAAACAGGATCCTTTCAATGGTTAACTTCAACCAGAAGTTGTAAGGAGCCATGTCCAGAGAGTAGGGAGGTTGGTGAACAACTGGAAGTTCATGTTTCGCCAAAACAACCTAGATCAGTTGCAATGAGTGTGCTGGAGCATTGTCATGATGCAACTGCCTGGTTTGTGCCCTCCAGAGGTCTGGTCTTTTCTGCCAAACAGCATCACGGAGATGGCAGAGAACATTTTGATAGTAATCCTTTGTCACAGTTTGTCCTGGTGCGTATTCATAATGCACAACTCTACAGATATCAAAGAACACTGTTAGCATTTCCTTGATTTTGCTTCTCACCTGTTGTGCTTTTTTTCGGCCTTGGAGACTCGGGTTACCCCCGAGCATCATCTCCAAATGCAAAATTTAATGCAGTAACTTTGCTCAGTTCATTCAGTCATCTTGCAAGAAAACTAAATCCAATGAACACTTATAACAGCAGCACAGTTGGCAACCTGCAGCCAACATTTGACACACATGAATGTGGTGAGAAAATTCAAGCATGCACAATAAAGTTCCTCCTGCCACCATCTATAGTGGCACTGCCCTCGCATCACTACTTTGCGTGGAAAACATTAAGGTCGGATACTTTTAGACAGGTCTCATATGACAACTCTAGATACATCTTATTAAGTTATTAGTAAACTATTAATATTAACCCTTCCTGAGCGGACATGTTTTACGGCTCTGAGCGGAAGGTAATTTTATAAAAATATGTAACCCTTCAAAATACAAATAAAAGTATAATTTCATGCTTGAATGTATTAAAAACGTGCTATACCTTGTTTTTTGTTGTTGAATTCCACCACTGTTGTTCGACAGGAGTGAAGATTTGTTAAACTGCGTAAAAATGTTCCTGCAAAATCGGCATAAGTACCATTTTTGGATATTGCATCACATCTTGTAGTTCTAACACACACATACACACGTGTTCACACATAAACTAGGAACAGTTCAGGAACTAAATACTGTCATATAAGAGTATGTAACATATGTTTTGTAAAAACGATGGTAATAATAAATAATAATTCATAACTTTGATAGAAATGTGAGGTTACACCTAGCTGGAGCAGGGTATCCACGGTTTTAGACTGATGATTTTATCTCAGGATTATTCACACTGGGGAGCAAAGGAATAACAAACATCATATAATGTTCAGGGGTGTGAAAATCTTTCCCTAATATTGTTCTTTTGTGTGATATATTTTGAAACACACATCTGGATGCAGGGGAGGCTTGGAAACGCAGGTTTCACAAAAATATATTGTTTTCTTTATTTGTTTTTGGGCCTTACATACCACACAAGGATTTACCCAACTTCCTTGTTCTCTTCTCCCCATGAAATGTGGAAATCCATTTAGCCTTTCCAAAATTGGACCCTGTTAAATACGACCCTTACTTGACGTAGCATTGTTTTGCCGCGCTCCCATTCGCTCCGCCACCAGAGATCTGACGAGATGCTTGCGAAATTTTCTATGTGACAGGATCGGTTTACATTTGCTTGTTATATGCATTGTATATAACAGGTACGAATTTACAATGCAAACTTCCAGCAACCAGAAAAACATTTTTCTATACTACTTGCGTGTTCTCCTGCAGAACTGATACTCTGCAATATAATTATCAGTTCTATCGACACCACCCATGTGTCGAGTGTAGTCCAAAATAATGTTTGGTTTCAATGTTGCTGCCTGGTTTGGAAATTTTGAAGGCACCTCTGTCATTTCGTTTTTAACGCCCTTGTGACTGGTACTGAGAACTGTTACAGTTCTTTTGTCTTTCCAGCACAGAGCAAGCTTTTGCTGATTGCGGAAGCTTTTTATCTCACCCCTCTTCATTTTCTTTACGTTTCCTGGCTTTAGTTGGTGTGGCATATTTTTTATGTTGCCCGTAACTGTCCCCGTAGTCACCATATTCATTTTCCACAATTCATCAGCCAATTCAGGTGATGTATAGTACCTGTCTGTATACACATGGAAACCTTTAGGTGGGTCTACATGATCCTTTAGGAGTGAAGAACACAGGTCTTTTACAACAAGGGTAGTTTTCAGGAGATTAGAATTTGATTCAGTTTTGCCCATGTAGGGTTGGAAATTGTATAAATACCCCTTGGAAGCATCAGATAAGCTGAAAACTTTGATCCCAAATTTTGTTGGTTTATTTGGATTATACACTTTGAATTTTACTCTGCCCTTGAAACTGGTGGTGCTCTCGTCGACTGATACAAATGGACCTGGGGAATAGAATAAACTGCATTTTTGCCGTAGTTTCTCCATTAAATTTTGAATAAATACTTCCTTAGTTAATTTTCTGTTTCCCTCAGCATGCGCAAAATGATTCCAAAACAAAAGGAGAAATTCGTCGCGAGAAAATACATCGCTGAAAAATGGAAATTTATCTACCCAACTTGTAGAAAAATAGTCTGTGACGTCAGAGGTAGGGTGAAGCCCCATGTTAATAATCACCCCAATTAGTGATTTTATGTCAATAATTGTTGGAGGATTCCAGGATGCAATCCTGGCTTTCTTTGTTGGAGGCGTCGCCAGTTGTTTTTTTTTTTTTTTTTTTTGTGTGTTCCCTTGAATGCAGGTTTCATCCGTAATTATTTTCAGAATTTTGTCATCAAAAAATAGTCTGAAAAAGTCTATGGGAGGAGTATTCTCATCAAAGTGAGAAGGAAGAATCGGTCCCTGTTGAATATTGTGCACTGGTATAACAGATGTAGGGCCAGGGTCAAAATTACTCACCTCTATACAGCTAGGAGTACTGTTGTCTGCAGTATCACTTGAGTCACTCTCGCACTAACACTTACACATCAATTCTCACATATTTCGCTCTCATTGTCACCGAACACAACATCTGACAACTCACTATCACTCTGGTTTAACAAAGCTTCAATTTCCTTGTCCGTCAACCCTTTTCTTACTGCCATTATGCCAAAAAACGAAACAAAATGAGGCTTACTAGTACCAAACACCGCACTGTTCACTGCTTCACTGGTGAGAACAACGAAATAAATTCCTGACAAAGCAATTTCGGGGATTTACCGACCACCAATGTTTCAAAGCACATTTCCTGCCATCTGCTGGCACTATATCTTAAGTATATGAACGTAAATAGCCGACTACAATAGCTCTATAGCTGCGCACCCATATATAGGTTTCCGCTTGTGGGTGACTGGACGCGTCACCCATATATGGGTTTCCGCTCGGGAAGGGTTAAGACTGTTTAACACCACAATATATCTTCCTGTGAAAACATTATTTAAGTTTTCTCTTAAAATACATTGCTACTTACGTTATACAATCTTATTAAGTTATTAGTAAACTATTAATATTAAGACTGTTTAACACCACAATATATCTTCCTGTGAAAACATTATTTAAGTTTTCTCTTAAAATACATTGCTACTTACGTTATACAAAGCAGAAAAAAATAAATGAGTCAAAATCTGTACTACTTATCAGATTCACCATTAAATAACAATATGCTGATGTCTTCTTGAAATATAAACCTATAAGCAAAATGCAATTTGACAGGTATTTAGAATACAGCTTCAGTTATGTATCCAGTCATCATTGAAAAGAAATAATAAGACCAATAATGAAAATATAATCTTTGAATTTATATTATAAAATTCGATTCATTATGAATTTTGCAAACAGTACATTAATATATTTCTACACATCCTATGATAAAAATAGTTAAAGGCATGAATTAGTGAAAATTAATATATGTATATTATTGTAATTTTCATTTTTAACACAGTTTTACTCACTTATTTTTTCCAAATTTACTATAGCATTACTCATAAGCTGTAAGATGTTGAGGAAAAGGGAACAATAGTTTCTGAAAGTACATTTAGTAAGATTTGAAAGAAGTGAATTTTTCTGACTTCTTGTATTAAGATAGCTTTCTTTTACTGTAGTAAAATTAGGCTACAAAATATTTTTTTATCAACCAATGGCAATTGAGAATACATACATTTCCTTTTTTAATCTGAAACAGTACCTGTGGAAAAATTACATGTAATATAACAGCATTACTATGATGAACATTTTAGAGTTGTTTTATTTTTTTCGTAGGGGATTTGGCACTGCAACCAATCTTGGTCTATTGTGCCTTACGCCCTCAAGTGGGGCATCCCCGGGAGGAAGGATGAGGCAAGAGGAGAAAGAGGGCAGCCATCCCAAGGAGCTACAACAGTGCAGAGGGCAGGGTCCTTATATTTTACTTAGATGTAAACTTCCTCCAGCAGGCCAGGACAAGAGACATTCCCCTGTACTGTGGTCCAGAGATGGTCCCAACAGTCGGTTTGGAGACCGGCAACTGATCTACCAGAGAAGTGGTGCACTCAGAGAATATCATCCCACCATGCACTACCGAGACTCCTACCAACACTTGTACCCTAAAAGAGACCACCAGATAAGAGATGATAGGAAATGATGGGACAGGAAATTTGGGGGATGTAATTAACCTACCCAGCATTTACCTAGCTACCTGGGAAAACTCCCGAAAAACCCCAGGGGTCAGATGGGTCGGCCATGGGAATCGAACCAGGGCCTCCCGAATATGAGCCACAGATGAAAAACCACCTGTGCCATTCCACTCGGCTATTTTAGAGTTTAGAAAGCAAATAATGTGTTCTTTCTCACATTTAAAGTATAATGCCAGATGTCACCAAATGAAATCTGAGATTCACAGTATTAGCAAACATTATCCACAACGATAATTTGGCTTCTGAGCCCTGATATCTGTAAAGATTTTTTAAACTTTAATTGGGCAGTAATACAACTAGATGAGGGGAGGAGACACAAGCAGGTAACTTTTCCTTCATCAGCACAGTTCATAGTCGATACTACCAACTTGATTTGCTTGCTACTATTAAACAACAGCTACTTATGTTTCACATAAGGATACTCACACACACAAGGAACCAAAATGCATAATTCCCTTAACTCTAATGAATATCATTGCACCTCTTTTTGACTCATATCACACTATAATTAGAAAAGACAGTCACTGAAGTAATTATTTCTTTTATTGTTTTTGCTGATTTGTTTTCTTCCATGTTGCATATTTAAGGTTGCACTATATAAATTACATGCAACTCCCACAGAAAGCATGGGATGAAACTGACTGCAATCTGCAAATTTCTTATTTGCAACCTCCTATGATTTCACTCACTGAAATATTAGAAGAAACAGGATAAACATCAAAATGTGCACCCAATGATGGTAAGTTTGGACTTCGTTTGATTGCTTACTATGCACATAAGATTGAGCACTGGTATTAGATCACCATATGAAGTTGATAAACTGACAGACTGGTCATTGTTATTACTTAAGCACCGGCTTTGAAACAAAGAATGGGCACAAAAGAAGATAAATGAGCATGGACCGGGCTATACAGAACATAGTTCAGTTGCATTAAGTAAAAATTAAGTAAAAATTTAAAATCTTCTGAAATGAAGGCCCCCCTTTGCACCACTGAGTAGTTTACCACGTTACGAGAAGGAACAAACTAAGTATTACTGAGAGCATACCCCAGAATGTCAGTCCACATCCTTGTCAATTTCTCCATTACCCTGCCTCATTCACAATTAACTGATGGGCAAGGTAGCTCTCACTCTGTTCCTATTGGCTTTATGTGCATTGAGTTAAGTAATATACATAACCAAGTTATATAGACAGAAATACATCTTTTATGCGAAGGCAAACCATTCATTTAAGGAAAATGCATCAGTGAAATTTGGCAAAAAAGTGAACGTTTTCAATTTTTTCTCTTTGCAACTTTATTATACTTAAAAATGTTATTTTCATACTAAAAGTTTTGTTTTTAATAACAATTTTAAAGCTACAAATGAATAGTTAATTGGTCCTGCACCATTTACATAAATGCTGCACTTAACCTTCAGCTCCATTTTTCTCAATGCCCTCCCTCCCCCCCCCCTCTCTCTCTCTCTCTCTCTCTCTCTCTCACTCTCTCACTCACTCACTCACTCACTCACTCTTCTACCACCATCATTTTTCACTATTCAAAATGCTCTTTGGATCACAGTTTACAATGTGTGAGCTTGAAATTTTCAGGAGAGCTTCAGGAATTATAGATCTAAAAAATTTTGTACACTAGTTAGAAATATTAAACAATTCAGTTGAAACCATTTATTTTCCATACTCAATGAAAAGCTGAAAAATTCAATAACATTTACCTATACAATCTCTTTTCTCTTAAATTATTCAAAATTAAGAAATGTCTGCACAACAATTTCTTTATGTTTATACACTAAGCTCAAATTACTTCATGGAAGAGCATTAAGATGTATTCACTTTCATGACAGCACTGCGTTCACTTGTTATCTTGTTTACTAGGAGAGCAAGATATTAGTAACTTGGTGTACATTAAGTGATGAAACACAAATAGAGCACTTGGGATTTGTGTTAATATGAAATGTTAGGCAATTACTTATTATACTCTAATGTATAATACCACTGCAGCCGCCTGTTTTGTTACTTGACACAACAGGATTTTGATTCCTCTTGTTTCTAATTTTCACAACAATCAATCACTTTATACAAGACTGGGTGAGTGAGCGAGCGAGCGAGCGAGAGAGGTTTTAGGACCCGTTAACTGAGCGTTAGAAAGTTAAAACCTCAAGAAGAATAAAACGCATAAAATATTAAAAGCATAAAAATGACACAAAGGGTCTAAAGATAACGTAAAATATCCAACGGACACAAAATCCAAATACCGTAAAACGTAACTGAAGCTAAAACACGAGTCAGACTTCCGTATTAAAACCAATAATGGAGACAAACCGCAGTGCTTTAGCGACAGCTACTCGGTCATCACCTCGGGCCCAGAGATTGGCGCAAAGGAACGTACTTAGGGAAATGAAGCAGCACATGCCGCACTGTAAGGCGTACTACGCACGGAGCACACATGGGGGCCGGTTCCCCAAGCAAAAGATGGCGATGAGTCGCGGGTGTGTGACCAATTCTTAGTCAGGTGAGTATCACCTCAGACCGCCGGTTTTCCCTGCAGGAAGTAAGCCAGGGCTGTACGCTTTCCTTTATGTCCCGGAGTTGTGCGCCCACCAACAATGTCTAGGAGTGCTGCCAAGCGGAGAAGAACTGGTGACGGAAGTATCGTTGCACATGCTGGTAATGACACCGCAGTTGTGAAACACCGCGGCAGACGGCATGCGGACTTAAGAGCCGCGTTCGCCTCTTCATTCCCGGGAATGCCGATATGGTCTGGGGTCCAAGTAAAAACAAAATGATATCCCCGACCAAGCAATTCCGGGATGAATGTCTTATTTTTAACACAAACGTATATGACACAATGTGCTGTTGCAAGGCCTGAATAGGGCTCAGGGTGTCAGAGCAGACAATAACGTAGCCAGGGGCTAACGTGGACAGATAAAGTAGCAAATAAAGTGTGGTGTACAACTCTGTGGTGAAAAAACGAAGTGGCATCCAGAAGGCGATATTTATGAGCCTCGCCGTTTAGGATGAAGACGTTACCGGTAGTGCTACTGAACTGGGAACTGTTTGTTAACACCACAGTATAGTTCCAGTAACGACCCAGTAATTTGGGGAAAATATGTTTGAACACTGAATGTGGAGTAGCAATTCTAGAGTGGGTCGAAAGAGAGAGGTAGAACCGCGTATGCTGGAGCTGCCATGCGATATAACGTCCAATAGACGATCTATCTCTCCATGAGAGGCATTCGGAGATCAGCGAGAATAAAAGTTCCGGAATCGAATACCGCTGGGATGTGTCCGAGTATTAGGACGCATAACAGGGAGCAAAATCTGGACGCACAAATAAAGCTTGTCGCAACCTTAAAATACAGTATGGAAGTAAATGGGATATAACTCCAAAACACGCGAATTCTCATTAGGTTCGTCCTTTTTTACCCTCGCGTTGTTGCCACCTGTTAATAACATGGTATAAATAATTAATTGTAATAATTTGTAGCTTTGCAAACACTGTCTTATGCTGAATATTTTCTCTATCAGATTATGTTATTTTTGCAGTAATTTTGTATTTCTATGGGCCCAAATTTTTCGAAAATGCTAGTTTTCCGGTAAAAGTTCCATATTTGCTATTTGTATGTTCATCATGCGGTAACTATAAAGCTTATCGCTATAATACTATACCATTTTTTTTCTTAGGTAGAGAAGACTACAATGCTCCTACCCGCCAAGTTGGAATTCTCCATCTTAAAACAGACGAGTGTTGTAATTTTTTAAATTAAGAAGTTTCGGAAAAAAGTTTTTATATACGCACTAGAAAATGTAGGCAGCGAGAAACTTTTTTGTTATGGGGTTTACATCGCGGGACAAAGCGAGAGAAATGTAAAGGAAGGTTGAAGGCAATTTTTAAAAGAAAGCGCCAATCTCTAACTTCTTGCATTCGTCGTATGTGTCAAATAAACTGAAGGCATTCATCTGTTCAAACAAACGGCGACACGTACGAGGCAAGGCAGGTAGGCACCTCCTGTCTAATGTGATGCTATCAAAGTGAACACTTAGCAAGAAAGGCTCCTATGACTGTGTTTATAGCGTTTGAAAGATTGTGACGTGTTACGTGAAGCAAGTTAACAGTTTTGTAAATACTTATAGTTATGGAAGGGGAAGCTAAGAAGAAACGAAATTTTGGTAAATTAAGAAGTAGGACCGCACGTTGGTATTGAATGTCTTATGTTGTTTTTCAAGTAAAATTAGTATCAGTAAGGCAGTGAAAGAAACAGCTAAGGCTACCGGGCATTCAGAAACATTAGTATATAGAATAAAAAAGGAGCAAATGAAAGGTGCCCTATGAATTTAATAAAAAAAAGGGGGAGCTGGGAAACAAAAGAACGCTAGATTAACGCAATATGATGGAATAGTGCAACACGGAGTGCGGCGTATTGTTCATTATTTGCGGCTTGAAAACATTCCACCCAAGCTGAATCTAATTTTGGCAAGGGTAAACAGTGATGACGACACCCTACGTAATTTCTCAAGGGTCACTTTGAATAGGTTCCTACAAGAATTGGAGTTCGAATATGAAAGAAGGGGATAACATTTGTATACTAAATACTAATAGAAAGAGAAGATATCAGATCTGTCGTCGAGACTAACGGGCGACGAAATGGAAGGAATTGCATCCTTATCAGATGACAGAGAAGCATAAAAGTAACCGACATATTTAAAGCATATGTAAAGCTTTTATCATTTGATGCCTCCATTTGGTTTGTTGTTATACATATTTTTGTCTGCAAAATCGTGTTTTGAACTACTGAAGTAACAAGTAAAAGCAGGAGTAAAAATTAAAGTGCATGCACTCAAAAACTGAATCTGTTAAAATAGAATTTAATAGCAGTGTAGATAGTTCCGTATTAATGGTGTATCATTTACAATACAATATCAAACCGGCAGACCGGTCGCTGCCGTGGCCGAAGTTGCGATTGTAAGTATATACTCCTGCCGTCCTAAGAAGCACACTGTTCCTGTGATCAATTTCGCGAACAAAACCTACAAAACAAAACCTTCTGGTAAGCTACTCTTGTGCACACAACTTGTTTGAGTGTAATATGGCATAACACATGGGCAAAAGTGTCACTGTCGTCTGCCACGCTTGTGCACGTAGGTGCAGAGTAATACAAAAGGTGTGTTTCTTACAACGGATGCAGTATAGTACATAAGGCAACAGGGCGTCCCATAAGACCTGTACTGTTTCCTACGCGGAAGACGCGCTATAGTTTAAAACAAGGGTAACTTGCCAACTTCGCAACATATGAACACAGTAACATTGAGTGACGAACAGAGAGCGGAGGTTCACCTGAGTCCGCATACAGACAGTCGACTCGACTTGTGCGGAAAGCTCCCCTGGCAATGCGGATACCAGTACCATGCAGCGTGTCTAAAAAGCGGAGTTTAGAGGCGGTCGCTGAGCCATTAATAAAACTGCTTTAGTCCAGCTTTGACCGAACCGGGGGCGGTACAGCCTCAACATGATTGTGCGATAGCCACTCCTATACACTCCAGATAAAACCTTGAAATCAGAAAGGAACGATCGCAAGAGGCTCGGAGGTGACGAATGTGGTACTCCCATGTCAGTTTGCCGTCCAAGTAAAGGTCCAAAAAGTTCAAGTGCGGTACAAACTGCAGGGTGTGCTGTTCAAATGAAGATCAGGAGGAGGATGTATACCAAGTAGACGATGAAAGTGAACACATTGTGTCTTCGCAGGTGAGAAGCGTAATCCGGTTCGAAGCGCCCAGGCTGCTAGCGAGATGATGATCAGCTTCAGTTGGTGCTCGATGTGATCTATCTTATAAAAGCGACAGTATATCGCGAAGTCGCCAATATACAGGGACGCTGGGATTCCGTCTCATACGACACTAGTGATGCCGTTAATGGCTTCGGCAAAAACGACGACGCTGGGGATCGATCCTTGTGGCACACCGTTCTCCGGGATCCTCCCTCTTGATATCGTGTTTCCTATGCAGACACCAAAACGACGAAGTTCTGAAAAGTTACATAAAATGCTGATAAGTGGCACGCATACCGTAATTGTGTAGGTTATGTAAGATACCATAGCGCCATTTTTTGTTTTAACTTACGTCCTTCAATGTTAAGTCATATCGGATGATGAATGGAACGGGTGAAAGGATGCTTAAATGAGCCAGGATCCATAACGCTTAGATATACCTGACATTCGTCTTTCAGGATAAGGGAAAACCGGAAGAAACCCTATCCAGGTAACTCACCCTGGCCGAGATTCGAACCCGGGACTTCTTATACGTGAGGCAGACAGGCTACCATCTACGCTGCCGAGGCGGGCACAATAGCACCAAGTGGAGTCATAGGCCTTCTCCAAATCCAAGAACATACCCAGTACATGCTGCTTCGGTAGAATGGCATCGTTGATATAAGCCTCCATGCGTGTCAGACTGTCCACACTAGATCGATGGCGACGAAAACCGCATTGGAAGTTGTAGAAAAGGTTATTCGTTTCTAGCCACCACACTAACCGAGTGTTAATTAGACGCTCAAAGGTCCTACAGACGACACTCGTCGGGCAAATAGGGCGGTAGATAGCAGGAAGGGTCGGGTTCTTTCCGGGCCGCACCGTGGCTCAGTGGTTACACCGCTTGGCTCTCACCAAGGCGGCCCGGATTCGATCCCAGACGACCGCAAAGTGAGATTTGTGGTGGACAACACAGCGCTGGAGCGGGTTTTCTCCGGGACCTCCGGTTTCCCCCGCCATCTCATTCCACCGGTTCTCCATCTTCATCTCATGTACCATCAGGGTCACCGCCTGCGGTGCCATATGTAGTAAAAGTGGGCGTTAAACACTACACATTTCATTTCATTTCGGGTTCTTTCCAGGTCAAGGGATTGGAATAACAATACCATCTTGCTAGGAAGACGGAAACACACGCTGATGCCAGATGCGGCTATACATATCCGATACAAAGGAGAGCATCTCAGGTGGAAGATGTAGCAGCGTTTGTCCGTGGTTGACATTGAGACCAAGAGAAGAACCCTAGCTAGGGGTAAAGAATGCGCAAGCTCGGCAGCTGTAAAAGATACCTAACACGGCTCAATACAGTTAATATTAACATTAAGTACTATCCGCTCCGCAAATTCCTTAATAGGAGGAAAGGAGGGGTCATAACTAGCCGTTTGGCTAGTAGCAACAAATGATGTGGCAAGGGCTGCGGCTGTAGCCTGCTCGGTGGTGCAGATGGAACCGTTTGTGGCAAAGCCGGGAATGACCATCCGGAAATATTTGCTATATATACGCCGAACAGCTGTCCATACACGTTGAGCTGGGCTGCTACGAGAAAGGGAAGACACATAGGTTTCCTATGATCTTCGTTTCGTACTGCGCAGTAGTAACTTTCCCTAGCACTAGAACGTTTAAAAGCAACGAAGTTCTCTTCCGTGGGGTGTAACTGAAAAATGCGAAAAGCAGGTTTGCAGCATTCCCCAGACCACCAGGATACAGGGACATGGCCTGGTGTAGATGAACATCGGGGAATGCTGGATTCTGCTCCGAGCAAGACAGAACAAAATATTCATCCATTTCATCGATGGTGTCGAAAGCAACGTCGGTGAGGTGTATGAAGGATACAAATTTTCCCCAGTCAGCCTTGGAAATTATCCAGCTAAGATGTCGAGAAGTCGCACAGTGGTGGCCTGAAAAGTGAACGTTAATGGGGTAATGATCACTCCCAGGACGGCCGCAAAGCGCCGACTAATCAAGGAGTGGAACCGATGCCGGGCTGAAAAAAGAAACGCCTAAATGGAGTGTGTACCACCAGCAGATGACAAGAATTAACGTAGACAGCGGGAGAAATCCATCTTTTTCTAACAGAGGGGGGCAGGAGTTCAGGTTCCAGAATTTTCCACCAGCATTTAACAGGCATCACAAGGAGTATATAAGGAGGTCCACAAACAATCACAGTTAGCAGAATCCACAACTGATGATGGGTTGAAGGTCATGCCCGGAAGCGATTCGAAGAGAACAGAAGAACAAGAAAGTGTTGATACGTGTCAACAAGAAATCCTGCTTCAAAAACTAGTTAATATGAGAACAGCATTGATTATAATTCTTCTAGCAATCATCAAGATGACAAGAATGTCGGGTCACCAGTGTTTAACAGAATCAAGCCAGACATGCTGAAAACATCCACGATAAGGCATCCACGAGCATCGCCAATATCGGAGCGCCAGAGAGTATGTTTGGCACTGAGATCTCCCAGAAGAAGTAACGGTGAGGGGAGCTATGCCGAAAGCGCCTGAATATCCCGCTCTTCAACGATAATAAGCGGTGGCAAATACACATTCAAGATGGTGAAACAGATGCTCTCCAGCTGTATGCGAACGGCTATAACTTCAACGGTGTGATTAGGGGTATGGCAGTGATATTGGGCGCCACCAGAGTAGCAACGCCACCGCTTGCACGCCTACCTGAGGCAGTCTTCTCTAAATACCAAAAAGAGCAAGAAGGTGTAAAGTGTGATTAGGATGCAAATGGATTTCTTGGAGACAGATAACTGATGGTGACGATTGAGAAACTAAAAGCTGTACATCCGGAGCGCGAACCCGGACACCATTGGATTATTTCCATGAAAAGGAGATTAACTATATCTTTACTTTCTTTTTTTACCTTGGCCGAGTTTGGGCCGAAGAATGGAAAATCACCATCCACCTGCGACTCCACTGAAGTCTGAGGGTCAGAAGATTCCCTATAGCTCGCAGAATGGCACTGGGATTTCATTGACATGGTGCGCCTGCCCGATTTATGTTGCGGTCGGGATCAATTTATCTGAAACACAACAGGTTGGCTAGTACTTACTGATGGCATGAGGACTGAGTCGGTACAGCTGAGTGGTGGTGGTGGTGGTGGGGCGGCGGCGGCGGTGGCGGTGGTGGTGGCGGTGGCGGTGGTGGTGGTGGTGGTGGTGGTGGTGGCGATGGTGGTGGTGGTGCGCCTGCCCGATTTATGTTGCGCTCGGGATCAATTTTTCAGAAACACTACAGGTTGGCTACTATTTGCTAATGGCTTGAGGGCTGGAGTCGGTACGGCTGAGTGGCGGCGGTGACGGTGGCGATGGTGATGATACACAGGAGGCACGAGGCAACTTGGGAGTAGCCGCTGCAAAATCAGTCTGTGTGGGGGCATTAGTGAGGGGCACATGTCGAACGTCAACAGTGATACTAGGAGTACGGCGGGCTGCTTACGCATAGAAGGTGGCGGTAGCACGCTTCAGATGTTCGACGCGTCGTCGTGCCTCCGGAAAGGTGAAATGAAATGTGTAGTGTTTAACGCCCGCTTTTACTACATACGGCACCGCAGGTGGTGACACTGATGATACATGAGATGAAGTGGAGCACCGGTGGAATGACATGGCGGGGGAAACCGGAGGTCCCGGAGAAAACCCGCCCAGCGCCGTGTTGTCCACCACAAATCTCACTTTGAGGTCACCTGGGATCGAACCCGGGCCGCCTTGGTGAGAGCCAGGTGGTATAACCTCTGAGCCACGGCGCGGCCACCGGAAAGGTGAGGCGTTCCTTCACGCGTTGTTCCGGAATACACTTATGTCCAGGAATCTTGTACACTATTGCGAGCTGGAGGAATGACTTTCTCCACAGTTGATGCACCAAGGTGTTCATGTGCAGTTTGGGACCTTGTGTGCTGGTAGAACACATAGCTCACAAATAGCAGAACTGGTACACGAGCCCTTAGTATGTCCGTACCTCTGGCACTGAAAACACCGCATGGGTTCGGGACATATTGACGCATCCTAACAAGTTCATAATCACAGTAAATAAACTCAGGTAATTTAGTACCTTTAAAAGTTAGAAAGGCTGTGCGTAATGGGTACTCCCTGATACCATGTTTTCGTGTTAACCTGTACCTCACCAATCTGTTGATCAGAGAGGCAACTTACTACTTCCACATTTGCAAGACCATCTAAGCTGGAGGTGGTGACTGTGCCTCTGCGTATGTTAAGCGATAATGTGGAGCTACCCGGAAAGGGTAGGAACCCAACAAATTCACTTTTTGCAATTTCTGAGATTTGGTTTGTGCTATAATAACGCACCGTCTCGGAGGCGCATCGTGTTCTTTACTGAGCCACAATCTTACCAAATTCACATTTAATGTAGAAAGGACTGATATCGTTGAACGTTTTCCCGTCACAAGTCAAGAACATAACTAAAGAAAAGGAGCAATGAAACGCGTTTTGTGCGGATACATTTTGTAAAGGACTCCCATCCGTAACCGTCAGCCTATCATCCGGCGGTTAAAGAAAGAAAGACACCAAATCTTCACGGCCTATGCCGTCATGGGTCCCCACCCATGACCGATCTCAAAGCACACATCAGAGGAGCTACCCTCCAATGTGCACAGCTTTTTCGTATGGGTAAACCGTTCACCGCGCACAACCCGGCTTTAAGGCTCTACCACAGGAATAAGCGCCTGTGACTCCCCAATTTAGGCTGCGCTGCGTATAAAAAGGCACACTCAGATTCAAGAGACTTGTTGATTATACCGAGATTCCGTCAGCGGTAACAACTTCGGCCCGTTGATACTAACCCAAAGGCACATGGCCGTCGGGAAATGAACACAAACCGCACCCTCAAGGAGCTCGGTGGGTTCACATGACGCTGTGGACGGGCTCTGCAACTAGCGCTACACATAGGGGTAGTGCAAAGGGTCCGCTCAACCTTCACTCTTGAAACCACCGGAGAGCACACATATCGGAAACCGAACTGAAACCGTGGGACGGAACCACGGAGATAGGATAGATCCCTGCTGGTGAGAGAGGAGTTATAAACCTCAGACCTTACATAAAAATATAATTAATACAAATTATAAGTGGAAGAAGGTGATCAGTACTGACCAGACAGTACCTAAAAGTGGCACAGTTGATGGAGGCGGAAGGGATGAAACGATGGTGATCGGCTCGGGACCCGGGGTTGCCAATTCTGTACCTACGTAGTAGGCCCACCAGGAGGACTTTATATATGATTTCTTGTGCCTTCCGATATATGACATGTGCTGAACAAAAGAAATGACTGTACCTGAACTGAGTGTACTGTAACGGGGAGCGCTGAAACACCCTGTGAGCAGCTGGCAACGGAAGACAGGGGAGGCTCGGTTAGCCACGCCTTTCCCTCGTTTGTCTTATAGTGGTGACAGCCAGCGGTCGGAAAGAAACATAACTGTGCGTCTGTTTTCCTTCCACCTGGTTCTCGATCTTTCTGTTACCAGAACAATCGTGTAAACACCAGAAACCGGCGATATTCCTATAAAGAGGGTTACAGACAGACAGTGTGAGTCAGTTGTTGAGTTGGTTTTGGTGTAGTCAGTCAGTTGTTGGTTTGAGTTGGTCAATCAGTTGGTTAGTGAATGAGGACAGTTCTTGGTGTAAGAAGAGTTAGTCAGTGACGTGTTAATGAACGAAAGGATTGTGAATGAGAAGACTGTGCGTGCATCGGAGTTTATGTAATCGCGAGTACAAGTGAAGTTGTAACGGACGAACTGGTAAATTGTAACTGTGTGCAGCAAGTAATTTTGTGTAATTGGCAAGTGTTAAACTGCAAGTCGGTAGAAATAAAGAACATTGTTCAGTGGTGTAATTGGACTTTTTATTCCACGAACCCACAAAAGTCACACTGGTGTCAGGAAGCGGGAAAACAACATCACCGAACATTACAACGATGGAGGCAGCATTAGAAAAGATTTTAGCGGAACTGCAAGAAATAAAGACGGCTAAAGACAACATCACCAGGAAGATGGAAGAAATGCAGGCCGAATTAACAGAGAAGCTGGAGACTAGAAATAACCTGGCCGCGGAAGTGCTGGAGACTAGAAATAACCTGGCCGCGGAGTTGAAACTAATCAGGACGGCTAGGGAGAACATCGCCGAGAAGATGGAACAAATGAAGGCCGAGTTAACCACGGAAATGAGAGCAGCGAATGACGGTCTGGCTACCGAAATGAAGGTGGCGAATGAGGCTCTCGCCGCCAAGTTTGAGGAACGGTTGGCCGGCGTGGGGAATGACGTCACGAACCCGGGCAAGCGGAAGGGTCAAGTAGACGACCGCCTTAATGATTTAGAGGAAAAGGCCGACAACATCGCAAAGCCCCTCGCCCGCCTGACGGAGGAAAACCGGCCTTATGTGTGGACGGAGGACGCCGAAGACGCTTTCCAGCACCCGAAGGGGACCCTGTGCAGTGCTCCTATTTTGGGTTTCCCACAACCGGGTGGCGCCTTCATTGTGGACACCGACGCCAGCGACCATTGCATTGGAGGTGTCCTATCGCAGATCCAGGACGGCCACGAGCGCACAAGAGTGGAAGAGGAGGAGCGTGCCGCAGCAGTCCGAGTAGTTGTGGCAGTGCCTGCTGAAGGCTGGGATAGCGCAGGCCTGAGGAGGGAGCAGCTGGCGGACGCAGACTTGGGGCCACTCTTGAGGGAAGTGGACGCAGGGACGAGACCGACCTGGGAGGACATCGCACCGAGGAGCGCCACCTACAAGTCGCACTGGGCCCAATGGGACTCGTTGAAGACCGGAGTGGGCGTGCTGTTCCGGGTATGGGAGTCACCCGATGGGAAGGCGCAGAGAGGACAGTTGGTACTTCCCCGGAGTAAGGTCCCGGAAATCTTGGAGGAAGTGCACGCCGGTACTTCAGGAGGACACCTGGGAGCGAACCGAATGATTCACAAACTACGGCAGCGCTACTTCTGGCTGAGACTCCGAGCAGATGCTGGTGGTACACCTGGACCGCCTCGCACGCTACGATGGGGCTGTTCGAGGGCGAACAGCTTTGAGAAGGGAGCAGTGTAACGGGGAGCGCTGAAACACCCTGTGAGCAGCTGGCAACGGAAGACAGGGGAGGCTCGGTTAGCCACGCCTTTCCCTCGTTTGTCTTATAGTGGTGACAGCCAGCGGTCGGAAAGAAACATAACTGTGCGTCTGTTTTCCTTCCACCTGGTTCTCGATCTTTCTGTTACCAGAACAATCGTGTAAACACCAGAAACCGGCGATATTCCTATAAAGAGGGTTACAGACAGACAGTGTGAGTCAGTTGTTGAGTTGGTTTTGGTGTAGTCAGTCAGTTGTTGGTTTGAGTTGGTCAATCAGTTGGTTAGTGAATGAGGACAGTTCTTGGTGTAAGAAGAGTTAGTCAGTGACGTGTTAATGAACGAAAGGATTGTGAATGAGAAGACTGTGCGTGCATCGGAGTTTATGTAATCGCGAGTACAAGTGAAGTTGTAACGGACGAACTGGTAAATTGTAACTGTGTGCATCAAGTAATTTTGTGTAATTGGCAAGTGTTAAACTGCAAGTCGGTAGAAATAAAGAACATTGTTGAGTGGTGTAATTGGACTTTTTATTCCACGAACCCACAAAAGTCACAGTACATTCAGTGACTCGCCGTGTATGTGTGATAGTTGTGTAAACAACTCCGTTGTTCGCATATTTTCCGATACGCTTCCATGCTTTGCCACGAAATTCTACATGAGAGTTGAGGCGTACTGACCTTCATTGACGAGTGCTACATTCGCTTGTTATCTTTTTACAAGAAGAGCAAAATATATAACTTAGCGTACAGTAAGTGACGAAGCACAAATAAAGCATTTGAGAGCTGTGTGTCTGATATGAAAGCTAGCCTGTTATAATGTACGCAAGTAAATTACCACTGCAGCTGCCGTTTTCTCGCTTGTTACGAAGGGATTTTGATTCTCTCTTCTTTCTCCTAGCCACAATAATCAATCATGTTATATATGATTTCTTGCACCTGCTGATGTAAGACCGTTACTGTCCAGGAGCATGACTGCATCTGAACAGAGTGTATATACACTGATTGCTTGTGTACGTTGGGTAAGCTCTGTTATTCACATGTTTTTCTGTGTGTTCCCATGCTTTGCCATTAAGTAAAAAATTTGGGAGCAGCACAATAAACTGCAGGGTCCAAAGAGCATTTTAAGTATGTCACCAAATAAATACCTGTTTAATTATGAATAAAAAAGTTAATATCTTAACAACAATTTGACAACGTTCATTAAAGTTTTATGTGGATTATATGTTCTTTGTACTGAGTGTATAGTAGAAAATTCAAAGTAATCAGTAGAAAAGTGAGTGTTTGCCACAGCAAAGAAAGTTGCAGGAGAATTAGGAACAGGGGAAATTGTGATTAAACATGGCTCCAATACCCTGCCTGAAATTTCTTTGACATTCGGTTCAGTTCAGTTATAGCCCATTCAGAAACATCTGGCCAATATCCGACGTCTTCTGCTTTTGAGAGTTATACCTTCTTGGTTTTAGCAAACCAAATGAATTCTTTTCATGTGGGATGCATGTTTTTTGAATGCTTCTACTCCTTGTGTAGCGGTTCAGTTCAGTTATAGCCCATTCAGAAACATCTGGCCAATATCTGACGTCTTCTGCTTTTGAGAGTTATACCTTCTTGGTTTTAGCAAACCAAATGAGTTCTTTTTATGTGGGGTGTATGTTTTTTTTATTGCTTCTACTCCTTGTGTAGCATGCATTCTCTGTCACACACATTCATTGACCTTATACTCTTTTGAAACAGATAAGGGCAGTACGTTCCTGTCAGAGACTTTCTCTCTGTTGGTGAACAGTAGACTTTTGAATTTTTATAGATGCATCACCTTAAAGCTCATAATGTTACTGATGAATGATAAATGGAACTGAACTTAATCATAAGCAATTTAAGGTATGAAGTTAGAATTACAAACACTATGCACACATAAATGAATCTAGAAGTGTACAAAACATTTGCTTATATGCAAGCATTAGGAACAATGGTGACACTAATTGTCATTCTTTTACATTTCTGTTGTGATGATCTAAAAGACAGATATTAAATGCCCCTTTAATATGTTCCAATGACAAATGTCATTAAGACCTGAATTTGGAAAAGGAAGTCCATCCTGCCTGACACACTTTCTCCTGCTATTTTTCAGTCCCCATAACTGGTAAATGCTTGGAAATCACCCCAAAATTTCCTTCCCAATTTTCCTTTTCAAATTATCCTTTTATTTCATGTATCATCAATGTTCTGGTTGTGGTGTCACACACACTAAGAATGGTTAGAATACTGCCAAAAAGAAGGTGAGGGGGAAGAAAAATATGTGCTCCTTGCAACTATCAAAGCATTAACATTTCACTAGTCTACAAAGAAATGAGTACATTAACATTTTACCAGTTGCCAATGCATGAACAAAGTGCCTTCAGTGTCATAATATAACCCTACAGGGAAGCATGGAAGTCAATAATGGACAAGCTCCCAAAGCCCTGAAATGAATAGCTGAGAGTAATTGCTTTATGTTTTTTACTTGGATTAAGATTATATGCTAAAATTCTGAAATTATTCAAAGCTTGAGAATTAGCATCTCAAGTTAATATCTTCACTAACAATATAGTTAATAGAATATTACGCCAAAAAAGTCTCAAAATAAGGTTTAAGAACAGAAACGTGTTATCACCTTCAAATATTGATTCAAACAGAAGGTGCATTTACTGAGACGTCTGTCTACAGGTGGCAGCCAGCCTTGTTTTGGTTTTATCTCAACACAGAAAGTTGGAGCTGAGGAAATTCCTGGTATTTCCAAATGTTTTGGTAGTAATGCATAATCTGGATAAATGGTGACATATCCATACTGCAGAGATTTGTGGTGACGGAAAGCTGAAATAAAAAAGCAGACATAAGAAGAGAAACTAAACACATTAAAGCCTAATACATTAATAAACGATTGGGTCAATGAGTCAGCGCCCCTCTCAAGCTAGGTCATCTGAGCTGTTAGAAGATATATGAGATAACAAACACTTATTGCTTCGCTTACTCAAAATTTTGAGCACCTGTTTAACAGACAGTTCTCTGCATTATCAGTAGTACAAGAATTTTATACTGTAATAATCCTTTTCTGGTGTATGCACTTATGTATTGAAAATTTCCATGTTATGCACATAAATACATTCATACAAAAGGTATTAAGACATTACATTGACATGATAAAGTTTAAGGAAATTTTATATAAATTGTGAATCAATAAAAATAGTGTAAACCATGTGATTTATTTAACCCATCAACATTTATTTTTATTCTGCTGATAAACATTAAGAATAAACAAATTTTGATAGGTTAAATAATTCACAGCATATTCATCAGCATAATACAAGAGCATAAATTAAGAGCAACGGAAATGGATTTCTGGAGAAGGTCTGCCAGGAAGTCAAGAAGGGATAGGATAACGAATGAAATAATAAGAGAGTTGTTGAATGTGGAAAGAGATGCTATAGAAGTCTTAAATGAGAAACGAATACAATGGTATGGACTCATATTAAGGATGGATGATGGCAGATTACCGAAGGAAGTGTTCAGATGGACGCCAGAAGGAAGAAACAGGAAGAGAAGACCTAACGATCAGTGGATGAACAAAGTGAAAAAGAGTATGAGACAGAAAGGATTACTTGATGAAAATGCATCAGATAGGAAGAAATGGAGGAAAAGGATTGCTCTGTAAATTTTATATTGTGACACAATTTTCTAGTTGGTTGAGGTAACCTACAGCATTGTAGAAAGCCCTTAATTATAAAATAAAAATTAATGTTTATTATTGAGAAGTCAGGATATATTCCTGCAACTGACCTTTATTACTTGTATTTATTCTTAGTATGATTACACAACCATTACATCACTGAATTGAATCAGCTGAAGTTTCAACTGGAGAACAATTGCAAACCTGTAGCAGTTACGTGTGTTTGGAGGAATTTAGTAACAGTGATGTCAAAATTAATTGTAAAACCGACTACAAATAGTTTTTACTGTAGCAGTTATTTTCAGAATTGAATTTCTGGAACTATTAATAGTTGAATGTTTTGATATGCTTTCCGTTGTGTAAATTATTAGGTTACATATTTATAAATATTAATAAATACTAAAAGATAAGATTTAATCGAAATCTAATTGTATAATGCAACTACTACTCTTGAAATCAATTCTGAGAACTTTGTAACAGACAACTTCATACCTTTAGTAAATGTCTATGACCAGCTAAGGCAACGATTCACCAGTATGACATCAGCTATTGATTACATTGCATGTGAGCTACCATCAGAGTTACTAATTTTAAGATTGACTTAATGCAACATATTCCTGATATATATTCATAGATTTAATAAAAAGATAAATATGCAGCAAGCAGCTGAAGTATACATAAAAACAAAGCAGGCAAATATACACTATATGCAACATGAAGTATCGCTTAAATTGTAGAAGTTTCGTAATTCACTCACATATCAAGTGAGCATACCTTATGACAAGGTTGAGCAAGGTCTACCTAGAATCCGCAGGTTGCCCTCTTAATACCTGGGAGCATCTGGGGCAACACCTGGAGTCTTAACAGCCCCCCCTCCCCATTACATGATGGAAGTGAATACACCACTTATGCACGTCAAGCCTTTCAGGAAGAGTGTCGAAAAACCTCAGTAGAATCGCCAGTGATCTAGCACACCATGCTCCTTGCTCTGCAGGCAAGTACCCATGACTTCTTAGGCAGCCCTCAACACCAACTGCTGGATGAGCCACAGATGTCCCCCATACTCATGGGTGACAGGAATCACTCTCACATCCAGGCCTATCCAATTCAAGCTACTCTCCAGTGGAAGTGGCTTGAATGTTCGACCTGGCGTACTTCTAGTAACATAAGAAGCACCTGGAGTGCCAAGCTGCACCATGGGAGCTGAAGGGGATGGATCCCCTGCTCTACGGGAACTTCATGATAACAAGGGAAAAAAATATACGTGTTTTAAAATGCTAATAATCATTTTTAACTGCCAGCATTGGATAATTTTTTGTATAGGAGCTCTCTGCTAGTGCAGATGAACTTGCTTACACAAATATCAAAGTTAATGAGGTTGTGGAATGTTTTATAAAAAATCTTCTCTCATGTGCTAAGCCTTGATGGTCTTATTTACTAGTTAGTAATTTAATTTCTTTGCTAATCTCATGGTTTCTGTCCCAGAAAATTGCTGATACCACCAGTTTATTTCTATGCTTATACTGAAAGAACATTTTTTACCTTTTATTACATATACTGTGAACATTTTTCATTTTAAGTTTTTTTAATTTTTATTACACTTACAACTTATGCTTTCTTAACACAGCTTTTTTTGTAATGCCAATAATTTTAAAGTCACAAATAGCTATTAAATTGGTTCTTTACCATTCAGGCAAAGAGTTGCAAAGAACTTTGAGCTCAGTTTACTCAAGTTGTTCTTTTCATTATTCAAAATGATCCTTGGCCCACAGTTCAGGTTGAAATTTTCAGAACAGCTTCAGAAAATATGGATTTAGAGATTGCTGTGCACTATTTACAACATATTACATAGTTCAGCTGGAATTAATAATTTTCCATAACTCCCATAAAAGAAGTTGAAAACTGAATAACAGGCACACAACATCTGTTTTATCTTAAGCTAATTAGAATTAAGAAATTCCTGCACAATAATTTCTTTAAGTTTGTATACTAAGCTCAAATTGCGAGATATATAATAATCAATAGGGTCCAAGGTGCATTTCATATTACATAAAAAATTGATTAGGTATTTATGAAAAAAAATTAATTATTTAACAACAAATGGACATGGCTCATTAAAATGTTGTATGCCCTATAAACTTTACAATCTGAATATATTGTACAAAGGACTAAGCATTCAGAAGAAAACAATATTTTTTTGTTTTTCACAAATTTATTGCCTTAAAGTCTAGAGATTTAGTTTTGTAATAAAGTTTAATTACCTGGTCTTTGAGCCCGCAACTCACTATCAAGCACAAGAACTTCGAACAGCTCCATGCATGCTGTTTGAGGAGGCTGGATATAAGCTTTTCCCAGAAGAGGAACCATAATACCATGACAAAACACAGCTTCACGCCACACTCTCTCTCTTTCAGTCTTATTGGATATCCTTTGTTGTATACTGGAGTTGTCCCCCAGACATTTATGCAGTCGTAAGATAACCCTCTCCTAAACAACACACACAGTAAGAGCCTGGTTTATATACAAACATTAACTTTTAAACACCACCACATGTTTGCCATATTGGTCTTTCAAACTAGTCATATGCAGCATAAGAAGTGGAGGCAGTAATCTGATTGAAAAAGTTCGGTCTCAGAGAACATGAATGATTACAAAACATAAAGCAAATGCAGACATTCTCAAATCCCTGTCTTTCACCACATTTTTCAATATGGTTTACTTTTTTCAACAGTTGTTTACCTAAGTTATGACTAAAGACATAACTTTAAAACTAGTAATAAAATAATGAACACATCAGTTGAACAATGTCAAAAGAATGAAATTATACAAATGAAGAAAATATTTTAAAAAGAATCAGTTTTATATTATTCCTTTCCAATTAAATTAATTTCAAAGACACATATGCATACACAGACATTTTGGTTCAAAACCGTGCATGCATTCCCTGAGATTTTTGTTGGGGACCAAATCATGTTTTTTACACTGCTCTGCTATTATTTTTCTTTCTCAACCCTTTAATGCATGAATTATTTTGCTACTTCAGAAAGTGTCTGCCACACTTTCTGTAATTTCTAAACCGGTTGTCATACTGCTTTCTGTGGTGCCTCAACACAATTGATTCAAATAGCCATGGTTGTTAAAGTGATAGGTAATGGACTGGCCATCCACCAAAGCCAAATGTCACAAGTTCGAATCTCAGCAACTGAAGACAATTGTGCCTGTGGTAATGGATGGGGAGGGCCCAAGTAAAGTAATTAGTGTGATGGCATGCTTGGATGTTGATGGGGTAATAACTGACTGCAGTTATTTGGATTTTGCCTTTTTTAGATAAAAAACACTACACTGTAATTGTAAAAATAATATAATTACAATGCAAAAGACTCAGAATATTTTGTGCCTAACTGACAAAAAGCCAGCAAAATATTATGATAACAAAACAACTGCACTAAAACACTTTTCAAGCTGAATGCAGCCTAATATTGCCATAAGCAACAATGCATTAAAGGGTTAAATGACTTGCCTATGTTTAATTGTCACTTCCATTTTATTTTAAGAATTGGCTTATGCACACCAGCCAAGTTTTATCAACTCATTGTTCATTTAAGGTTTATCTGCTCAAATTTTGCTACCATGAGGAAGTAACACTTTATTAGCAGTTCACGATACATGTTTTTGATCCACTTCCCATTCATGCCGTCATGGTGCAAAATTGAACTTTCTACCTTTAGTACTGTTAACTTAACCTATCTGATGTTCTGCCTATTTCTCACATTAGTACAAGAATTATATCAGATTTTCACTCATACTTATTTATTATTGTAGATATTGAGATATAATCATATATGACAGCTGAATCTTACCTGTGTCTATATGTCCCTTTCATTTGTTAATGTTTACTTATGGTTTTCTGGCACAGGGGACTTCAGTTCGATCCCTGGTACCTGCATGGGGTTTTTCCCATTGACAGATCTGATCCAGGGTACAATCAGCCTCATGATCACAACTGAGTAGTGATACTGGTGGAAATCTGACATCCCTAAAGGATCAACTGTTCAGCTTACAGTCAGGGGAACCAGAGCCCTGCCAACCCCATCCTGCACTCCCCCATGGCCTTTGCTAAAGAAGAAGGATGCATCAGCCAGGCGGAAAGGGCACTCACTGCATAGAGGAGATGGCCTAAGGTGACTTAGTTATGATTTAATTCATATTCAAGCCAATTTGAGCTGCAAACTTTTAACAACCACTTTGATAATCGATTGCCAGTTTGCCACTATAGTTAATATTGATGACCTTACTAATGGAACCATATTTAACGTTGGCAATATTCTGTTTTATTTTCAAACTCTTCCTGATCCTCCAGTGGTGGATACGACCCTTACATCACCACATATTATTCCTCATTTTGCTGAAAATTTATTTGTTTCCACATTGAAAACAGTATGAAAAATTGAGCCTTATGCACTCCATGTTTTCTTTTGTTATCTGATTAATTCATATTCATTCTTCATCAAACACCAATAGTGGAAGAAGTATCAGACATATGGATGTACTGGTCTCTAAAGAAATCTTGCAACAGAGACAAGTGGTGGGACACATATATTAAGTCTAAATTACAGCAGTTTTTTAGGCATACGTACACCTCTTACACATGTGTTAGAAGGACAGGCGCTTATGGTTTCCCTTTTAGTGAATATAGGATCTTCAGCAACTGCCCATGGATCTGCTACCTTTTGTACACAAATTAATTTTTATAAGGCTAAAATATGACAGTATTTACGGGAGGCATGTCGAAAGTCTACAATTGAAATCATCTATACATTGGTGGAGAAATGCACAATTCCATATCACTTTATCCAGACTTACAAATGATGATGCTCCACTCTCATATTAAAGAGGCAAGGTGAACTTAGGTAACTAAACACTTCTATTAGTTGTACATTTCTCTCCCACTTCATTTCCATCAGGACATGCCTAGCAATCCCTAGCTCACTCACTTTTACTCCTGTAAACCTCTATCTCCTACTGACCAGGGGGTACAGTTCCTTGAGAAAATGGTCAGCAAAAGCTACCATCATTCTCATGGGAAAGATCTCCAAAACACCTGACACTGATGTTTTTTTCTTTAGGATGTTGCTGCAATCTTTAGGATCTGAATGTTGACAACTTAACAGCAGCCTTGAATGTTATTTTACAGCATTGACATCCACATCATTCTCAAAACCTTCCTCAGTATAATTAACTGGTATATGTGCTACTTGCTCCATGGAGCCTGCTGTTTATAATGCTGCTGTGCATTTCATGTAACAATTTGGCAATATCAAACAATTCATGCCATCCTCTAGTCCAGTGGCGGTCAGTGAATTTTATAACAAGGAAAGCACTTATAAAAAATTACCACCACTGCTGCCGCCGCCACTAATACTAATAATACTAATAATAATACTAATAATAACAATAATAATCATATATCATAATAAACCAGCCTACTTAAATTTTCTTCTTTCACTTGAAAACCAATTCAATCCGTCTCTCCTTTTTGATAAATTCATTTATCACTGATCTGTAGAATTCCTCTTTATTTTCCGATGATTTCAGATTTATCAGTTTTTTCTAAATAGCCAGCACGGACAAATTTGCGAGTCTTTGCTGCCCTTGGATGTTTCTGCAGCAACTATGAATTCGACGAAGCGCCGAAAAAGAACTTGCATTGGATTATGGAAATCGCTGTGCACAACTTGAAGAGTTCACAAAAAGCGGACGATAAGAAACCACTAGATTTCAAATGGATCATTAGTTTTTGAACTCCCATCACAGATACTCATTTGAGGTATAAACTACACTGAGTTCACTTCTAAGGCGAGCAAAGTCAAAATACGGATCATAACTTTTTTTTAGTGAATAGAATGCTCCTTCAGGAAATTTGTTTATAATATTATTTTAGTCAATTAATTGTACAAATTCAACTTTTTCTAAACCTTCAAACCTAATTTGAATATGATTTTGTGTTATCAAATACTTCGCAATAGATCCGTCTTTGATCTTTTTCATCAAAGTCGTTGTTTTGACGTTGTCTTTTCTTTGGCAGTTCGTAATTCTCATTACATTTATCCCATACTGTACCAAACTCGTTTCTCTTTTCTTGTAGAGTGACTTTTTCCCCTTACTTTGGCAGTGCAATAATTTATATCCAATATTTTTGTCTGCAGAATTTCAAAAAGGGTATCAGTTAAGCAAAATATTTCACTGAAAATTAAGAGAAGAAAGTTGAATTCGAAATCTGAAAGAACATTGTTAAAACCTCGAGCTTCGTGATAAGTTTCACTGTCCCTTTGGTTTGGATTATCGAGAATGTTCTCGAACAACTGAACTAATTCTACTTTATGTTCCCGAACAGTTTCAACCAGCCTTCCATTATAATTCCATCGTGTTGGACATACTTTGGGAAACCTTTCTTTCACCTCGATAGCTAATTCAGCAGTTCTTTTTGTAGATTTGGAGAAGAAACAAGACAAACTACTTAGGTCATGAAAAAAATTGCATTCTTTTATGTTGGATGTGGTCTGTGAAAGGACAATATTCAATCTATGAGCAAAACAATGTATAAATAAAGCACCAGGATATTTTTCTTTTACTCTTTTCTGTAATCCACTAACTTCCCACGACACCACTGCTACTCCATCATAACATTGAGAGACCAATTTAGAGCCACATTTAAACTCGTCCATCATATGGAATACATATTCTGCTAGTGCCTTAGCACTGAGATCTGCTTAAAACTGTAAAACCCAGAAACCTTTCATGTATCTCTTAATTGTCAGATAATAGTATTATAACAGTGGTTTTATCGATAATAACTGCTATAAATGCAGACTGAACTATTTCTTTTTTATTTCATTCAATAACATCGTGGTTACTCCATTAATAAGGTCATTTTGAATATGGTTTGACAGACCCCAGAACACAGTAACTTTCTGTAAATGAAATGCCCGGATGTCATCATAGTTGCTTAAAACAGGATTTCAATATAATTTCCACGGTTCTCAGAATCTTTCTCTTCGGCATTGCCTCTGAAGGGAAGTTCTTGTTTTGCCAAGTATACTACGACATTGAGGCATTATTTATAAGTACCTCGTTAATATAAGTGTAATCTAAATAATAATATAGAAAGACGAGAGGATATCTGTATATAAATGTAAAATGTGAATTGTAACATATGATTTGATAAAAACTCCACCATACAAATGTTTTCACTACCTGCAAGAATGCTCTTTAGGCTTTTCAAAAGACAATCCTAACGGTGCATAACGGGACCGAAGGCTTGGGGTAGTTCACCACACTCAACCCCTTACAAAGAGATGTGAGCAGTTAAAAGGGAACTGGGAAACAACGCGGTGGTCAGTATCTGTGCGAAATGCAAGGTGTGTGAACGTATAAGGAAATTCATGGTGCATCAGTAGTGAAAACATTTTATCAGGGACACTATAATAACTGCTGTAAATTCGAATAAAGTGATTAGTCTACCATTTATTGTTATTGTCTCTCGTCACACTACCCTGAGATCTCCATACCCAACAAGCTCTACTTAAACCATAGCAGAGGAGCAGCCATGGACACAAACTAAGAAGAATCCCGGCACCAATGAATCTACCACAAAAACAGTCAATAAAATTTGCAACTTCTTTAATGTTGCCGGTAAATTAACAAGCGACCGGGGAAACGCTGCAACATCAATGAGACGTAGAATAACTTTTCTATTTACTTTTGACAATTTCATTATATCTTATTACCTCATGTTTCTACTGCTCATTTAATTTAAAATCTCTCGTACAGGTACCGAAAGTGGTGAGTAGAATTTCAGCCCTGATGTGTGCTTGTGACTGTTGGTGAAACTGAGTTGCTTTTAGCAAATTATTCATATCATCGAAACCCAATGTATTCCGCACCCTTCTCGTTTGAGAATAAAATGCAAAGTCAACAAAGTTTTAATGTTTTCTTGCACCCAGCTAACCATTTAATTATTTTGCAGTGCTCAGAATTGAAATGGCGTACACATCGTTTTGTCTTGATTTTCACATCAGGTAACTCAGGCATCGGTCTACCCCGCGAAATTAAGGCCACCTTTCTTCAAACTTCCTCGAACTCAATCCCCGCTTTAGAATTGTTTCTAACACAGTCACAGGTTCTTCCCTTTCGCCTCTCGTTGCCGTCAGTTTCCATCCGTGTCACTCACTGACTCACCCACACGGTCCTACTGTATGCTCAGCGTGGAGAATGACTGCTCAGCATGCATTCCCTTCGCTATCTAGTGGAGAACAGTGATCTCTATAAACTTTGACAATTATGCTTGTAAGGGGGACATAACTTCATAGAAATAATTATAATCATTTATGTTATGATGACGAAAAGAATAATAAAAACAATTAGAAACTCCAGAAACTACACTTTAAATGCATGCGACTAGAATGAACAGACAAATTCATTTCCCTTCTCACACGAAACTTCACGAAAGATTCCGACTTCAGGTTCCGAACAGATCAACTGCATGCATATGTGAACTATCTCCATGCCGTGACGTCTGATAAATTTGTCGCAGAACATCATATCATAATATATGCAACATAGAAAATACGTTATCACATTCATAAAACTGATGATAGTGAATTTCAAACTAAATATATTATTCCACAAATAAAAGAAAAAAAAACGACTTATCGAAAACAAAGGAAATGAGTCATTCCCTTAATTCCAAGGACCGACCGCCACTTCCAAAGTCAGGTAGCTATAAATCAGCAGAGTGATACCTCGGTGTGATCCTGCCCTCCAACGCTAACCCCCTCATCCAAACCTTAGGCACGTACGAAGATACGCATGGCAAACACAGACGCCCTTTATCCATTTTCGATAGAACACTTTCACCAAACACCGACGCCATTGACGCCCGCATCCACCTTGCCTGCTTAACTAAATATATCCCTAGACCCCCTCACCTGACTCCACCTCCCTAACTTTAGTTACAGCTTTCCCACAACGACCAAAAAGCTCCGATGTATCACAGCCAAAAGCGAAATAGCGCAGCCTCAAGACCGAGCTGACGAACGGTAAGCACTGTCAACCTCTGCCCCCACTTTGTATATACGATGATGCATGTTAATCTTATGTTTTTAGCACTAGACAGCGACTAACCTATAACTCAAAGTAACCCGAGTACTCAGACCCATCCCCACTAACCTTTTAATTCACCTAAATAATGCATTTAACCCCGGCGATTCACTCAGGGCCTGGCCATTTGGATCCCCGGATAGATCTATGACGCGCTCGCATCCCTCGGATGATGACCGTTACTAACCAGGGTGCTTCAGAGAAACCCGACTAACAAGTATGTACACTAACAAGAGCACCCCGCTTGGACGTTGCATGTTTAGTCTTAACAGTATGTGCATGGGAAGACAAATCTAGCCCCATAGGATGATAGCGGCTAATGTGTGATCATGAGGTATGAATCACATTTGCACTGCTTGCTCCACTATGTCTGCTGTTAATATTGTACCTGAGGTCTTCTTGCAAGTTTCGTGTTGCCAATTGCACCTTAGAAATCTTTCTTTGTCCAATTTGCAAAATGCTTCAAGCGGTAGAACAGCCTGTTGTGAATAAGACATAATGTATACTTCTGTATTTCATAAATGGTTTGAACCCAATATATTATTTAGACTACAGTGCATAATTATTGCTGGGCACGTTTTAATAAATCTTTAGAGACTGTCTACATGTTAAAATAAGATCTGTCTACATGTTCTTGATCCTTAAAATGCCAAGTCATCATTTAAAAACGATGACTTAGAAATCTGGGGTGGTAATAAATGATAAATGGGATGGTGACAGTGGTGGTGACTGTGGTCATGGTGGCGATGGTGGCGATGGTGGTGAAAATGATAATGGTAGTGATTGGATGATTTTTTTTTTTTAATTTTACGTCCTCCAACGTTAAGTCATATCGGACGGTGAATGAAATGGGTGAAATGATGCTCAAATGTGTCCAGGGTCCATGGAGCTTAGAGTTACCTGACATTAGTCTATCAGGATAAGGGAAAACCCCGGAAAAGACCTTCTCCAGGTAACTCACCCTGACCGAGATTCGAACTCGGGACCTCTTGAACGTGAGGCAGACATGCTACCATCTACGCTGCCGAGGCGGGCGATTGGATGATGGTAATGTGGTGGTAGCGGTAGTCGGATGGTGATTATGGTAGTGACTGGATGGTGGTGATGACGATGATAGTGGTAGTGATTGGATGATGATGGTGGTGGTGGTGGTGGTGGTGGTAGTGATTGGATGGTGGTGGTGGTGGTGGTGGTGGTGGTGGTGGTGGTGATGGTGGCCATGGTAACGGTGGTGGTGATGAAGATGGTGATGGTAGTAATTGGATGGTGGCGGTGGTGGTGGTGATTATAGTAGTGATTGGATGGTGATGATGGTGGTGATGACGGTGGTGATGATGGTGATGGTGGTAGTGATTGGATGATGGTGATGGTGAAAGTGGAAATCTTACAGAGAGAACAACACATTAGGGGAATAGACCACTTTCCATGCATGTTAATGCAATGCTACTTACCTCAGGCAGAGAAAGCACTAAGTTCATGTTCCCTTCTCCTCGGTACGTCCATTTCTTGCCCAGCAAACTTATCCGGTGAGGTGTATTGGGGTCTATGTTTGGGGCACCCAGCATTATTCTGCAACAATGGCAATAAAACCCTTCACAGTATGTTATAACGTGCTTTAGCTGTGCAAACAGTTACATTTTGAACAATAACAAAATCCTGTGCCTGTTTGCTTTATGCAGATAACAATATGCAGAACTTCATGTTTTGGTGCAACGCTCTATTGTTGTTTTTTTTTTTGTGCTATACATCACTACAGAACTTTAACTTTGCAAACAAACATACGCACCTATTGCTGAAATCCAGCGCTTGGCGATCTTTCCTAAGCAGTATACAACAGTGCAACGCGTGCTTTAATTTATCAATAAATTTGTTCTGTTTTACCTACTATTATATTTCAATCTATTAAATTCTCACGTGCTACTGTACATTGTATTAATTAACGCAATTTGTTTCGGTACTAAACAACACCGAACATAAGTGTCACCAACTTGAATGACATGCTAGAGGTGGCCAAGGTACAAACTATTCACTTGTAACATAATTCTACGTACTAAAAGGAAAGTATATCACTAGAAGCATTAAATGAACAATAAGTTATAAACAAGTATACCGTATACTGGTGCTACTTTATGACAGAAGGTTTATCTTTGCGACTTGCAAATACTTTTGTTTCATTTTGTACTGCTGTTGCACTCTTATCCAGTAGAGGAAAGACACATCACAAAATGTTTCTAGTTAGTGCTGTCATCGGTTCGAACTACTACCATAACAAGAAGCGGCCATGGACAATCTCGCATTGCCATTTTGTATGTGGTGAATGAAACACGTTTTAGCAAAGTTCAGTAAAATTTCTGGTACCCTCAGTGCGTAGGCTTTGGCGGCCGGTGTCCATTGTAACTACATAGGTCTTCCGGGTAGGTGACCGGATCTCGACCACCACGGCCAACCACATCCGTTTCATCAACAGAGAACGACAACACAAATACGATCAACTATATAAAAGACAACATCCCGCCACTGCCTCTCTAGACCATCAACGTCTAGTGATAAATCTATCAGACACCACATTGGATGACACAACTACCAAAGTTCTGGCTAAGGGACTGAAGTTCGCACCTTCAACAACACACATCCCCACAGAAGAAATTATCTCCGGCATAGAATCAAGTATTAGCAGCCTTCCCGGGGAAACTGCCAATGACATACGGATACAAGCATACAAAATCATCAAGGAGGCAAAACCGCCCAAACCCAACATCTCACGTGATGAATTTAAAGCACTACGCACAGTCACCTCAGATCCAAAATTAACCATTTTACCAGCACACAAAGGAAATGCCACAGTAATCATGAATGCAGCCGACTACGAAAAGAATATGTACGAGTTGTTACAAGAGGATACTTACAAACCTATACAGAAGAATCCCACGACAAAAGCTGAAAGAACAACAACATGGCTTATCAAGGAATCGTCAATTCCAAAAGAATGCCAAAAAGATTTAATTCCCCACGACTCACTCACTCCGGCTATATACGGCCTACCAAAAATTCACAAGAACGGAGTACCTCTTAGACCAATAGTCAGGGCCATCAAGTCCTCAAAGCACGCATTGGCAGATTTTCCAGCTAAAGGTCTCCAAAAGCTAACCGGATAGACGCCATCTTTCTTACGTGACTCATGTAACCTGGTAGAGACACTGAGAAAGGTCATCCTTAAACCACATCGCATACTTATTAGCTTTGACATACAACCGCTTTTCACTAAGATACCAATCAAGGATGCTGTCGTTATAATCCAAGAAAAGATAAAGGTCCACCAGTTGCCAGAAGTTTGGACGGATCTAGTACGAAACTGCCTTGAAAATAACTTCTTCAGCTTTAAAGACAAAATATACCAACAAACAGAAGGCACTGCCATAGGTTCGCCGTTGTCACCAGTAGTAGCCAACCTCTTCCTTGAAGCCTTCGAAACCTCTGCAATCGACACAGCAGATTTAAAACCGGCCCTCTGGCTCAGATACGTTGACGATACCTTTGTAATCTGGCCACATGGAAGAGACAAGATCTTGGATTTCCTGAATCACTTGAACAGCGTGCATCCTATCATCCAGTTCACCATGGAACTGGAAGAAAACGGCAAACTACCCTTCCTGGACATGCCAGTAGAAAGAGAGGAAACGAAACTGAAGTTCTCAGTATACCGAAAACACACACACACACACACACACACACACACACACACACACACACACACACACACACACACACACACACACAAACACACACACACAAACACGAGAGAGAGATACCTAGACGCCACATCTCATCGCTCGCCATCTATTAAACGAGCAGTAGCCAACACACTCTTACACAGGGCCATCCGTATATGTAATCCAGATAAACTACCTGGTGAATCAAACCATTTAAAACAAGTTTTGGAAGCCAATGGATATCCTAAACGCTATACGAAACACCTACAAAAGTAGAACAAGACACTAAAAGAAACCAAAACCAAGACCACAGCTTGGTTGCCTTATTTAAAAGGAACATCCGAGAAAATAACAAAACTACTTAAGAAACATAACATCCAAACTAGATATCAGTCCATCGGAAAACTAAGATCATTCATGCGACCGGTTAAAGATAAACAAGACCCTCTGAATAATGCAGGAATTTATAAAATTGAGTGTGACTGTGGTGCATCATATGTGGGACAAACGGGCAGGCCAGTGAAGGTCAGACGACAAGAACATATAAGAAGTCAAAACTTAAATCAACTACTTAAATTCACACTTGTATATATAAATAACGGAAGGGGTACAGGGTAAGGCGTCAAAGAATTTTTGGTTTTATTGGTTTGTACTGTGGGACAATATGAAGGGTTCTATTTGCTTAAATGGGTATTAGATCTGCATTTGTTCCAAGTGAAAAATGTATGGCTCTAGAGAACGCAAGGTTTTCTTCCATATATAGGTCCAACTCTGCCCCTTTAAAAATATACGTAAGCGCTCTCCTCGCCGTACTTTCAGCAGCCAATGTAATGTACCTGCAACCAACCACACTGCAAAATTATGACATTTCGTGTCCTTCAAGCGAAACTCCAGTTGTACCAACTGTGGTACCGAACGTAAGCATTCTTCTGGACGAAGTTTATGTAATGTGTCGCGGAGGGAGGTCCAAATCAAGTCAGCCCTCTGACAAAAAATTAGTGTTTAACGCCCGCTTTTACTACATACGGCACCGCAGGCGATGTCACTGATAATACATGAGATGAAGATGGAGCACCGGTGGAATGAGATGGCGGGGGAAACCTGAGATCCCGGAGAAAACCCACCCCAGCGCCGTGTTGTCCATCACAAATCTCACTTTTGCGGTCACCTGGGATCGAACCCGGGCCGCCTTGGTGAGAACCAAGCGGTCTAACCACTGAGCCACGGCACGGCCGCCCGCTGACAGTTGTACAGGAGGTGCTCAAGAGTATCCTCTTCGCCACATATGCCACAGAAATTCAAATTTACCCTCCCGTGGCGCCACATCTTCTCTGCAGTTGGAACCGTTTCATTAAGAACTTCATAAACTGTTTCTCTTCAGATCGACAGTTGGTTGCATTGGCCCAAATACAATTCCAATCCCGACTGTGTTTTGTTTCCACATTACGTCGTTAAATACCTAGCTCCATCAGGTGACGATAGAGGTTCTAGTGGTCAGAAACCTCTCCAGTGGCTCCCCGGAACTTACAAGAACACGAAGCTTGGCGACCAAACGTTGAAACACCCGTGTCGGGAGTTGAGGGCTCTGCAGATTTCGCGAATGGTTTTGAACATTTGTCAGCTTTCGTGGAACCTTCTACAGCGGCTGCTTGTTTCTAATATGTTTCGTAGACCAAGCACCACTGTAACCATAATGTACATTCACTGTGGATTCTTCTTATATTATTCTAATAATCCTCATATTTTGTAAACATAAATAATCAAAATTTACTGCACTCCAGGACGGTTATTTTTGCTAAAAGGATTATAGAAAAAGGATTCTTTTTGCTTAAAATATTGTGAACAAATGGTTCCTTTTTCTGAACTCAGCATATATCGGACCCTGTATTTTACAAATTATGATTGTTTTTGCTGTTACATCTGGTTCTACTCCTGCCTTATAGCTGTTACCACAAAATGGGCCAAAAATTACAATATTTAATTTTTGGGACAGTGGTTCTTTTTGCCAAAAGCTCGACAATGTTTATGGTTTACTATTATTTCTAGTGTTTGTTATTTATACTTTAGCTATTTTATTAGAAGCATTTATGTAAGAACCTGAGTAACTGATACCAATCCCTTCCAGCCATTAATTTAATGTCACATAAAACTTAAAATACTTTCTTTTCCAATCTATTTCAATAAAAATAAAAGTACAGTACTGCAAGTATTACGCTGTCATAGTCATGTACGAAAATAAGTTGTGGTATTCCTGACATCGATTACGATATGATTCAGTTGGTTTTGAGATAACTTCTTGATCCTTTTCTGTCGTCCCTCACAGAATTAGGGTGTTCCTGTGAAGGAGATACGCACTTTCACCGTGAGCCTTTCCTGTTCATAGTTGTGATAAAGCCGTAAAGTTCCTTTCGAGGCATTTCAAGAGCTATATTTACCGTAGAACGTGGATCTTCATTGAAATCCTATATCACAACATTTATCCTTTCGTTACTATTTACAACGGAGCACGATCGACTTTGTCGGTCATGTGTGAGCTACATTTGACTTTTTCTTCCTTCACGGTAACATGTCTGTACTGGGGTGTAGTTGACTGACCTCAGAATGACGATCAGTGTTTAAGATTTTGGTCTGCAATAATGTGTCCGTATTACTTTTATATTGCTAATGACTTACTGGTTAAACTACCAGAAACACCATTTTCATCAAAAGATTTATTTACACAGAGTGCCTTGATAGTCAAGTTATAGTACGAGTAGTTCTCCAAAATAACGAATTGTTCACAACTCTAGTCAGCATTTATCATTCGGAGCGTAAACGTTAAGTAACCTAATAAGACAAACAATATTCATGAACGGAATTCTTTTACGCTCCCTTTTAAAACATATTATGTTGTTTGCCCTGACAGATGTTTAGTGAAAATGTCACGGTCTACGATGATTCCACGGTACAGTAGATCCTTGGACTACGAGTATTTTACTGCCACACTTGCCGTCCAAATTAAATACAACCAGCTAACAGGACACGGGCAAGTTGCTACCCAACAAAATGAAACACTGTTTACTGGCGCAGCACTTTAAAAAATAAATAAACATTGGGAATATATTATTCATACTGCTCGACACGCCTGGTTGCTTTGTCTATCACCACAGCCATGCTGGGCTCATTTGCATTACGATAGTTACATACGACTACTGCTTCATTCTGACTACAATTTCAACCAGTTTTGCTTCAGTCAACACAGTTCTCGAATTTTGAAACTTGCGTTGGCATTATGCACACCGAAGTTTTCTTGAGGTACGCAAGTACGCACGCACACACATACATTATTTTAGTATACTGATTCTCTCGTCGTACTGCCATTTTTTTTCATCTCTACAAACTGTATTATGCGCATTTAATCGAGAGAAACCAACAGAGAGATCTCCACTACATATTTCGTTGTAGGCACAAGGGGAATAGAAAAAAACCGAATCGATAATCAGATGTTTAAATGCGAGTAGTTATATGCTGCCCTTCAAGTTTCATACTCCTTCCATTTGGCGAAAAGCAACTGAATAGCGACGTCACTAATGGATATCGCATAAATGGTTGATACCGCAAAAAAAAGTATATTTAAATAAAGTGTGTGTTTCATAGCGCTGTGGCGTAGTGGGTTAGAGCGTAAAGCTTTGGTTCCCTGCGTCCGGAGTGTGCCCGGGATCGATCTCAACCCTGGGAAGGGTGCGGATTTTAAGTCCCGGGTATAGAGACCGGTGCCCACTCAGATACGTGAGGAAATTGAGGAGCTACGCTAGCTAGCGAACCCTGGTCAAACTTTCCGGCTGGAGGTGTCGAGATGCTGACCACATCCCCTCCCTGTATCGATTAGATGATCACCCACCTCTCCCTTGCGTATATGGGCGTGAGGTCAGCCGTCGGGTTGGCAAGCTCAGGCTCACTTTGGGCTATGACGCAATAAGTTACGTTTTTTAGGTGTATCCACATTTCCTGTACAGCAGCGAAGTACCAAATATGGGCTACCACTTTTTGTTTACAAATATCTGCTTCTTGTTTGAAGATTAATTTCAGTAATTCTAGTAGTGTAAACAACTGCATTATATATTATATATTGTCATAAATATATCATACATAATTACACATGTATAATATAGATGCAAAATTATTTCTGAAGTAGGCAACATCGATTTATACAAGATATTCTGAATTTTTAAGGAAACAGTTTGAAAACGTGATGCAAACATGGGCTTCAATAAGAAAATTAACTAATGAATTACTTAAGAATATACATATATTTCTAATTTATTCCTGTAATACATTTATATGATTCTAAAATGCAATAAATTTTACAGGCATGCCAAAAAGAAATATTAAAAGTATTATTGGGTCGATTGTCTTGTGGATACAGAAGTAAGTTTTTGACGAAGAACTCTTGAACGGCAGGTTTTGTTTACAGAAATAACGTTTATAAGCATACACATCAGCACTTACACCATCACTGTACGCCCACATTGAGCAAATAATGTACTGCACCCAAAGATCCCCTTTCATAAGATCTGAAAATGTTCCTCCACAGAAAATGCAAAGTGTTCTTCGCCAGGATTTCGGTTCCAAATGGAAAATCTATTCACTATCACTGTCAGTAACTGTAGGGGGGATCAGCCCAGGTAGAAATGGTAAATATTAAATGGAGTGCAGGGATTTCTGAACACGCACTTGAATTGCATGCCGGGCTCTCCTTGCACATCCCTTTAATAGTTGAACAGTCGAATAAGTTATTAGTCATTTGGTGTCTTCAAGACGGTGCTGATCTCATCTTATCTTCAACAAGGTTAATGAAGAAGTTGAATTTAATTTTTAGCCCAAATACGGTATATGTGGACTTCGAAAAAGTCTTACATATGGTTATTCGTAAAATTCTAGCAAGTGAAAACTTACGGGGGTATAAATTTCACTTCGGGCAAAGTTGGTGGAGGAAATTTCAGAATGTTGGTCTTAGTGATGTTTATAAACAAAAGGATTCTGAGATTGGTAATTTCCTGAAGCTATTTTTTCGGTCTTTGGTACCTAAATCCCAACCAAATGGAAGAATGTTTTACTGACGACATCATGTCAATGCAACCCAATGAGTCCATGCATTTTGTAATTATATTCTAGAAAATTACATCATGCATGATAACCAATTTCCTCCAGATTCATGGGCTGAGTTTTCTTCCTCTTGCATGCATAAGTGCAACCAATGCATGTGAATCATACTCATTTAAACAGATTGTTCCACTCCCCACACCCTAACATTTACCACCTGTTAGACGTTCTGAAAGCTATTCAGGCCGAAGTGTATATAAAAATACGTTCTGAATCAGCCATTAGACGACCAATAATTCGAAGAAGAGAAACTGCTGAAACTGTAAATCAATGAAATAACACCATTTCAGTTCATTAAAAAGTATATTATCAATGCCTGCCCAAAGTTTGACGAAGTTTGGCCAAGTCGAGTAACTAAGGTTATAAAACTGTAAAAGTATAAAATGATGCATGTAAAATATTTTAACCATACCAATCTTAGCCTCTTCATGTGGCTAGGCTGCAGTCATAAGTGTGAAAAGTGGGAAGGAAAATGTTACATTTTTTACTTGGCACGTAGGTAACTTGAGGATTCCGTAGAAAACCTTAGCACGCAACTCGAGGACTCCGTTCGTAAATCTGTCTCCTCCCTGCACGCAATTCGTAAAGACCGTAACTGGAACCACTTCGTTATCTGAACTAACAAAATCTGAGACTTCTTCTCTTGAAAGCCTGGTGCTATTTGCTTATATCCATTTTTCTACACTTTGTCCGACAACTCGTGTCCCCATACTGTGAGGGTCCTCTTTGCTTACTTGGAATTAAGACATTTCCAGAAACTCGCTAAGAACTTTCTTTCGCAGCAGCATTGCGTTCAGCGTTTCCTTCTCGTTCCATATTTTTCGTTTATACTGTTACACAGACATATATCACGATACCCTAGGCATTCTGTTAAGAATGGTGGTGTAAATATGGGCGGCCACCAGCTCATATTCAGGCCACATGTGGTAGATTAGAATAGAATCGAAATGATTTAAAATTTGGATCAACGTCAAAAACCTTTTAAAATTTCAAAGAATGAATAAAATTAAGTAAAATGTGTTTAAGAATAATTCTAGCATTCTTAGTTAAAATGCCTATATATTTAGTACATTTATGACTTCCAGAAGCATAAGCCCCACCACACCTATTTACCTAACTTAAATTACAAAATTGAAACTACTGAAACATGAACTCTTATTTTTTGCCATAAAATTCATACCTATTTATTAAAAGTTTGAACCAATAATAAAGCAATGAAATATTAGAAATAATTAGGGTGACCATTTTTTTAAAGAATATAAGGGAGACACCTATATTCTTGACAAAAAAAAATAAGGTAGATTAGGAGCACGGCACATTTTCACCCCCCAAAAAATCACTGCAGTATTTGCAAACGAAAACTATTTAATTACAAGTCACAAATACCTACACAGATTTTGCAACAGATTTTGCGTAGTTTTATATCATTTTTAGCAAATTCAAAGAATTCATTGCATAAATAAGGAAAATGTATAGCAACTTGCAATTCAGATTTGATTGGGTTTGTACTACTTCTATTCCTTACATCTGTCCACTTGTTATACATAAAAGAAAATGCTCTCTCGAAATGAGCATTACTTTCTGGTAAACAGATAACATAGCCCAGCAGCTTACCGAAATTCTCAATATTTGATTTCAAACCGGTGTAAAGGTTTATCCACTTCTGGTTAACGCTACCCTCTAAACAGAGAACACATTTAATTGCATCAATAGAGCTACAATTCCTCATATAATTCATCTTCATTCACACAATCTAGCTTGACACACTCCACAACTTCATACATGGCATTGAATGTTAATTCCCTCTTTAAACACAGTGGAATTAAACACTTTAAACTATCATCAAATGTGTTAACTAAGTAAGAATATCAATTATAGAATTCCTTGACATTTTCTTCTCACTATTATGTGTTTCAAATGTGATGAGTTCTCGCCTGTAGCGAATTAGATGCGTTAGAACCTTCACCGTTGCCATCTCGTTATCCCCACTCTTTTAATGTTCCCCTCTCTCTCTCCCACACTTGCGAGTGTTCTTGGCGCTAGACGTAAAGAACCGAGAACTGAATTTTCCAAAGTTTTATAATAATGCAGTTGTTGAAATCACAATTACATCATGGATATTCGTGTATTACGCAAATGGTTCAAATATTTAGTTTAAAATTAATTATAGTTTAAGAATTACCAAGTTTTCTAATCCAACGAAAATACCAGCGGTGCATCTGCATAGCTGTGAATGTTACTTAGGTTAAGATATAATTGGCCATTGTCATTATCTTCATCGTCTTGAGTACTGCAAATTTATGATGATAGGTTCCAAAATCTCCTTACGTGCTATTTCTTTCCAAAAGTCGCCTTCTTCTAGTTTATCTGATGTCTCACGCAGTTTTCCTAGTCTTGTCGTGTTCCTTGTCAATTTCTTCGTGAATAAGTCGTATAACGTCAGTCAGTTTAAAAATATTATTTCTGTTTGGGTAGTTCTGGCAGTAGAAAGGGGGAAGGTGGATCGTGTCTCATTGATCCAGCTGATACACTTTTACATGGAAGTGTAACTGAATAAAACTACTCTGTAGAGTGAATAGAGATAAACAAAACAAAGATATAATACGACCAGACACGTTCTGCCAGAGCAGCAGGAAGTGTATTGTTTCCTCTCATCGAATTTAACAAACACCTTGGTTTATTTAAAGTACATATTGTCACACCCTACATTAGAATAGATTTAATATTTATTAGCTTTGAGGGGGGGAATCCGTAGCGGTAGAGCTAAACCATCTCAACAAACACTAGTTACACCACGCGGTAGGGTGGACATGTTATTTCACTGATAACTAGCTTACCTGCATGTTGATGAAAGGTCCAGCGAAGGAAAACTCACAAATGCATTTTAAAAAGAGGTTTAATAATTCCAGACAACTTACATTCAATGAGGCTTGTGTTCCGGAGGGTTGCTACAAACACATCCTCTCACGCTGGTGGCGGCCGCTCGTCTGGGGGAAGAGGATATGCCATCCCCCCTCCCCAGCGCAGCCAACAAACAAAGTTAAGCCAGTAGCGCCAGGTCTGACAACCCATACAGGGTTGCCACACCTCCCCCCGGACCACAAGCTGTTGACCCAGGGTCAACAGAACAATTAATAACAAATGAAAAGAAACTCGCTCGAGTGATGGAACAAAAAAAAAAATTTGCATACAAACATCACAAACAGTATTACACACATAAATCTTGTCTCTTGACGTTACACATTCGTTTCTTTACTCCAGTGTCTGTCTATAACTTTAATTAAAAAGCCCTAAAAGAAAAATAAATGAAGTTCAGCACTTTTCACCACTACTGCACCAAGCAAAAAAAAGTTTCACAACCTGCCTGAACAGTACATTCCATTCCCACTGGTCTCACAAATGTAATAAAAAACTTGAAGCTTGCACTGCAGTCACTGATGAATAAAGACCACTGAATTGAGCACAATTGTACTTGCTCTACACTGAATAACAATGTAGGGCATTAATAGTTCTTCTGCCCCCAACACAGGTACGAAGTGACAGCACTAATAGCTGCCAAAGCTCTGACGAACAGTGGTCATAAAGGGCGGACCAAAGCCCGATGACACAAGGCAGTGTGGCAGGTTTAGCACTCCCATGGTGCAAACAGTTCGGTAGGAACAGTGTGGTGCAGCAGGAACGCAGATAAATAGGGCTGACTTGATACATATCATCATACTACAACATTATTTCCAAAAATATAAGTGTACGTCAATTACAGAAGACAACTACATCATTAAAAACAAACTTCACTTCTGAACAATAATAAATAATAAAAAAAAATTAGGTACACCCCATCTGGGTAGCAAGATACATGATAAAACTAAGATAATTTCCATCACTCGGCAATATATAGAGCTTACAAATTTTGACAAGATAAATCAAATAATCTTCACAAAATAATCTTCACAAAATACATAAAACGTAGGAATGTCACAATCAAGACTTTACAAAAACCCCTTAGGGTAGAAATAATACAATACACACAGCACAAAATAATTTGACCTTCCAAAACATTGAATAAAAATATTACACATTTTCAAAATACCAAAACTTACAATTAGAGGGGTACCCCAAAATATTATACGTGGCCATAAACTTTTTAACAAAAACTGACGTGTACACTTAAACAAAAATGAGCTCAGTTTTTCTCTTTGTTTTACCATTATAATTTCAATCATATTTATTATGTGCGCGCACTACTTAATATCATCAGTACTACTACCTTTCAAATCAACAAAACTACTTACAATCTTCTAACATCAACATTTTGCATGCCAACAAAACTACTGTCACATTACTACACCAACAAAAAAAAATCGTTCTACAACACAATACATAGAACAAAACTGAAAGAAAAAATTAAGTTCTGGGTCCTCAAAATTTCACATCCTAGATACACAAAAGAGAAAATATAGTATCATGTCTTAGCCTATTCTAAAAACTTTTGTATACATTGAAGGGTACTTTTGCTTTTCAACATAAAACTTAGAATTCAATAAACCATTAAAGCATACTGGTAATCACACAACTCCAAAATATATATCACTCTTAATCCAAAACAATTTTATCAAAATGTTCAAACTATTAGCATCCTGCAATAAAGAGACAAAGTAAACATCTGTACTAGTAATGTGCTATCTCACAAATACCTGGTAACTATGGCGAGGATGACAAACAGAACATCCCCAGGTCTCAGCTTCATTAACAGTCATTCACAGACCTCTCTGTGATTCAGGTTTTCCTCATCATCTTAGCATGCACATTTCAGCACCAATGCTAAACAAAACTCAAAAATACACTTAATTACTTGCATCGATAAGCACATTTCAGCCACTTTATCGAGCCTAAAACACTGGATTAACGGGCACATTACAGCAACCCCATTAACCAGATAAACTTTACCTCTACATCTTTCACATAATCACACATAATTTCATTCATCCTTCTTATCGAGGTAGCACAGCACTATTCCAGAATGTAAACTTAAAATTAATAAACAAAATTTCAATTTTCTAATCATTGCAAAATTTATCATAAAATGAGGTTATTCAACTCAAAACAGTTATTAGGGAACATATACTTTTAATATCAATTAATTGTGACTTTCAATAATAACAATTGTATGTTCAACTTTTGACATCTAATTCATCAAACATCTATCCAAGTATTGCCATTTGCCAATAATATACATCATATTCCAAAACAAAATAGCTTAGCACACTATACACTAAATCTCAAAATTCACACTCAGAAATCAAGGGACAATATACTTTACATACAACCTTTTTTACATTTAATGTGACACAAAAGAAAAGCAAAATGCATTTACAGTCTATATGGTCCCACAGGATCAAAATATGGGAATATCCTAGAAACATGTACTGATTGTTCCTTAACTCTAGGAGCATTTGGTCGACGAACCACATAAGTAACAGGAGTAATTTGTTGAACAATTTCAAAAGGCCCAAAATATCTATGAAGCAATTTGGTACATTTTCCCTTTTTCCTAATTGGAGTAAAAATCTTAACAAGCTGACCTACTGCAAAATGAGTATCTCTATGCTTAGCATCATATCTTTCTTTCTGTTTAATCTGTTGCTGATTAATATTATGGATGGCTACTTCACGAGCTTTCTGAATCTCTTCCAAAGTTTGCCGAACAAATAAATCATTTGAAGTGGCCTGAAGTTGCACCTGATTTGGTAAGGAAGGTTCACGACCATATATAAAATAGAATGGTGAAAATTTTGTAGTTTCCTGAACAGAAGAATTGTATGAAAAAATCACATATGGCAAAACATTAGACCAATTGCGCTGATTTGAATCCACAAAATGACTAAGACAATTTAGTAAAGTCTGGTTAAATCGTTCAGTAAGGCCGTTGCATGCAGGGTGGTATGAACTAGTAAAATGAGGGGAAACTGACAAAGCTTTCAAGAGTTCCTGGGTTACTTCACTCAGAAAGACACTACCACGATCAGACAGTAACATGGCAGGGGCCCCATGCCTGCAAATAATCTGATGTAAGATGAACTTAGTAACCTGGGGAATGGTAGCCAAAGAGAGAGGGGCAGCTTCAACCCACCTAGAAGCATATTCTGTAGCAACTATGATATACTTATGACCCGACGTAGAACGAGGCAAAGGGCCTAACAAATCTATTCCCCAACGTTCTCCAATAAAGTTAACTGGAATAGGCTGCAAAAGACCAGCAGGTTTTTGATTCTTAGGTGCCTTCCTAGACTGACAACTTGGACAAGTTTTCACAAAATGCTCAATATCTTTTTTCATACCTATCCAGTAGTATCTTGAATTAATCTTACTAAAAGTTTTAGAAAAACCTAAATGACCAGATAGTGGATCATCATGACATGAGGACAAAATTTCATGCTTTAACACCTCAGGAATGACTAGTAAATGCAAGGGACCAGTAGAACCCGAATTTTTCCTGTACAAGACATCACTTTTCAAAATATAGGTAGAAGCTTGACGTTGAACCTCAGCAGGAGCAGATTCAGGATCCTTAAGGGCATTAATAATTGGAGTCAGAACTGGATCATCATTTTGTTTCTGAGCAACCTCAACTGGTGATAGCAAACAGGTAATTAGCTCATCAAGTTGTTCAATTTGATGCTCTTCAGGCTGTAACACAGGGAACCTTGACAAAACATCTGCGTCATTATGTTTCTTACCAGATTTATAACATATATCATAATCAAATTCCTGTAACTTTAGACTCCATCGAGCCAACCGGCCTGTCAAATCCTTTAAATTGTTCAGATAACAAAGGGAGTGATGGTCTGAAATAACATGCACTTTATAGCCATACACAAAAGTCCTGAAATGTGTTAAACCAAAAACGATTGCCAAAAGCTCTAACTCTGGTACACTGTAATTTCTTTCACATTTTGACAAAGTTCTAGAAGCATATGCAATAGGTCTAAGATTATCATTTACTTTCTGTAGTAAAACACATCCTATTCCTAGACCACTAGCATCAGTGTGTAATTCTGTATAGGCTCCAGGATTATAATGAGCCAACACAGGAGCAGAAACAAGAGAGTTCTTTAACTGCTGGAATGCTGTTTGCTGATCCGGGCCCCAAATAAAACTTTGACTTTTCTTGGTCAGCTGAATCAATGGATGGGCAATGTAAGAGTAATTCTTAATAAATTTCCTGTAGAAATTGAACAAACCCAAAACTTTTCTCACGTCTCTTACATTCTTTGGGCGTGGTAGTTCTTTGATCACTGTAACTTTCTCAGAATCTGAGGAAATTCCATCTTTAGATACTTCAAAACCCAATAACTTTATCTTTTCCATAGCAAAGAAACATTTCCCAGGTTTCAGTTTAAAATTATGCATTTCCAAACGTTGAAAAACAGCTTCTAAGTTTTCTAATAATTGTTCAAAAGTTTTGGCAAAAACAACAATATCGTCCAAATATGCTAAAGCTTTCTTAAATTTCAAGTCTCCTAACAATTTCTCAGCAACAAAACTGAAAAATCTTGGTGCATTAGCAAGCCCAAAAGACAAACGTTCAAATTCATACTGCCCTTCATGAGTAACAAATGAGGTATACTTTTTACTATTCTCCTCTAAAGGAATTTGAAAGTATGCTGACAACAAATCTAAGGAAGCAAACCATTTAGCTTCTCCAAGGTAACTAAGGAGGTCATCAATAAGAGGCAAGGGAAAGGCTGAGTTTACTGTAACCTTATTCAGTTGACGATAATCTACACAAAACCGCATAGAGCCATCTTTTTTCTTTACCAACACCACAGGTGATGACCAAGGTGACTGAGAATCTCTAATAATACCAGCATTTTTCATTTCCTCTACTTGTTGGGAAATAATCTCTTTCTGCTTATGAGCTACCCTATAGGGTCGTTGCTTAATAGGTTTTTCATCCTTTACCTCTATTTTAAATTCAGCTACATTAGTTGAGCCTAAATCTTGCAATGAAGTGGCAAAAACATGTTCATATTTTAACAACAGATTATGAAGATCTAACTTTTGAGCTTCAGTTAAGTTGGTATTAACATTAAATTCAAACTTTGGAGCGTTCAATGGAGTAACATCCTTAGGTGAAACTGAGTTACTTTGAACAAATGCAACCTCATGAGCATTAGCTAATACAGTTTTAGCAAAAAGTGTTTGAGGAACAGCTGAATTATTATGTACTGGTATCACAAAGTCCATTGAAGATTTGCAAACTACAGGTGGAATAGAAATATTCTTTTTATGCATAATACTGGTAGAAGGCTCGAACATAACCTCATTTGTAATATCAGCTGAAGGCTGCACTGCCACAAAACAAGTAGTAAGCGGTGGCAATTTAACATCTTTTACAACAGAAACTTTATTAACTATCTGTACCTCATCGTTCAATGGAATCACAGCAATATCTGTAAAGGGACCACCACATGTTGTTTCAAAAGGAATGTGTACCATTTCTCCCTCATGAGTTTGAATCTTAACTTCTGCACAGGAATAATCAATGGTAACTTTATGTGAAGTTAGAAAGTCATTACCCAAAATGAGATTATGTGCCAAGTCTTTTACCACTAACACATCTTCCTGAAAAACAAAGTCATTAATTTGAAATTTCAAATTTGTTTGATAAGGCGCATCTAATAACTTGTTACCAGCTGTTTTAAGCAAAATCTCGACAGGTTTCATTTTAGAAATGTCATTGATATGAGCTGCATTCACAATGCTAACTGCACTTCCTGTATCCAACAAAATTGGAAGTTTTGACTCCCCAATGGACCCCAAACTTTGCAAAATTTGACCTGGAAGAGAAACAACATTAGACACAGGTGAACTTACTTTGGGTACCTCTAGGTTATGTCGTTGGAGGCTGGGCCTCTCGAGTTTTTTGAAGCAGATGGTGAAGTCCAGCAATTACGTGCCATATGACCACGCTTGTTGCAATTGTAACACACAATAGGTGCCTGTTGTCTCCTTTCATGATATCTTGGAGGCTTAAGTGGAGGTGGCTGCACAGTAGATGCAGCAGCAGCGAATTGAGACTGAAGTTGTTGCATTTGGGTAGCAAGTTTAGTGACCTGTTCACTCAATGTGGAAACAACATTAATAACTGGTTCAGAGTGATTTACACTTTCAAACCGTGATAAAACAGGTGCAGATGACACAGGTGGAGAAGTGTAAGTTGATGTTTGTGCTTGTACTAAATGTTGTCTATGTTGCACATAAAAATTAGCTTTATCAACGCTTTTAATAATTTGTAAAACCTCCTCAACTGTTTGTGGATTCAATGGGAGCAAAGCTTGCACATACTGAGGTTTCAATCCTTTCACTAAGTTTTTTACCTGCTCCATTTGTGTCATTGCAGCGTTAACTTGGTCACACAAGGATAATACATCATAAATGTAATCTAATACAGGTTCATTTTCTAATTGTACCCTCTGCCTAAGTTTAATTTCCAACAATTCATCTTGATTGGACATTTGAAAAGCTGCCAAAAACTGTTGAGTTAGAAAATGCCAATCATGCTCAGGGTGTCTATGGCAAAATGTTCGGTACCACAGTGCTGCTGTGTCTCGCAAGTAACATGGGAAAAACTTCAACTTTTGTACATCTGACCAACCATTTGCTGTAGAAACTAAGTTAAATTTTCTCAAAAATTCTGAAGGAGATATCAGTGCTATCCTGTCAAAACAGGGTGGATCAATAAAAGGCCGAGAAACTTGCATTGTCTGAGTCTGATTAACATTAGGTGCCATGGATACTTCTAAATTACTAGGTACATGTGCACTTTGATTAGCTAAAGCAGAAGTCGAAGCTATTACATCATGTGAATCCATTGTAACTGGCACATTGGATGATTGCCGCGTTTTCTTAGGCATTTTGACTTACTTTTAAGTAACACTGGACACCAGAATAAAATAAGCAGAATTACCAACTGGAATGAACACAAAAATGAAGTGCATACTTCACAAAAACACCAAAAAAAGAAACTATTTACTTTGAATTTTACTGCCAAAACTCACACAGCGTCCCTTGAAAATCAACACGTGACCACGTGGTGTCCATTATCAATTTCCATGTAGTTATAAAAAAAATTTTAGCACAATATTATGAAATAAGTTTACTATTAACGAAATCAAATAAAAAACAGACCAAAAGTTAAAGGATTACGAGAAGATGACCAGATTAGAATTTCTAACTAATTGAACACCACGCGGTCGGCCATGTTTCCTCCATCTTTCACCACCGTATACATTCAAATTTTTTTCATAAAAACTGGACTAAAGCAAGGAGAAAAAAAAAAATTGAGATCTTACCCGCGTCTCCACCAATATGTCACACCCTACATTAGAATAGATTTAATATTTATTAGCTTTGAGGGGGGGAATCCGTAGCGGTAGAGCTAAACCATCTCAACAAACACTAGTTACACCACGCGGTAGGGTGGACATGTTATTTCACTGATAACTAGCTTACCTGCATGGTGGTGAAAGGTCCAGCGAAGGAAAACTCACAAATGCATTTTAAAAAGAGGTTTAATAATTCCAGACAACTTACATTCAATGAGGCTTGTGTTCCGGAGGGTTGCTACAAACACATCCTCTCACGCTGGTGGCGGCCGCTAGTCTGGGGGAAGAGGATATGCCATCCCCCCTCCCCAGCGCAGCCAACAAACAAAGTTAAGCCAGTAGCGCCAGGTCTGACAACCCATACAGGGTTGCCACAATATTTCTTTCAACACATCATGTCAGATGTTTACGTTTCAGTACAGGATTACTTCGCAATGCATTGTTATAATATAATGCTATCTACTTCATTTATTTGTATTATGAAAACTATTTGAGCTAAAAATATGGGGGGTTATGGTTATGTTAAATACATTACTCTCTCCTTCCTCATGAATCGTTTTTTGCAAAATCTGACTTTTTATCATAGAGCAAATAGTTCTTATTAGAGATTGATTAGTTCAGCGCTCGTCACACACCCCATAGGGGGAATGCAATACGACAACACTGCAGGACTCCGATTGGTTGCTCACTTAGCAGCGCTCAAGTACAAACATCCCATTTGAAACACATAATAGTACATTTCGAATTTTAATCAAGAACAGTGGCTAACAATACATGATTACCACTACCGAAAGATCTATCTTCCTTTCGCTGTCTAAGCCCACCTCGGTAGCGTGGTGGTAGCATGTCTGCCTCACGTTCAAGAGGTCCCAAGAGTGAATCTCGGTCAGGGTGAGCTACCTGGATAAGTTTTTTTTTTTTCAGAGTTTTTCCTTATCCTGAAAGACGTATGTCGGATAGCTCTAAGCTCCATGGATCCTGGACACATTTTGAGCATCATTTCACCCATCTCATTCACCGCCCCATATGACAAAGTTGGAGGACGTAACATCAAAAAAAAATTATGTAACTTTACTAATTGGCAACTGTACAGCTTCATGAGATTCCATAAAACTAAGATATGAGTTCTCTAAATAGTTTGCTTTTTGAGTGAAAACATTTCCAATATTTACAGAGAAACTAATATATGCCTGAATTATTGTTTCTACTTCTGTATTTTCATTGCAAAGATACCAGAAGGAAATATAGGAAGAAACGAAGTGGAGGCGTGGAGCAAGCATTCATTGGTTTGTAGACAAGAAGCACAGATTTTTGCTGTCCAACGTTTCAACGTATTCAGACCGTGCGCGCGAAATTTCAATCCTTGAAGAAATTTGTACATACGTACATAAAAAGACAAAGATGAAAGCGAGAAAAACGCACAATGAGCCTGAAAATACGGAAGCCGGGAGATTATGAAAAAATAGGTTCAAATACGGGAAATCCCGGGAAATAGGGAGACTTGGTCACCGTCGAAACAATTAGTCGTGTTTTTTTTAAGTAGTAACAGCAACGAAATAAAATACAGTCTGTTCTAAGAATGCGGCCAACATTGGAAGCTTGCGTAGAAACAAACAGATAAGCGGCATTGCGTCATCATTCCTCGTACCGTTCGGCAATACTGAAATGCAGTAGTTGAGTCAACGTGGGCGGGTTCGAAATGGAAGTTACATTTAGCGTGTTACAGTTTTGTAAAGAGAAACGCAAATGTCTAATTATTGAGTTAAATAATGCTTTAAAAAGAACAGCAACAGTAATGGGGAACGGTGAACTAATTGTGCATAATATAGTGAAAGAGGTTCAAAATTGAAAGCGTACGGAGAAAAAAACTTTCAATACCAGCCTCCAAAATGGTTCGGACTCGCTGAATTTGAAAAGAAAAAAAATTGTGCGCAGAGCGTTTCTCAGTTTTACGAATAGAAAAGAGAAATTCCTACAGTTCGTAAACTCAAGAATGCTGTGAAAGAAGAAATCCCTTCTGAAGGCAGAGGAACATATTCTGGAGAATATTTAAAAGCATGGTATATCGATCTCGCAAGTGCAAAAAATATTTGTCGTGTTACGTATGCTGTGATGTTTCGAAGATCAAACTGCACCACACTATTTCCGCCTTCTCTTACCTCTCTAAACCCTGCCATACCAGGAAAAACCAAACAATCGAAAACTTAGGCTAAAGCTGAGTACAGCCGTTCAGAGCGCTTAGGAAAACCCCTCGCATTGTTGTACACAGAATGCTGCAACAAACAAGGCTGCAAACGTCTGTACCCATATTTGTATCTTCTCCTCTACGTTTTTGTCTATCTCTTAACGTTTACCAGTTGTGTAATAGTATATTATGCAACGAGAATATAATGGTAGTAATTAAAATGCAAGTATTATTATTAACAGAACGAGCGAAGCAAAGCGTGGCCCAATCCGTAGCGCCGAAAACTGGTGCTCCAGAGTTCAGTGATTCGATTTCTGTCTTCTAGTTAACTTTATTCTTCGTCTTTTTAAATTCGTAAATTCTAATAGGAAGAAATAGCATAATTCGTAACTAACTGCCCGAATAATAGCAGCATGTGAAGTTTCTCGACACACACACAAGGAATTTTGGACACAGTACGACAGTCATTCTTCACCGCTGTCAACTGTGCATTGAAAACGCAGATCGACATTTCGAGCAGATGTAAGGAGTTTCATTTACTTTTTATTTTATATAAGTTCGTTCACCCTTAAACCACCTCTCATTTAGACGTACAGCTTGTGAAAGTAGGTATTAAGCAGGATTCAACCTTTTTTAGAATTAATTGTTATTAATTGCACTACAAGGTGAAATTAAAACATAAACTGCATGCATTTATACAATAATTAAAAGCTCAGACAAAATATTAAAAATAATAAAATAAACAAAAAAGCGACAAAAAGTGTAGGAGACTCGAACTCCTACATCTTTCATTAGAAAGCTAATGTCAAACACTGCACCAAAGGAGTGCTTTGACAAATTTCTTCATTTTCATGTCTTGTGCGCTCAAGTAGTATCATTATTTTCAGTGGCGTACTGGAACTTCAGAAACTTATAGCCGTAACTTCCATATTTGAACGAACAGAAGTCTGCTATGTCAAATTACATGTTTAAGATATCTTCACTTGCTCTGAAAAATTTTCGGTGTAGTTCATTAACATCCTATATATCATTCAGTTTTTAAACACTGACAATCACTGTTCCCTTTTTATTTATAACTAAATTGTAATGTAACTAATTGTGTAAAGATTTATCGCAATTGAACTGAAGTGGTTCCAAAAATAGGCTTTCGTAAAAATCTTTGTATACTCATTAATATACAATAGAGTAGAAAAATTCATATGTATGTGACCCAGATTTTCTTGTTAAACTAGTTTCAAAATGTATGTGGGTGTTTTTCCTCCATTAAATTACGTTATGATTCACTTCTTTGGGTAGAATAAATACTTCATCTGGCTACAAGATATGTGGTAGAGAAAGAAAAAATACGCTATCGTAAAGTATACCCAAGTTACGTATATTGAAACACTGATCACCAACACATAGCATAGGTTTCATTAAGAAGGGCAAACTTCCGTCCCATGAAACTGCCTGCCGGAACTTCAGAACGAACATAGCAGTGACTGAGCAAACAGCGCTTAAACCAAGGCATCATCTGAGTCTACACTCGAATTATTTTTTCCTATAGCCTATTTAATTAAGCTAAGGCATGTGTTTATTCAGTTTCGTTACATTTATCTTTAAAGAACTCTGTCAAAATTACAGAGGAATTGCTCTGTTATGCACAACCTCCAAACTTTATGCAAACATTCTGAGGAATAGATTGACCCAACATATGAAACCAATGTTGATTTAGGAGCAATGTTGATTTAGTAAGGGTAAAAACTGTACCCATCCTGTAATTATATAGAAACAGATTCTAGAATAAAGGAGATAATTTAATTTGCCAATAGATCTTTCTTTTTTCATTACCACAAGCATATATATGATCTACTGACATACATTTTGGAGTATTTTAAAATATTACAAAATACCTGACTTTTAATTAATACTATTCAAATTTTGTACAATTATCAAAATCATAATTTGAAATTTGTTTAAAATAATTAAAATTATGTCATAAGAAGCATTGTTGTTTATAAAATAATTCAAATGGATAATCCAGGAACGTACACGTACCAACGTTTGCAAAAGTACTGCTTTATAGACATTCAATGTGGAAAAAAAGCTTAGTACAGTACTTAGGGTTTTGAAAAGTTCTCAGATTGGTCCCCTTCAACGAACTCGTCAACCACGCAGATAATCTCAAGCTCTAGATCCTGTCGAGGCTAATTTGGTTTAGCTCCTGTCGGTGTCACAATCTCAGAGAATACAGTGCCTAAGTACCTTAAATTTCGAGACAAACATTGTTTCTACTGATGTAGGTTTTAGACCTCTGTCACACTTATAGCCCATTGTCCGTAAATAATTGAAGTACCTACATGCTTAAAAAGAGACATTTCGCTCTCTTGACCAAAACTCTATCTCTTAGACCGTTATTTGCTTCTGATAAAGCAAAGCGACAAAATAATACGCATGCACTGCTAGTTCCACGTTCCTTCCGCAGACAACTTCTAGCGTACAACTTCTACTTCTAGCAGACAATGCTTACCTGGAGCACTGCTCAAGGGTGTCATTGCGCACGCGCTCTTTATCCCTTAGTTCAAGTTTGGTACCAAACTTATGTCTGACCAAAGAGGTTTTTTTTAAAACCTAGAATATCACAACCCACGCTACATTCTTCCAAAAAGACAGAAAAGTGGCAACATTTCATATAATTGTTATCTAAAGCACGTACCTACAAATAACATAGATGCTGCCTGAGAAAACTGCCTTGCTGTTACTACTTCGATGAAGAGCTGTGGAGGGTCAGTAAAAATTCTGAAGCTAATTCTATTTATTTATTTTATTTACATCTTCCAACGTTAAGTCATATCGGACGATGAATGAAATGGGTGAAATGACACTGAAATGAGCCCGGGGTCCATGGAGCTTAGAGTTACCTAACATTTGTCTTCAGGATAAGGGAAAACCCCGGAAGAAACTTTATCCAGTAACTCACCCCGACCGAGAATCGAACTTGGGACCTCTTGAACGTGAGACTGACACGCTACCATCCACTCTACCGAGGCGAGCGCTAATTCTATGGAGTTCGCCGAAACTGAATATCGTACTTAAAAGCGGGAATGCTTTATAACTTAGGAAGAAGCATGTGAGCATGGAGGATTTTCGTCAGCACCAGTGCTACTACAGTTCGTTTGGTTTATTTTGAAACACAGGAATTAGAGAGCGCACTATTGCCCGCGCTGTTGTAATGTGTGTAGTGTTTAACGCCCGCTTTTACTACATACGGCACCGCAGGCGGTGACACTGATGATACATGAGATGAAGATGGAGCACCGGTGGAATGAGATGGCGGGGCAAACCGGAGGTCCCGGAGAAAACCCAACACCGTGTTGTCCATCACAAATGTCACTTTGCGATTGCCTGGGATCGAACCCGGGCCGCCTTGGTGAGAGCCAAGCGGTCTAACCACTGAGCCACGGCGCGGTCTCCGCGCTGTTGTGGTTAACCCATGAGTGCCTAATCCCACATCGCATCACTTCCGTGTACAGTTTGTCTGGTTTATCCTGAAACTTAGGAATTAGAGAGGGGGGGGAGGGAGAGAACGCACTATTGCCTGCGCTGTTGTAGGTAATCCACGACTGCTTAATCCCACATCGCATCACTTCCGTGTACAGTTTGTCTGGTTTATCCTGAAACTTAGGGATAGAGAGAGAGAGAGAGAGAGAGAGAGAGAGAGAGAGAGAGAGAGAGAGAGAGAGAGAGAGAGAGAGAGAGAGAGAGAGAGGAGGGAGAGAACGCACTATTGCCTGCGCTGTTGTAGGTAATCCAAGACTCCTTAATCCCACATCGCATCACTTCCGTGTACAGTTTGTCTGGTTTATCCTGAAACTTAGGAATTAGAGAGGGGGGGAGGGAGAGAACGCACTATTGCCTGCGCTGTTGTAGGTAATCCACGACTGCTTAATCCCACATCGCATCACTTCCGTGTACAGTTTGTCTGGTTTATCCTGAAACTTAGGGATAAGAGAGAGAGAGAGAGAGAGAGAGAGAGAGAGAGAGAGAGAGAGAGAGAGAGAGAGAGAGAGAGAGAGAGAGAGAGAGAGAGAGAGAGAGAGAGAGAGAGAACGCACTATTGCCTGCGCTGTTGTAGGTAATCCAAGACTCCTTAATCCCACATCGCATCACTTCCGTGTACAGTTTGTCTGGTTTATCCTGAAACTTAGGAATTAGAGAGAGGGGGGGGAGGGAGAGAACGCACTATTGCCTGCGCTGTTGTAGGTAATCCACGACTGCTTAGGATTAAGCAGTCGTGGATTACCTACAACAGCGCAGGCAATAGTGCGTTCTCTCCCTCCCCCCCCATCTCTCTACTTTCAAGCGCAGCGCTTTAAAGACTACTGGTAGATGTCAGTAGTATAGATATACCGTCCATTAGAGATTTTTTTGGAGTCACTTTCTTCTACATTTATAATGAAATTGTCCAACATATCAATTAATCCGTATTTTCCCCAGTACATATTTTATACCTTCTTCATTGATTTGTGGTCATATTAGCTCGATAGCATTCGTATCATAATGACACGAGGTAAGGTATGTCAATTTAATTCAGCTATGAAGTTGATTGTATACAGTTTGAACTTATCTTTGTTTCTCTTAATTCTCATACAACACCGGTTTTGATACCATATTTCCATTATTACCATATTTCACTGTCAATATAAAACACTGTAAAAAGCAAGTTCTGCACTGGTTGCAACACCTGTTGCTTGTTGAACGGAGACTAGGCAGTCATGGATAGCAGTGGCAGTGTGTTTACAAAACTTTTCACTCCTCCTTTGTCACAGGTAGGAGTAGGTTAAATCAGACGAACCTTAAATATACTTGAGTTGAGAGAAGCAGCATTGTTCATTATTTGTCCAAAACCTCTCTCATTGAAGCAACTAAACAATGAATATGTGACATGTCAATGGAAGATTTTCATCAGCATCAGTGTGTTGAGAGAGGCAATATTGTTCATTATTTGTTTGAAACTCCCTAGGGCAAGCAATGAAACAATGAAAATTTGACTTTCAATTTGTCAGCAGCGGTGCACATGTGTTGAGAAAACATGTCAACCAAATGTTTTGCCTATGTTACTCTATTAAGAAAGCAAACATTGTTTCAATATGAAGAACAAAACAATAAAGCATTTCCAATTGGAATTAAAGCCAAGAATTTAAATGCAAGCTATGGATGATCTTACGAGTGGTTCAGCAGTAGCGTTAAGATCTGTGTAGGTGCTCAGCAAGCAACTGTCTTCGCTTTCTTCATAGGACTCCACTCCTAAATCATATTCCTTGTTTTTAAAACTTATCACTTGCTTGCTGACGTCACAGGAATGACCTTTTACTCAAGTAATATACGTTTACATTTCTGGGTTAGTCCCACAAGCTTCCTCATTCCGCTCACGCCCTTCCATCAGCGGTTTTCAAGGATGAAAGGCAATCCACATGTGGACTCGCGGACATTTTAGCATATGTAAATTACAATTAAGTTATATCAATTAAATTAATAAAAAATCAGATGTTTTTCACTCACATTTTGTTCTATTCAATTTGTTCAAGATATTTTTACAAACCCTTATTGTTCTAATTAAGCTAGAGATAAAAGTTTGCAGAACTGGTTTTATTAAAGATTTTCTTGCAAGTACAATGGGAATAGTAGAATACAAGAGGTATACACATTAGTCAAATCTTTTATGAACCGATCGTAATGTGAGGCAGTGATATTCCATTCTGTTTGCATGGCTAGGAAACAAAAAGAGAATAACATTCCTTTCAACAAAAGTTTTTAAAAATTCAGTCAATAACAAGGAATACTTCAGAAATGATTGGTTAACTTAAAAAAAAACGAAAAAAAAAGGATGTGCTTGACCGAGATCTATATGTTTGGAGAACAAGAATTTTCTCATATTTTATGGTTTAACAGTTATGTTCAAGGGAAATGAAGAGGACTTTCAAGAAAATCCTCTTATAATTTGTATGAAATATTTTTCGAAAATTTTTATTTTATAAACAAATGGTGCTAGCGTTTTTTTATTAAAATTTCATCTGTGGCCCGCATTCGGAAGGTCCGGGTTCGATTCCCGTGGTCGGCCTACCTGAACTAATTTTTTTAGGGCGGTTTCCCGGGTCACCATGCGAATGCTGGGTAGGTTAATTACATCCTCCAAATTTCCTCTCCCTTCATTTCATCTCCATTATCATTTCACATCATCTCTCATCTGGTGGTCTCTTTCAGGGTAGAAATGTCGGCGAGAGACCGTCCTACCAGAGTAGGAAGTGTTTACCAGGAGCTGTTTCAAGTCATCATTGGTCGGATACCGGTTTTACTGGTCTTCCGGGGAGTTTCCAGCTGGTCAAATGTAGTGACCATGCCCTCTGCACTGTTGTGACTCATTGGACTGGACACCCTCTGTCTCCTCTCGCCGCATCCTTCCTCACGGGGATGCCCCACTGGGGGTATAGGTACGACAGACGAAGTTTGGACCTACGTGCCGAATCCCCTCCGTAGCATCCAGTCCAGTCAATATATTTTTAATATTGAAAGGGTAGAACCAGACTGAAAAATTCAATGTCATAGCCAGGATTTGAACTACGGATCTTCTGGTTTCTGTCCAGCCGCTCTAACCATTTGAGCTACTATGGCCAACGTGCCAACATGACATTAAATTCTCCAACTGACTCGTGTTTCTCCCGGTAAACCACTAGGAGTTCTCATAAACACATTAGACAACTACCTTAATGGCGACTTACTATACTGTAAGTACTTTAATGCCCGGGCTTTATAGTTCGGACCACTAGTAGGTACAATTAATGGAAATTAATTGTCCTTTCACACTAGCCGTGTGTAGGACGCACTATGAAAGAGTAGAGCCAGACTGAAAAATTCAATGCCATAGCCGGGATTTGAACTACGGATCTTCTGGTTTCCGTCCAGCCGCTCTAACCATTTGAGCTACTATGGCCAACGTGCCAACATGACATTAAATTCTCCAACTGACTCGTTCAAATCCCGGCTATAGCATTGAATTTTTCAGTCTGGCTCTACTCTTTCATAGTGCGTCCTACACACGGCTAGTGTGAAAGAACAATTAATTTCTATTTACATATTCATTACAAATGAAATGAGCATCTTGAATTTTCTGAGAATGTCTTAAGAAGTCCTCTTCACTCTGAACGGCTTTTGTATACCTGGTAAACCGTAAGAGATAGACAAAATGTTGCTTACACATAAAATGTACATTCCTTTAAAATATATGATCTGTGTGACTTTTTTAGTGAATCCTTACAGAAATATTTATTGTTATATATTTTAATTTCAATTGCTAATAGTACCTATCCAAAAATAGTGTAATAGATAACCTGATTATTAAAAAATACAGAGATCTACGAGCACAAGGACATTATAATACATAGAGCTGGTGAAACTAAAACAGAATTTAGAATACAAACATTCAAGGGAAATACTTTGGGACAAATATATTACGAAAAGAAAAAGTTAGTATAATTCAACGTAAACTGGCATTTTAAATACTTCATATCAGTGTCTGGAGGGAGAGAGAGGAAGAGGGAGGGAAGAAGTAAGTATGCATCCCTTTTAACATTTCATTTCTATGTAGAAACTGAAGGAAAAGAGAATCACTGGAGCCTAATAAGCCGAGGATTAGGCATATCTTTGTAGGAAAAGACAAAAATTAATTGCTAAGTTTCGTAAAGGAAACGACTTCCATTCGAAATTCTGAGAATGTGTTAATGTTTCTTTATCGTATATAAAAAGGTGGAGAAAAAGCAACATTGCTATTTGTAAAGCTTATCTAGCGTTTCCTGAAACTACGAGTATTGTGTATCTGCTGCAAGAGCACACGCCTTGGTTGTCGACATATCCGGCTGATTTACAGCATTCGGACGTGTGCATTTCTCTGGAAGGAAGGACACCGCTATCAACGCAAAGGATTTCCCGCGTGTCCCTTAACAGCAAACACGAGTAATCAGTTTGGACTAACGGAAACATGATATTGCTTCACAAAATAGTATCCTGCCAATAAGGGGCGTCTATGGTGAAAATTACAATAATTACATTTTCAGTTATTTGTACCGTCTTATTAATTTGATTAACATTTTATGGTTTTCGCAGAAACCTGGGCAGAGCATCGCACTAGGCTAATGTGGTTCTTTATAATTCGAACTGACCTCTAGGAGGGAGGGATGAGGAGAGATCTAAGGGTGACCACACCCGGGAGACGACGTAGGCAAACGGAGTAGGGATTCCTAACGTTTCGAGATTTCAAGCATCCTATGCAGCTCTTAGGAAGCAATTTTGTTTTATATCATAAACCATTCTCCATCTGGAAAGTGCAAGCCTGCCATTCAAAGTACTTTGGCGATGTATACAGAAAATAAATATCTGTATGACTGGGAGTTGCATATTCGTTTAAACGCAGATTGCCTTTGAACACAATCTTGATTTTTAGGATACGAAAGTCAAAATCAGCATTGCAGGAAGAAAATTATACAGGAAAATTACCCTAGAAACTCCTGCATTAACATCTATGTTGTACTCTACAATGACGTCGCTCCGTTGAAAGAACTTCACACAAGAATGCGTTCCCTAATAAAAGGAAATTTACTGCAGAAACTTTGGGTACGTATTATTTACTGCAATGCCAAACAAAACCTACAAAGCAAACATAAAACTTGTTTTCTGATAATGTAAACTCTTGTGAAAGAAAGTTCACAAACTTTAATCACAAAAGCATTATTTTAAGCACACAAGAGTCTTAAATAAAGGTAAACATTCGGGTTCTGGTGATTGCTTTCTTATGACCAAGTTTAAGGGAAATGTGTTGTAACGTCTTACTCTTTAGATCTAGGAATACATTACATCCCTTAATCTTATAGAGCACATATGGGCTAAGGTCAAACACCCGCCTCTGTGGCCTGCCGGTAGCGGGTGTGCCTCACATTCAAGAGGTTCTGGATTCGAATCTAGAGCTGGATGAGTTAACTAGGTAAGTTTTTCCCAGTGGTTTCCCTTACCCTGAAAGATCAATTTCTGGTACTTCTAAGCTCTATGGATCCTGGGCTCATTTAAGCATCATTTCAAGTCGATCTTTGAAACTGTACCTGGCAGAACTTCCTCCCCATGGTAGTACATGGGGACCTTGTACATATGCCTAGTATGGGGAGGCGGAAAGCATTTGGAGCACTCTGTTCGGGAAATGGAAGAGGAACCTGAGAAAATCACGAAGCACCCATAGAGTGGGAAGTCGACGGGAATCGAACCCGGGACCTCCCAAATGCGAGCCTGGCACTTTACTGTGGGGCCATCTCCATTGTTTTTAAAATGGTGGTGCATCTTTTGATGTGTTGTGTATTGTGTATCACTTCGCGGGGGTTGGCGCTGATTTTTAACGTTTGGGATTAGAGAGGTAAACTTTAGCCAATTGTTTTGGAGAAGTTTCGCAAACTGGTATTAACTGTTAAGCATGCAGCTTATATGTGTCATGCGGTTTCTTTCTCTGGAAATACAATTTTGTGCCAGTTCATTTTCTCCAATTTTCGCTTTTAACAGTTCTTCTGTAAAGGCCTGTTTCTGTTAATTGCCTATTTAATCAGAAACTATTGACGATAACTAAGTTACATTTTAGGATGATAAAAACAACCTTGAAGTGCATGTGCAGCAATATCTGAGGTGACAATTTGCTGTGGGATATTTGGGACCTGGTGCGAGAATCCTAAGAGGGCCAAGGTTTCCCAACCCGACTGCCGGCCTCACGCCCACTTACGCACGGCAGAGGTCCTCACTTTCTTCATGATGCTGAGTGGGCACCGGTCCTATATCCGGGACTTAAAATCCGCATCCCATGGGTGGGATCGAACCCCGTGCCGCTTTCCGTGGCCACGGACCAAGGCCTTAGTCCGCTACGCCACGGCGCAGGACTCTGCAGGTTGATAGTTGTGACAATTTGATTTCGGATCCTCTACCCCTAGTTCTCCGTTGAAGACCAGTTTGGAGACCCGTAATAATACACTCTTACTTTCCATGATTAACTTCACTCACTTTTATTAATAAGTGTCACACTGCACAGTGAAATGGGAAACTAGAAATCTATCGTGTCACCATTCATAAAACTAATCGAATATGCACGCTTTGCTTTCGGGCTCCACGTGTTTTTATTTATTTATTTAAGTGACAGCTTTGGGTGCAGAATAAAATGTTTTGGCAATGCGTTTTGTGTTATTCGATAGACAATGTGCTCTACAATCTAGTGTGTTTAGTTTGATGTTTCATATTTTCAGATTAATACTCGTAATATGGAGTGTCAAATTGACAGAGTGTTTAATCGAGGTGAGCCACAGAAGCTGCTTAGAAGATATGATGATCTCCCCTTAATTGATCGCCATACTGGTTAGCTTTTCTCATTCTCTCAGATCTGAAACTTTGGCGGAATAAAGAAATTCATCTGATACCTGCTATTAAAAACAGATAAGTAGAAACATTAGGGCTATTTTAACCATGGATTAATGTATAATATTAAGCACACGTGACACTATGTGGAGTGTTATCACAATTTTAGCAACTTACCTACATTCAGAAAAGATTTTTATCTATCTTTAAGCTCTATAATCAGGTTAGAGATTATTTTAAAATAAATTCTAAATAGCCTGGATGACCATTACTAACGATGCTTTTGGAATCAAAGTTACTCATAGCAATTTGGAATACACCCATTTAAAAATTATTGTTGTGTATATTGCGACCAAGAGCGCGTGATTTGAGTCAAATCAGTACAGTAAAGTTGGCTAACTCATCGATGAAGCCTTTGGGCGTGGCAAATTCGAGGAAGTAAACACTTGTACTACACCAGCCAACTATTGCAGGAATTTTGATTGATTGCTATTCAAGAAAGTTCGCCATCTGCATTTTATTAAATTCTGAAACATTGTATTAATGATTCTGCGCAACAGAATGTTGTAACATCACGGTAGAGTCAGCTAGAAATGATTTGTGAATCGGGGCTGAAAAGCGAGGCTTTTTACGAGTTAACTTCTGTGTTTATTTGTCACACTGTTTCACATTCTGTTCTCCGATTTTTGTTGTTGTCATTTACGTCCTCCAACGTTAAGTCATATCGGACGATGAATGAAGTGGGTGAAATTATGCTCAAATGAGTCCGGAATCCATGGAGCTTAGCGTTACCTGACATTCGTCTGTCAGGATAAGGGAAACTCCGGAAAAAACCTTATCCAGGTAACTCACCCTAATCGAGATTCGAACTCGGGAACTCTTGAACGTGAGGCAGACACGCTACCATCTACGCTACCGAGGCGGGCTGTGTTCTCTGATCATAGCTCTAAACTTTATTTGAAGTTTAGAAGTCATAAATAGTGCTTGTCAAAATTGGTGTACCTCCCTTAATACCTAGAAAACTGAAGCCAAGATTTTTACTTTACGCCGCTATAATCCCCCCTCCGCCTATACGCCTTCTGACCGATCATGTGCCGTGGCTCCCTTCACCTACACCAGTCAAGTACCTTGGAGTGTTACTGGACACTCGGCTTACGTGGAAGCCTCATATTGACCGCACCATTACCCTGGCATCCGCTCGTCTTTCACAACTGTCCCCATTATTTCACAAACATACTTCACTTGCTTTAGAATCTTCACTGCTCCTATACAAATCTCTGGTTCGACCTCTTATTACATATGCCTGCCAGGTTTGGGGGGCTGCCAGTACTTGTCACCTGAGGCGTTTACAGGTCATCCAGAGTCGATTCTTGCGAATCGCCACCAATGCTCCTTGGTTTGTCCGCAACTAGCAGCTGCATCACGAGCTGGGACTCCTTCCTCTCCACCATTTCATCCGACAGACTGCTCGACGCTTCTTCTGCAATCTACGCCACGTCCCAGGAGCTGTGACGTATAACATCGGCGTCCGAAGTCGCCGGCCAACGCGACTGAAGCGACGACTACCACAGGACCTGCTTTACAGTGATGACACTTCCACTTCTGAATAATCTACTGTTTCAATTTATCGTTTCTATTATTCTGTTCTACTATGTAAATTCTCACTATGGAAGTATGTATACCATTTTATTAATTCAGTGCCACATTTATATTAGTGCAATAACACATTTGTTTTAGTTCAGAGGAGGCACATTGTCCTACCTCTACAATGTTATTACTCTGTGATTATTTTGTATCTGTTCTCTCAGATCTGTAAAGCATATGTTATTGCTGACCGATCTAATAAATATATTAAAAAATAAAAAATAAATAAACAGTGCTTCCTGGCCACCGTTTAAAGGACACTAAAATATGTAAAGGGCAAGATATTTGGAAATGATAAATTTAACTTGGTCCAGAACATTTCTCCAACTAACTTCTTCATCGCTACCTTAAAACAATGTGTCCCATATGAAACTAGAGACAAAACAGTTCAGTGCCAATTTTGTAAATAAAACGTTGTTAGAAACCCCACAGGAAAACACAAAACTATAATGTCGATGTACTAAGGATAACATCACGTTTTTGGATAAATTACAGAGAAAAACAAACGTTACAGTCTACAGAGAGATACAGTAAAGTAAAGTTCAGGAAATATAAATTTCATTTTATAGTAAACTCTCTGTCTTAAAAGGAGAGGGAAATGATATTACAAGATAGAGAAAGAAATATGGAAGGGAAAAGTAGAAATCTGCAAGAGAGAGAAGAGCTAAATGAAGTTCCTTCCAGGAGTTCCCCGAAAACCAGGTTATAAAACAGTTGCATTGAGAGCATTACGCTGCAAAACACATCATACAAAATGATAAACCCGTAAATCCATATCAAATTCTACGTTATTATACTGAATTCGAGCAGGAAACAAGTTGGAGCAAACGATGCTACACCCTAGTTATTCAAAATTTGTGTTTTGTTATTTCTTCTTACGGTTTCATTTTGCTAGCACGAATGTTAACGAAACTAGGCCTTAGGACAAGTGTAGCAATTCTACGAGCAAAATGACATCACTCGTGATGTCTGGCACACACTAGTTTTAGACCCCCTGAAGTTTGTAAAATAATATCATCATCATCATCATCATCATCATCATCATCATCATCATCATCATCATCATCATCATCATCATCATCGGCATGACAGTCCTGCCCGCTTCGGTAGCGTAAATGGCAGTGTGTCTGCCTCACGTTAAAGAGGTCCCGAGTTCAAATCTCGGTCAGAGTGAGTTATCTGGATAAGGTTTTTCCGGGGTTTTCTCTGGAGTAACTCTAAGCTCCATGGACCCTGGACTCATTTGAGCATCATTTCACCCAATTCATTCATCGTCCGATATGAATTAACGTTGGAGGACGTAAATCACTTAAAAAAAGAAAAAAAGACAGCCTTGTATGGGCGCTAGTCTTCTGTAGAAGCTTCCGCCATTCTTCCCACACCAAAGCCGTACTTCTCCAATTCCTTATTCCCCGAAATTTTATATCCCTTCTCACATCCTCCTCCCATCTCAGCTTCGGTCTGCCTACATTTCTTGTCTCGTCTGGGGTTGCATTAAACATTTTCTTGACTGTCCGATCATCCGCACGGAGAACATGCCCGACCCTTGCAGCCCCTTGATCTTTAATAATAATAATAATAATAATAATAATAATAATAATAATAATAATAATAATAATAATAATAATAATAATAATAATAATAATAATAATAATAACAATAATAATAACAATAATAATAACAATAATAATAACAATAATAATAATAATAATAATAACAATAATAATAACAATAATAATAACAATAATAATAACAATAATAATAACAATAATAATAACAATAATAATAACAATAATAATAACAATAATAATAACAATAATAATAACAATAATAATAACAATAATAATAACAATAATAATAACAATAATAATAACAATAACAATAACAATAACAATAACAATAACAATAACAATAACAATAACAATAACAATAACAATAACAATAACAATAACAATAACAATAACAATAACAATAACAATAACAATAATAATAATAATAACAATAATAATAATAATAATAATAATAATAATAATAATAATAATAATAATAATAATAATAATAATAATAATAATAATAATAATAATAATAATAATAATAATAATAATAATAATAATAATAATAATAATAATAATAATAATAATAATAATAATAATAATAATAATAATAATAATAATAATAAAGTAATACTACTTTAAATTCCTAGCCCATATGCGACTAATTACATTTTACTGGATATTTTGAGCGGCTATTTCAATGTCACTCTTTCGGCAATTTCAAAATTGCTCTGACTCTTGGAATTCAATTTCATCCATATTCCTACCTGTCCTTATTTTATTGATTATTCAGAGCATAGATTACAGAACGATTCAAATCAAAGGTGTACAAGGTTGCCAGTACAAAGTAACTCGACAACGCATTGGGTAAATTGAAGTGTGACGATTTGAACTGTGAACATAAATGCAACCAGAGAAATTAATCATATGAAAATATATGATTAAATGTGAAATCTAATTAAACCAAGGTGAATTATTAAACACCTGTAAATACAAAGCATAACGGTCATGTGTTTGGATTTGAAACCAAGACTGGTAACAATGAAATGGCATAAAATTCTTAACCCACTATTGCCATAAAGTACAACTTTCAGTTTATGTGTCTTAAGTCAAAAGTTCAAATTTTAGTTCTGTAAATAAACGTAATCATATTTCTCGTTTCAAAATCAGAAGTAAACAGTCATTAAAGTTAACGACTTCCAAGGATTCTAAGGATATCTATGACTTAAATTTAATGAACATTTTCAAAAAATAGTATTTTCCTACTTTTAGTGTATAAAATAGTTCAGGTATTATGAATACGAAGAATGGTTAGATAGCCTCCACACTACAACTTTATATACTCTAATTGAGTTTGAAACTAATAAGAATGCCACCAGCGTTAAGTATGAATTCTAATTCTTCATCCTTGTTTTCTCCTTATTGAACTTTCAGCATTTTCCTTCATTTAAAATGCTCCTTGCGTTGCAGTTTTGGTGCTAGACTAAATGAAACTTGCTACACACGTTCAGAGACACAGTGAATATAAACTGCGCAGGGTTTTATTGTGAGATGCATTTAAGACATTTTTTTTTTACTTCAAAACACAAAAATTTCACTTTTTTTTGGTCAAAAATGCCATATTCATAGCTTTAAAAAGTTCTGGAGACGGAAGTTATTGAGACACAGCGAAACCTAGGGCAATTTCAAAAAATGGACGATTAACCTTTGTTAAGATATTAGGCCAAAATTTAAGTTATTTTGTCGCAAGGGACCATTTTGGTGACGTAACAAATTCAAGTACATTTGCTCATAATTTCCGAACTATAAAAGCGAAATTGATAAAATTTGGGCTGTATCATATTTATTATGTTACATCTAAGGCATAGATCTTAAAAAAACTAGCGTTATTAGTTTAGTATTTTAAAATTTAAGTCATGCATATCCTTAAGGGAATTTGCCCGGCATGGTAGCGTGGATGGTAGCGTGTCTGCCTCACGTTCAAGAGGTCCCGATATCGAATCTCGGTCAGGGTGAGCTACCTGGATAAGGTTTTTCCGTGGTTTTCCTTTATCCTGAAGGACAAATGTCTGGTGGCTCTGGGCTCCGTTGACCCCGGACTCATTTAAGCATCATTTCATCCACATCATTCACCGTCCGATATGACTTAGCGTTGGAGAACATAAATAAATTAAGGGAATTATATTTAATCTCTTCGTAAATAACAGTATTCGCGAAGCTACCTAAATTATTTAACTCGTCAAAATATAGTTTTAACACTAAACAGTTCGCATATACTCAAATACAGCCTCTTTGTCATTCTTTTCTAATTTAGACTTGATTACGTGAAAACAACCATACTAATGAATCGAATGCCCAGAAATTTCATCTGGAAAATGATTGTGGATCCGCAGCAATATTTTCTGAACTGAAAACTGGTAAAATTGAATATTTTCAACTGCTTTGTACAAATTAGGCCACATGTTTTGCATATCTTAAGATATAAACTAAATATAGTATTATGTATAACCACCCCATTTTTATTCTCGAGTTACGCAACCTTATACTGTGAGGAAACGGCTATGACCAGATTCGTTGAGAATTCACGGGTGTGACGCCAACTACACTCCTGGAAATTGAAATAAGAACACCGTGAATTCATTGTCCCAGGAAGAGGAAACTTTATTGTCACATTCCTGGGGTCAGATACATCACATGATCACACTGACAGAACCATAGACAAATAGACACAGGCAACAGAGCATGCACAATGTCGGCACTAGTACCGTGTATATCCACCTTTCGCAGCAATGCAGGTTGCTATTCTCCCATGGAGACGATCGTAGAGATGCTGGATGTAGTCCTGTGGAACGGCTTGCCATGCCATTTCCAGCTGGCGCCTCAGTTGGACCAGCGTTCGTGCTGGACGTGCAGACCGCATGAGACGACGTTTCATCCAGTCCCAAACATGCTCAATGGGGGACAGATCCGGAGATATTGCTGGCCAGGGTAGTTGACTTACACCTTCTAGAGCACGTTGGGCGGCACGGGATACACGCGGACGTGCATTGTCCTGTTGGAACAGCAAGTTCCCTTGCCGGTCTAGGAATGGTAGAACGATGGTTTTGATGACGGTTTGGATGTACCGTGCACTATTCAGTGTGCCCTCGACGATCACCAGAGGTGTACGGCCAGTGTAGGAGATCGCTCCCCATACCATGATGCCAGGTGTTGGCCCTGTGTGCCTCGGTGGTATGCAGTCCTGATTGTGGCGCTCACCTGCACGGCGCCAAACACGCATACGACCATCATTGGCATCAAGGCAGAAGTGACTCTCCTCGCTGAAGACGACACGTTTCCATTCGTCCCTCCATTCACGCCTGTCGCGACACCACTGGAGGCGGGCTGCACGATGTTGGGGCGTGAGCGGAAGACGGCCTAATGGTGCGCGGGACCGTAGCCCAGGTTCATGGAGACGGTTGCGAATGGTCCTCACCGATACCCCAGGAGCAACAGTGTCCCTAATTTGCTGGAAAGTGGCGGTGCGGTCCCCTACGGCACTGCGTAGGATCCGACGGTCTTGGCGTGCATCCATGCATCGGTGCGGTCCGGTCCCAGGTCGACGGGCACGTGCACCTTCCGCCGACCACTGGCGACAACATCAATGTACAGTGGAGACCTCACGCCCCACGTGTTGAGCAATTCGGCGGTGCGTCCACCCTGCCTCCCGCATGCCCACTATACGCCCTCGCTCAAAGTCCGTCAACTGCACATACGGTTCACATTCATGCTGTCGCGGCATGCTACCAGTGTTAAAGACTGCGATGGAGCTCCGTATGTCACGGCAAACTGGCTGACACTGACGGTGGTGGTGCCCAAACGCTGCGCAGCTAGCGCCATTCGACGGCCAACACCGCGGTTCCTGGTGTGTTCGCTGTGCCGTGCGTGTGATCATTGCTTGTACAGCTCTCTCGCAGTGTCCGGAGCAAGTATGGTGGGTCTGACACACCGGCGTCAATGTGTTCTTATTTCCATTTCCAGGAGTGTATATACGTTGCGTGTTAACCACAAGCAGTGTAACCTAATTGCAAAATTTACTCAAGACACATATTATTTAGAAATATTGTGTTTGAAAATCATATATAAATATAAAGGGAATAAAGTAATATATATATATATACTGTCGCGAACGCATTATTGAGGGACAAGCGAGGAGAGCGACGAGAGGCAGTTCTCAGGTTTGAATTATAGTCTTTCGCCCGATAATAAACAAGAACAGTGTAAAACAGCGAAAAGATCTTAGAATTTTTCCCCACTTATGTTAGAGAATCTATATTTTCGAGACATTAAACTCATCTTTTAGACTGGTAAATAGTCGAAGAATTTTTATGTGACTTACCAGTGGATAGCCATTGACATTTTTACTTTCTGTATTGCTTAGTTACAGAAGTGTTGAGAGTAGTAAATTCCATCCAAAAATTTTACTCCGAGATTTCAGTGCAAACACAAGCTCTGTGGTACGCTGAATCTAAAAGAGCATTTTTAGAAAAAGATCCGCGTGTCTGTGAACAGCATAAGTAAAGAACAAAACGTACGTTAAATAGCAAACTTGGTATTTTAGTTCAGCATTTTCTAAGGATGCGATACAAAGATTTTCAAGAAAATTCCCCGCTTAAGACTACTCCTAAAGTGGGAAAGTTTTCGAAAATTGTATCTCAAAATTACTAAAAATGTATTTAAAATATCATAATACGTTTAATATACTTGCATCACAATTTAAATGTTCATCATAATTTTCAGGGAATGTCCTCAGAAGTCTCCCACAACCTGGATTAATTTTGCATAACTCGGAAAAAGTCTTATTACACAAAAAGTGGAGATCTCTTAAAATACACAATTTGTGTGCAATTGTTTCCAATGCGCCGTAAAGAAAACCTTGCAAACATGACAGCAAGTTCTGTTTCAGTGCCATTTGCTAGCTTTCCTATTGTTCTAATATTATTTATGTTATTGTTATGTTTATTATTAGTACTATTAGAGTCTTATCATAGTTATTGTTAACTTAATATTTTCTTTGTAGAGTAAATGTAAACATCAAAGCACCATAAACACAAGGTAAGCAAAATATGAAGCAATCTAGTGCGTCAGTAGTTGTTAGTTTTTGTGTGCAAGCAACTTTGTCGAAACATTGTGTAACCCTGCTGTTTTGTCTCAGTCATTGAGATTTGAAGGTCATTATTATAAACTGTACATGTACCTATGTTTAAATCATAACTAGGATCCGGATGTTTAGCCAAAAATTCGTTAAGTTGTGCACGAGATACAGATCGTCAAATGAGTTAGTTATCAACTCGTGCTGCTGGTAAGCAGAGAGAGAGGAAAATGGGCCTTTGGCGTCTAACGTTGATGCAGACACAGTAGTTTTTGTCATTATCTGTGCAACATTATGGCGGGAGCAAACTTCCCTTTCTGAAAAGTAGAAAATAGTTATTTCAAGCAGTTTTTAGACAAATGTACAGGAAAAATATTGCCATCCGACTCCTTAATACTCAAGGAATACCTAAAGCTGTGCTACGAAGACGTACTTCAGGATATTAGAAACTCCGTGTCCGACAACAGAATATGGCTTTCCATAAACGAAACGATAGATTGTACGGGAAGGACTGTAGTGCACGTAATTGTTGGTACACTGAGTACATTGAGGCATATCCCAGATATAATTAATGTTGTCACAACGAGTTAGCTTTTCATTTACTGTGCACATTGTAAATATTAATGATTCTTTTGTTTATATTCATATATCTGGAGAAGATAAGTTTGTTTTGTATACTTTACAAATAAATGTACAATATATCCTATGACACTGTGTCCGTCGTGTGACTACGTTTGATAGAGAACCGTTGCCCTGGCCTTGGTTGTATGAGTACGTGCGCGACTGCATGGCGCTCAACTTCCTTCCCTGTGTTTACGAGATAGAGATAGCGTGTAACCCCGGCATTACTAACCTGTTGTATTGTTTTTAAGTTAAACTTCCGGGCCCTGTTCATAACTGATGAGCTATCGTTTTGAGGACTTATCCCTTGTCTCTCATAAAGAGGCATTTGACAACACTTAGCAGCGTAGTGTAGAAAGTAATACGCCAAAGTAGCCTTGCCTTAGCCCAAGACCAAGTAAATGTATCGCTCATTCAATACTTTATATAATCCTAGTGATCAAGTGGCATCTTACGACGAGTACATATATATTGCGTTGCTATACTTCCACTGAAATCTTAGAATTGAATTTTTGGGTGGAATGCTATACTTCTTTAGTTCAAAGTGCGCAGTGGAGGATGTAAAAACAGCTATGGATAATTACGTACAAGTCAAATAGAATCTGTTTGAGTAAATTGCCAATCTAAATAAGTAATTTATTCTCTCGAAAATAAAGACTCCGTAACATAAGTGAAAAACATTCTAAAACCTCGGTTTACACTGTTCTTGTCCATTATCAAGGCGTGCACACGTTAGTAACTGCCCCTCGTCGCTAAGAGCAAAACTAAGTTAGCTCATCCCACTGCCGTGCGTTTAATCGGATTTGCCCCGTTGCGTTCTGCAACATTTTTAATGCACGAAGGGATACCTGCTTAAGTTAAAAGACAAAGCAGTTGGGCCAACTGGTATAGCTTTGAGGACTAAAAAAGTGGAAAAGTGGATTTGGTTTAGGCAGTTAATTTAGTGATTAGTTAGTTCTGTGATAATGGCTTTAAAGGTAATATGTTTGTGTCATATTTAACAGTCTATATAGTAATAGTAGTTCCAGTTAAAATCACTACAAAATTAACTTTCCTAAATTAAAGATATTATGTAATTGTCATTTGGCTTAGCTGTGTTCATATAGAATAACATTTAGCCAATATAAAACAAAAATTCTTATGAGTTTCCATACTAATAGCCTGCCTCTCTAACGTGGTAGTGCGTGCGTGCGTGCGGGTCATTCAAGAGGGCCCGAGTTCGTATCTCGATCAGGGTGAGTTATCTGGATAAGATATTTTTCCATTTCATTTATCATCCGATATGAATTAACGTTGAAAGACGTTAGTCAATACACATGAGTAGAGAATATAGCATATATTTCCACTTATATTCAAAATATTACAAACACCAATTCATCTATCTATTGCATGTTAAAGTAAACGTTATCCTATTGTTAATTTTCTTGCAGGTGTAAGGAATATAGATTAAAATAGACTTTAAGTGATAGTCAAATATTTTAAAGAGTTGGTCGCTATATGGTTTCGAAATTCCATTCTCTTTGTATGGCCAAGAGATACAACAATGACTTCCCATTAGAGAAAATTATAAGTATTAGAAAATTCAAACAAATAATGAGTATCTAGGGAAAGGTTCACTCTAAAAGAAAGTGATATAAATTGTGTTTGAATAATATTTGCATTTTTTGTGAAGTAAGATTTGATCTATTCTTTACGGATTATTAGTTATACAAAATCACTCAAAATAAATAGAATTTCTGAGGACATTCCTAGAAAATTCTATATATTTTAAACAGTATCTTTAGAGCCATTTTTGGTAAAATCAAATTTTTTGAAAATAGTTTTAAACACAATATAGTCTGACTTGGGGTGGGGTGGGAGATTCATTGAAAATCTTTTGTATCGCATCCTTGGAAGATTCTGAACTCAAATACCAAACTTGTTATTTAACGCACTTTTCGTTTTTGAGCTGAATTATTCATACACATCTTTTTTTAAAATGTCTTTTTAAGATTCAGGAAGTCTAAAATCGTATATCTCCAGTGAAATCACCGCATCAAATTTTTAGGTGGAGTACAATACTCTCCATACTTAAAAAAGAATGGAAATAAAAATGCACATATTGCCTGGCGGGTTTTCCTAATATATCATTACTGGCTAATTCCAACTAGTAGGCTCAATAGGTTTTGCGTATTGGATTTACCTGAACTTTATTTTGAAATGCTTCCCTTAATTTGTGTGCCAATGCTTATCACCTGTTGTTCTTAAGGATATTAAAAAGGCTGATAGCTGTAGCAGTTTTCTAAATTATAAAGTTGAGCATGACCGCGCCGTGGTCGAGTGTTTAGATCTCTCGACTCTCACCAATGAGAGCCGCGTTTGATTCCAGGTGACCGCAAAGTGACATTTGTGGAGGACAACACGATGCTGGGGTAGTTTTCTCCGGAATTTCCGGTTTCCCCCGCCAACATTTCACCAATTGCTCCATCATCACATTTCCTATCATTCATCTCACCCTCATACTGTCATCCACTTCTCTCACCCTCACACCAGGCATTGGGATGATCACCCACCCTGATTATCTCCAAACTGCAATGTACAGCAAGTATAATTTGTGATGGTGCACATAAAATGGTTTTGAAGAAAAATTCCTGTCATTTAAAAATTATGACTTATAATAATACTACTGAACATTACTCTCTTATTCCTTTCCTATTGTTTATTTTATTGTATATTTATTCAAAAGTGATAATATATATCTGATTTTTTTAAAAAAAAGTGATAATGAAATTTGCTGACTGTGGTGGAAGCGTATTATAGTAATTGAACATACATATTAGTGTACTGCAGAAACTAAAGACATCATAAGTTGCAATTGGCTATTTATCTCATGCTTTAGTAGCCTTTTGCTACACATTAATAATATATTTTCATCTGCTGCTGTTGAAGAAAACAAGTTATGTAATTTACTTATAAAGAACTAATCCTGCACAGAAAACAGAAGAGTCATGTGTATATTGTGCGGAGGATGAACTGCTTTATGTTCACGACTACCAAAAACAGTTATTCAATTTGAATAGATTTTCAGATCAATATTTTTAAGTATTGTGATTCCAAAGTCAAACTTTTATTTTAGTTTACTCCCATTCTTTCTATATCGTATATTTAAACTAGACTAAAGTAAATATTGATATATTTATTAACATAGTAAATAGCTCTAGAAAATGTTAGCTATATCCCATTAAAATAAGGGGATAAAAATTCATGTCATTGTTTATTTTAAATACTTTGGCAATAGACCAAAACGGTATTCCAAATAAAAATCCGAGCAATAACTAATCACAAGTTAATTGCTAAAAAAGTATGATTTGTATAGTTAAGTTGCAGCAATTAAAACGCATCAATATCTGTTAATTATACATCAAGTGATAATAATGTATAAAACATTTTTATCAAGTTTGTGACACCTAAGTTAATGATGTTTTATCGGAATAGCTGCCTTTTGCTTTTGCTGGTGTATTTAAATTATTTTTCAATACATGAGTTAATTTATTATATGGTGTTCTACATTAAACTAAATGTTGACATTCTTTGTATATGGCATGAAATCTTTTTTGTTATGATTTGTATATTATTGTATATTTTTGTCATTGTAGCGTTGGAGTCTTTAAATTGATGACTAGTTAAGTGCTGTATGCAAAGAACATTACATTTTAACAAATTTCAGCCTTACTTATTTTCCCACCATATCGAAAATCAATAACGTCATTGTTTATTATTTTTAATTGTCTTAAATTATCTTAACATTTTAAGCGTATCTGTTAAATAAAACCATCTGTGTGTTTAATGACTTTCTTTCCATTTTGAGAAGACTATTACAAACGCTGGTGTTTCTATTTAAAGCTTGCACTTCTTTAGGTTTGCTTCCATACGTTTCAAAAGCAGTAGGCGGGCCAGCTGCAAGCGTGATCGACTGATAATTCAGTTGGTTGTATTACCGACTCGAGCGGTAGTGCGCTAAGTGCTACCCGAACATCACGAAAAAGCTCCAATGTGGCATCCACCCCATCGTTGAATAACTGACGACCCTGTTTTAATCAGTGACAATAATGATGCTTTTTTCACTACATCTACATCATGTTATCTTTATATTTAGAACCCAGTTCACCGGTACAAACTGTGTGGATGTGCAGATATTTACAAGCAAGTGCGAATGAGTTTTGCGATTATAAAGTACCCTAGTAATCAAAGTATTCACATAGATAATGATTGCAAAACGTAACATAAATGTAGATGAATATGAAGGGAAGGAGGGAGATACAATCCTCAGTTCACACAGCGAAGTTGCGAGTTCTGCTAGTTGTGACAAAAATTAATGTAATCTTAATTAAGTATCCCTCCCCTCCCTTCCCTCCCCCTCCCTCCCTCCCTCCCTCCCTCCCTCCCTCCCTCCATCCATCCATCCATCCATCCATTCATTTATTTGCGTGTGTACCGCACTAAAATCGCGCTTCACAGTTTTAGAACCACTGACGAAATGGGGACTTAGCTTTAAACCGCAAACCTTGTAAAACCAACCTTCAATGCTCCAACGACTTGAGAAGCGAGGCCATCATGTTCCAACATCAGTGAGCCACGCGGCGAACTGGGACAAGTCCCGTCCGTGGTAATCTAATGAATACAAAAGAGAAGTAAATCACCTAATGGAACTAAAAGCTTCAGTTCCATATCAAGACCAAACAAACTGCTGAGCCATTGGAATGAATTGTAACCAGAACATTGCCTTTGGCAGCCACGATACCAGACACATTTTGAAAGACAGGAGAAAGCAATTGCCATCCATCTCTAAGCAGCCTATGATGAAAAATGCAGTGAAGAATAACACGTGGTTTCATGTATCTTCACAGATATCGACAACTTCCAACACACTACATTAATGATCTATTTATGGGTAAAGGCACACATTTTATCACGTTTACCGTGTGCATGGGGATAGTTTGTCCAACGTCCACTGCTTGGCTATCGTCTAAGCGAACACAGTCATAACTAGGGCCCGGATTTATACGCAAACATACAGGCACGAAAAGTGAAGCAAATAAGCACCAAAAATAGGAAAATAAAAAATAAAAGTTTAATTATAAACATATTGTTTAGTAGGATTTTTATATTTCGTAAGCTTATTACAGTACAGGAGGGAAGTGCCCTCTTGCGTGAAGATCCTGCGTTTGTCAGTGAAGGATTTTATATACAGTGAAAAGGATCTCTCAGCGCCACATGACATTGGAACATATGAAAAGCACCATAGTTCTTCTTGAGTGAATTCCTCTTCAATATACGTTTCAGAAAGCTTTTTAGAAATTTTACACAGAGTAACCCGAGTTTTTCACTAATACCTTACTGAGTTTCTCATAGGCAGTTTTAACAATATCGTGAGTCTCTGAAGACAACGTTACTGAAATTTCATATATCAAATAAAGTGAATGTTCCAAGTTATTATTTAGAGCTTCTAAATGTGTTATAATAGCAGGTATTTTGGAGGAACGGCTATGGATGTACTCTATCTTACCTTGGATGCCAATATTGACAAAACATTCTTATGCTGCGGAAATGCTGCTTGCATCTTCTGCATCTAAGGAGTATAACACTGTTTTTACTTCATTGAAATGTTCTGCCTATATGACACAGTCTACCAAGTACCCCGTCGAGTTAAAACTGACTGAGGAGGCGATGACAAATATGGAAGGACTTTATGAAAAATGTTAACTCTAATCGGTGAGAGTACAAACCCTTTCTTTAGAGATACAACAAGATCCATGTCTATATCGCTTCCTAGCTCTTTCAGCGATCGATGTAAACCCTCTGAATAATAAAATGTTGGTTAGGAGTGAAAATTGACTTTTAAATTTACATGATTTGGCTAAAATAAGCTATCTTAATTAAACAGCATAAATTACGTAAGCAAGCCCCATATTTTAGCAATATATAAGCATTTCGCTTAGAAATCCGGGCTCCACTTTAACGATTTGTTCCAAACAGGAACAATTTGGATGGTGTGTTCTTGGCTAAGGAGAAATAACTTCATTCATCCCTTTCCAAGCGATGTAGCTGGGACTACGACACAGGATTTGGTGCTAAGAAATCGGAACTTTAGAAACGAAAGATGAATATTTAGCAAACATTGTGTACAATACGTAAGAAAAATGGTATTTATTATCACAGGCACCATTTGAACGTGACAACTCTTGGCTCGGATGCAGCAAGTTGCCATCAGTCTTGGTATGTTTGTTCCTGTCGGTTTCCTGAAAGAAAGGGTGTGCGGCTACCGTCAGGGTTGATGGTTCGAAACCAGAGATCTTCCTCCTGCGTGGATTCTCATGCTGCACAGCTAATTTAGAAGTAAAAGTTTTGCAGACGAATTTAATATAATTATTAAAAAAATAATACACCGTACGATTCGTTGAATACAATGTAGAATAAATAATTACAAATCGGCATCTAAAAATAACTTCTGAGTATTGACTTCTGCACACTTATTATGAGTTCACCTCTAAACACTAGCAAAACGTCTTACTAAAATATATAAATATGTAATATATTTATAATGGTACACATTTAAATATTACTGGGGACATCAAAACCAGCTCTGACAAAAAAAGTTACTTTTATATATTTCATTTATTGCATACAAAGCGTCCAAATGATACAATTACATAACTTATTTACATTACTGTGAATGAAATTAAATATGCATTCTTACTGATATAATTATTCAACTAATAAAGCAGAAATATGGCTTTTCAGGGTAATTAAGGTAATTAATGCATTTCGAACGCAACAGTGCTCACTCCTGTCAACACTTGATTCAGCTATAGGTTGTAGCTGAATGAAACAATGTTCGTATTGAACAAACAAGCGAAAATACTATTCCTAATTAATTTCTTCCTGTAGCAGCCGCCGACCATGTGTTTGTTTACATCGAGTCACCATTAATGTCGATGTTAGTATTATTGTACTACACTATTTTTATTTATATATTTATTTCTCACCTTTCTTCTACATACAATTTCATTGATACATTGACATTTATAACATTTCTTTCACACAATAACAAAATGACTTATTCACATTTAACATACCCTTTCTACCTGCTTGCCTCGAGTCTCGGTCTCAATACACATAACCCCTGGTTTTCCGTGTATTGATGACCCTCCTCTCCCTTGTATCTCTCGTTCTAGTTTTCTAACCCTTAATTGTTGTTTATTCTTCGTCAATCTTAACCATTTCTCTCTCATTTTCCCCAGTTATTCACCTATATTTCTTACATTCTTTTCTCTTTTTACCAATAACATTTTTTATTATTAATACCTACCCCCAATCCCTAAAACTGTCCCACTTTTGTTGCCAAATTTGTTCTCTCCATATTTTTGTTTGCAATAAAGTATACTATGCCAATCTGTATCCTCTTCTCCACACATTGGGCATTTCCCTGTATCCTTTTCATATCTAATATCTTTTAAATTTCTAACTCCTGTCCTTGCCCAGGCAAATCCTTCTCGCCCTAACTTATTATACACATCTATGTACTTCTCCCTCTCCCACACTGTCTTTATTTCCCTATATATCCTCAATGATCTGTTCTCCCTTACACTGGTAAATAGAACTTGGCTATCTAAATCTTCCAGCCTTGATTCTACCTCTTTCCAAAAGCCCCTATAATAATACTCTTCGTTTCTCCAAATATGTCCCATACCTATCTGTTCCATCAGTTCCCTTACTTTTTGCGCCCAAGACTCTCCCCATTTGGTTCTCATCTGCAAAAGAAAACATTCCTTGATAATATTGTTTTCTTCCAAATTAGCAATTCTGTATAGACATTTCAATGCCCTTGAGACAATTTTAACCCTTGTTGAATGTCTTCCAAACTCTAATTGTGCTGCCCCATTGGGTGAAGCTACCGGTAAGCCCAAAATATATTTACAGAAAAATCTATTAATAACATCCACCTCTTCCCATGCTTCATCCACTCCCCATATCTCTGCCCCAATGCAACATCTTATTTTCCACTATGGCAGTATAGATTCTTTCCAGCCATTTGACATTAATGTCAGGTAATTTCCTTAAACATGCTCTTACAATACTCATGGCCATTTTACATTTTGCTAGAGCCAATTGTTTCTGTTCAGTCCATTTACCATCACAGCTCAATCTTATCCCCAAATAATCAAATCTCTTTACGACCTCTATTTCTTACTACACTAACATGTGGAGTATAACAGCCGGTTGAGAAGATGAAGGTATTCAGTATCGCAAAATGAAACCTTGTCACATTTTCTCCAAGCATGGGCATTTACTTTTTAGAAGACCTAGGTGAGCAATAAATAATGTCACGAGAAACTGAAAGAGAAAATAGGGGAGATTTTGCAATGTTGTGTTTGACTTCACATGGAGTTAAATAAAAACTGCCATTTGTGATTTCTTTGATTCAGTTGGCTAAAGTGACACGCTGGTTGGTGCAATGTGAAACATTAGCGACTTCGGAGAACAAATAATCCATGCGATGTGAGTTACCTGAGAGGATTCTGATGATCAAAGCTAAAGCGTATGTTATGCATAAGTAGCACCGTAATACTACTCTGCCACAATATGAGCGTGTTAGGTGATAAGAGGAACTAAACAGTTACAGAACAAGTGGATGGAGCATCAAATGTGCAGTCAGGCAAAGAAACCATCTGCAGTTCCGAGTTGCATTTCCTGGTGAACTGAAGCCTGATGAAAATTCTGTACTGCTTTGCATGGTGCAACTGTACATCATTCCCACTTTCGACTTGCCCCTTACTCCACGCGGATAGCAAACTTTGACGACGCTACGCATTGTCAACAAAGCAGTAGACCCTCCTCCAGAAGCACTGATATCGTGACGAACTAGAGAAGTTATTACTGATGAAGTCAAAGAAAACAAACTAAGGGCGATAAAGACTGCCAAACCTGAGCTGCCGCATCATATTGTAAAGAGCATGATTAACTGTGCCCAAGAATGCTTTCAAGGTTGTTCAATAGTACTGTAATTGCGTATTGCGCACGGTGTTTCAAAAATGTACTTCTTCCACTCCTAAAATTGTGTATTTGAAATGTTAGTCATCAATCTGCCTCTCCTGTATATCCTTAGAAACATCTACCAAAGTGCTATTTGTGCTCATCTTATTTTCTGGTCAGTTGAACCGAAACAAAGTGACTGAAAGAAGAGTGCAGCGCATTCTAAACAAATAGCACAAACGGACACAGCATTTTTTAATGTCCTTCTGTAAGCCAGATAATAGATCTCGCAACTATACTGAAAAATGTTGAATATCTCCCTCCCTCATTCTCTCTCACACACACGCACGCACGCACGCGCGCACGCGCACACGCACACGCACACGCACACGCACACGCACACGCACACGCACACACACACACACACACAAATATAGGCGCGCGCACGTAGAGAAACTCTGAAATGCAGAGTCTACCAAAAACGCGCATTCCCATGCTGTGGGTACGAAAAATTACCTTGACGGTTATGATTAGTCTTGCCTCAGAATAAAATGCACACACTTTTTCCAATGCCGCTGTGAAGTTGCTGCTGCTTCATGGGAATCTGATTAACTTTGCCAGCGTTGTTTCATTCTCAAATCAGCTTTTTTGTGCATTTTAACGAAATATAAATGCGTAATGAAAAAGACCAAAACGGAAATTTACCTATTTAAGTGAATGAAAAACTTAAAGAAAATACAACATAAGCCTAAAACACTTTTTTTTTTTTTAAATTAACGTCCTCCAAGTTACGTTGATGAATGAAATGGGTAAAATAATGCTCAAATGAGTTCAGGCTTCATATAGTTTTCAGTTACCCCACAATCTTTCAAAATAATGGAAAACCTCGAAAAAAAACTTATCTAAAAAAATTCACTCACCTTGGCTGAGATTCGAACTCGGGATCGCCTGAATGTGAGTCACACACACTGCCATTATGCTACAGCCGCGAGCAAAGTTTAATATGCAACGACTGTAAAATCCAAATAAGTATGGTACATACTATATTACTAAAGACAATCATGTTGTTTATTGAAGAAATCAGAGAGAACAAATAAAGTAGAATAAGCATTTTAATTAATAATTTCAGGATATCTATGACTGAAATTTCGTGAACATTTTCAAAAAACCTTTTCGTATTTTTAATTTATAAAGTAGTGTAAGCTTTCCTAATCCGAAGAATGCTTAGTCAGTCTCCGTACGCCATGTTTAAATGCTCTAATGGAGTTTGAAAGTTACGCGAATGCCAGTGTTAGATATGTATTCTAAATCTTTATCCTTGTTGAAATGTTCACCATTTTCCTTTATTCAAAATGCTCTCTGAGTTGCATTTTTGGTGTTAGCTACACACGTTCAGAGAGACAGTGAATAGAAACTGACCTGGGTTTTATTGCGAGTTGCATTTAGTACACTTTTTTTTACTTCTAAACATAAACATTTCAACTTTTTGGGCAAGAAAGCCATATCCATAGCTTTAAAAATTTCTGGAGCCTAGAGTTACCGAGACACAGAGAAATCCAGGGCAACTTTAAAACGTGGATGTACTTGGAACCTGTTGTTAAAATAAGTATTAGACCAAAATTTAAGTTATTTTGTCGCAAGGGACTTCTTTGGTCACGTAACAAAAATATAAATAAATCTGACCATACTTTCCAAACTATGAAAGTAAAATTGATACAATTTGGGCTGTACCATTTTTGCACTATGTTACATCTGTGGCATAAATCTTAAAAAGCTAGCGTTATTAGTTGACAATTTCAGCCATACAATAACCGTAAGAAAATTCCATAAAACAAATTAAATTATTTTACAATTTAATAAAAGAACTAGTGAATATAATTTTACTTCAATATTCAATGAAAGGAAACAAAAACGACATAGGATGATTACAATGCTCGTATGGAATATATCAATGCGTAAGTGGTCAAGGGGTAACATGCCAGCCTTGGGTTCCTAAGGTCACGGATTTTTGCGGGCGCAAAGGGAAGTAAAGCTGGTGGTCCTGTATCGTGGATTTACGGCACATGAAAAAAGCCTCATGTCTGGTCTCGAAGTAAAATTAAGCGTTCTTTCGCAGACCATGTAGAATGGAATGATTAGAAACACAGCAGTTAACGCGTGACACCGAACGAGCTGAAAACATCCATATCGTGTGAGACGTGCGTGGAGGTAGTTGTTCAACTGCTACTGAGACGTCGTTAACTTCAGCATAAATGCCATTTTAAAAATCTGATGCTGCACTCATATGACTCATTATGAACGTATATGAACGCTTATTTTTCTATCTACAACATATTAATTGGTATAATTATTTGCAAAACTATTATTACAAATTTTCTTGCAGGTGCAAGAGGAATGTGGGAACATATTCACGGGGCTAGAAGAGACAAGCAAATCTTTAAAGAGCTAATATATGTGATGCCTTTGAAATGTTATTGTCTTTGCAAGGCCAAAAGTAAAAATTAATAACTACTTCCCATTTGAGAAAAGTATAAGTATAATAGAAACCCGAAATAACGTGGTTGTTGGGGGACATCCTTTACCCCGCGTTATAACTTTACCGCGGTATACAGGGATGTAACAGTAGAAGGGACAGAAAATGAATCCCGCGCAGTTGGAGAAGGGAAATGTGCATGTAACAATAAATTACAGTACAGTATTAAACTCTCGTATGTAAGGTAAATGTATTACAGTACTTTTAAAATTACTTGCCGGTTATGCTGGGAGATAACTTTCCTTTTTCCCCACCGAAATTTTCTTTTTGAGACTGAATTGGTATTAAAACTTTTCATTCGATTTTGTATGTAGGATCACTTGCTAAGCTGGTGATATGGTACATAATTACTTTAACATTGAAGTGAGTTTTTACACTCGATTCCTTTGCTTTGGGTGGGCTCCTGCTGTATTTCCACACAATCTGTTCGTTTATCCTTGCTTTGGTAATACTTGTGTAAATGCTAGAGCATAAGTCCATTTCTCCTTCCATATCTAAAAATAGTATCTACTAATCCTTGTTTCACATATGCTTGCCCCGTATCTCTTAACGGTCTCGTGACCTAATCACCTCTCATTGGCGCTGTTGTAGTATAGACTGTTGTGCGGTAAAAAATAGTTCGTTATTTAACATGGTGATATATATTTATATGTTGGAAGAGAACTGTCAAATTTACATTTTCGTAACAGTTTGAATTAAATATATTACGCAACAGAGTTGATTTATCTGAAATGCATCTTAATTCTTAGACGAAGTAAAGAGGAGGTTCCTTTGCTCTGAAACTCGCCTTTCATGTGACACGTGATGACATATTTGTTTATATGATTTTTATCACTGACCTTGCTTTGAACTGGATTAGTCATATATCGCCATTCGACGGTGTGCTATGCCGAGAGCTAAATTATTTTATTAATCTTTTATTGCGTGTGTACTTATTATATGTATAATGGCAGAGTCTAACGCCAGTTTTTCGCTGAAGCATCGTAAGGGTAAAACCTTTACAAAGCGGCGAAAAAAGAATTGTTGTGCATATTGTGACTTTGTGGGTTCGTGAAATGAAAAGTCCAATTACACCACTCAAAAATGTTCTTTATTTCCACCGACTTACAGTTAAACACTTGCCAATTACACGGAATTACGTAATGCACACAATTACGATTCACCAGTTCGTCCGTTACAATTTCACTGTACGGTCACAATTACGTAAATTCTTCCGTTGCACATACACAGTCTTCTCGTCCTTACACTAGCACTGCACTCTTACGCTGATTGCCACGAACTCTGACTGACTGACTGACTGACTCACTCCTCTAGCACGACGTGTCGCTTATATAGGGTCCGCTTGCCGATCTGGAAGGCTCTCGATTAGATTGAATGTCCCGTAATTTCCAGAACCTAGGAGAAGGGTAAAGAGACGGCTCAGGGGCCCGCCATCCCTCTCCTAACCATCCCTTCAGTTAGTGACAGGAGACAAATGAGTGGGCGTGGCGTGGCCTCCGGTCCCTTCTCAGTTGTTGTTTGTGGTGCTTCCCGATAATTGGGTGACAATATGTTTAATGCACTCCCAGAGAAGAATCCGTCTTTGTCAGCGAGAGAAGTCAAACAGCTGTGCTCTGAACGTACAGGTGTGTTAGATGCGTAGGAATATCGCGACATGAAATTGAGACAACAGGAAAACTTACCACTCCAGGGGCGATATTGCTGTGTGGCAAAGACGTTATTTAAGGACATTCAAACTGTACCGGGATACAAGTCGCAAAATTTACTACCTTGACGAGACTTGGGTGAATGAAGGACACACAAGTATGGCGTGACACGACTTTTAAGAATGAAAGACTAGCATATTTGCAAGGTATGTGGGCTGGTTTAAAAAAATTCCAGTGGAAAATCGGCCTTTTATTATAAACTTCCTCAGTTTCATTATAAACTTCATTATTTTTGCATGCCTTCATACTCTTATTTGTATGATTTTATCTATCTTCTTGGCAATTATTATGACGTTTACTGCAGGCTTAAATGTGACAGGAAGACACCGCCTATGGCCTATGGCGCGAAAGCATTAGCTAATTAGAATGAGGGGGAAGGTAGTTGAACGCGAATTCATACATGTCAGCGGGGCAAGGTTATATGAAGCAGATATTAAGAAGTGTATATTACACAAACAAAAATACATTACTTTTAGGGACCTATACAGACTTTGAAAGTTATACTGTATTGTAATGATAAATTGGTTATTGTCTGTGTTAGTACCATAAAAGAACTGGGAACGATGTTTGTACCTTGTCTGTTGCCGAACTACCAGCATCTCTCTTTGCTTTGCGGTCCCCCAACCCCTCAACTTGCTGAAATTTGAGTTACAGTAGCAAAAACAACGGATTTGGCTAATTGAGGGGCACATTACTCTTGGGATAGTGCATGTTCGTTTTCTGAACTTCCTATACCAATTACCAAAACATTCGGAAACTTATGTAAACACGTGGCGTCGGCTACCCCGGGATACGCATGTTACATATTTAGCCATTGCGTTCTCCTAATAAATAGTATACACTCTTTGCCCTTCGGGTCATAATGACCTGGTAGGCAAAATACAAAGCTAAGGCATTAAGAAGATGCTAATACATGGAAATTAATGTAGTTTAATTGTTGTTTTTTTCACACAGGCAAAGCATTAAACAGTTACATTAGATCCAGGATTATATCTTAAAAGTAATTTTGAAAGGCTGCGGTGTTTCTCCAGATTATTCAGTTTATGTATGACAATATTAAACATTATAAAACAAGAAATAAAGGATTAGAACTAGATAAGATGATTACATAAAAGCTTTAGCATATACTGATAAGAGATAGGATAGCCACTACACATGAAGTTACAAAGAAGTATCTTTAAACTAAGCCAAAATTATTTAAAACACAATTCGAAGCTTCGGCAGAAATGAGAAAAGTAATGACATTCCGATGAAACACGCCAAATAAGATTAAATATAGTGATAACGTATAAAATAACAGCACAAATAAATCGTTTTAATTAGTTGGGCTATAACATTTCATTTGATTATATTAAAGCCATAATAAATAAGCTGGTAAACCTCAAGGGTAACTGTGGAACTACTAAAAGAATACTAAACAGAAAGACAACGAAAGAAATGTAACTCAACTGTTAAAACGCACCAGCTATAATTCTGTTATCTATGGATTTGAGACTTGGATAAAAAAAGAAGGCATACGTAGAATAGCGACGACAAAAATGAAGTTTCTTGGGTCAGTTGAAGGTTGTAAAGTAAATCACAAAGTGAGAAAAGGCCCATTCTCCACCGAAAACTTATTCGATCTCTGATAATCCATCAAGATGCCAAGCGCAGTCATAGGAAATTTTGAAAATCACTAAGCCACAGCCTAAGAGCCGGGAAATGTGTTTAATATATTTAAATATGAGGGTCGGCTGATAAGTCCCGGGTCTCACAATAAAAAAGAATTAAAAAATTAAAATTAAAATTTTCTTTATTTCTCAACATAATTTTCAGAAATGATAATACATTTGTCATATCAGTGTTCTAATTTAATGAAACCATCTCTGTAGTGATATTTATTTATCATGGTCCTCAAAATAGCTGTTTATCGCATCGCTGTGAAAATCTTCGTCCTAAAAGAAATTTTTCGAGGTTCGATCAAATCATGGGTATTAGATCTGGTGAATGGAGTGGATGTTCAAGCAATTCCAACTTTAATTCGCACATTTTTCCCACTGCAATGACTGAACGATCGGTCGAAGCATTGTTGTGAAGAAACAAGATATTTTCCTTTGCCAAATGAGGGCTTTTTCTTTTCACCTCATCACTCAAATGTTGCAGTAAGCTTGCGTAGTAGTCACCAGTGATACGTTTACCCTTTTCCAAGTAATGAATAAAAATAATTCCCTTTGCATCCCAGAAAACACTCGCCATAACCCTGTTAGCTTAGAAGATCGACTTTCCCCTTTTTGGATTCGGTTCTCCTGGCGCAATGCACTGTTTTGACTGTGATTTACTTTCTGGAGTGTAGTGATATATCCAAGTTCCATACATGGTAATAAGCCGTCTCAAAAATTCACTAGGGGCTTACGGTAGAGCTCCAAACTCTTAACAGAAACAATTTTGCTTTGCAACTTTTAATCAGGTGTCGACAAACGCAGCACCCATCTTGCACAGACCTTGTGAAAGCCCCAAAACATTACTTATAATATTACCTCTGCATTCTTTTGATAAGTTTACAGCCTCTGCTATCTCATACAACTTTAATCCGGGGACTTTCAGTACTAAACGATTAATCTTTTCAATTATCTCTGGAGTTGTGACTTCCACAGGGCGTCCAAAGCGAGACTCATCACTAGTGATCGTACGTTTCAGTTTAAACTCTGCAACCCACATTTTAATCATGTATATGAAAGGGCAGAGTCTTTCAATGTAGTGTCCATTTCCTCCTTGATTTCAGGTGTTAAGCCTTTTAAATGGAAATATTTAATCATTGCTCATTTTTCCACATTCTTATTTTTCGTGAAAACTCTACAACTGTCTTGTTTAAAATGTTGCCATTCAAAAGCTAAAACAGCTATTGACCTATAACTATGGATACAAGATAGTCTAGAGTTAAATTATATGATACTATCCATCAAACTGGCCCAGTGGCAGCATCTCTATGTGAGGCCCGGGACTTATCACCGACCCCTATATTTTAAAATAATATCTCAATCTACAATTCAACTCCTAGATAAGGAATAATATATACTAAATAATTGATGTCGTACTTCAAAAATTTTTATTTTAGCTGGTATAACAAACATGTTTAGAGACCTTTTCCATTAGTACTCCTAACCAAATTTGAATTAATATAATTAGGTAAAGGTGATTTTATTTAGTGCATTATGTATGCGTGGGGCACAAGTTGCAAGTTTGTGAGATTCTTCATCGTCCAGAGTACCCTATGACAGTTTGTAATGCCATTGTTGGCAATACCTACTGTCCCCAGTTTTCTTACTTGTTACTTCAAAAATACATTATTAACGCTCAATGAATGCACGCCACTGCAGAGACGACACTGAGCACTACTTGAAAGAATGGGATATGAAGTAGTGACGTTATCGATGTAGCAGGTCGCAGAGCAGCCTTAAGGACGAGAGATATAGAAGGGTGTTGCAGATCCTCACGGCTCAACTTTGCAACCGTATCCACAAGCTTAGCGTGGTTGAACTTCAGTATTACAAGTCGCCAATATTTCCTTGAGGGTTCGTCCGGATGAATAGACCGGATGGGAGTACATTCAGCTTTTCTTTGGAGTAGCTCACAAGTAAAATATCGGTTCGATGATTCGGCATAATACTGAATTTCCTAAACCTAACTTTTCAACCTTAGCCTGCAGAAAGCTTGGTGGAAGACAGTTAATATTTTTGTTTACGTTTTCAGCAGAACTTTCCTGCCTTTATATTAGTGTTTAACGTCCTGCTCTTATCGCATGGCAACACAGGCGGTAAATACTAACTCAACATTAAGTTATAACTAGCAAAGGAAATCTGGGAAAGAAAGTTCCAAACCTACGTTTAGGGTACCCCAGGTGTTCGTCAGTTATGAGGACTGAGGTAAACCTGAAAATTACTTGAGTCCGGGAAGATCGCCTCAGTAGAATTTGAACTGCGATATCGGAATTATTTACCGGTAAAATTAAGAATTTTATAAAGAAATGACAGTGAAACAGATAAATAATTGCAGTACATAATTATATATTAAAATGTGTGAATAACATAAGAGATCATTATCTATACAATTTAAGACTGGGGGAAAGCAATTAGCAATAGGTCACAGTAGCTAAGGCATTATTTTTCCAGTGAACCGAGTAAGCAAGAAACCCATTACGTAAAGGCTCTGATAGGTACTTAGAATTCAGAACGTACAGAAATTCCGAGGTGCCCGGAAGTATGCTTGCATGCCAGTTCTGAGCGATATAACCCAAGTGCGACATAGATGTAGCTCTTGGTCACAACACCAAAGTTTACGCAACTGAAACCTGCGTTAGAGAGAATCTGAAAACAGTGCACATAGGTAACAAGTTTTCTAATCTTCTCTGCCATTCAGATAACAGTATTAAAGCAACTGCAAACTGCCCATATTACCACACGTTGTCTGCTATATGCGTAATAAACCATATACAGCTGACAGAAAATAACACGAATACTCTAGTACTCTAGGTCCCGAGTTCGAATCTCGGTCAGGGTGAGTTACCTGGATAAGGATTTTTCTGGGTTTCCCTTATCCTAAAAGACGAATGTCAGGCAACTCTAAGCTCTATGGACTCTGGACTCATTTGAGCATCATTTCATCCTATTTCATTCACCGTCCGATATGACTTAAGTTTGGAGGATGTAAATTTAAAAAGAGGGGGGGGAGATTCTCTTGGGTGGGCCCCTGGGCATAATAAATAAAAAGCAGACTCCGTAGCAAAGAAAAAGATCTGCTGTATCACGTGTTCAGGGCTAGATTTTGACTTTGCTTTACTGTTCGAAAAACCAATACTGAGTGGATTAGTTATTCCCGCCAAAGGCAATGAGTTAAAACAGGCGGAGGCAATCACAGCAACCACTAACTGAAGATGTAATAAAATTCAAACGGATCTCAAATTAACGTAGGAAATGGGGTAATTGCGGGACATTACAGATTAAGGCAACACCTAGATACAACGGGAATCTGAAATAAGCACCAGTATGTGGGCTGTATAACAAAGAAAACGAAAATACCTCTCATATTTTCTTTAAATGCAAAGCTTCAAGTAGTGAAAGATACAACCTACTGGGTATTGTAAACACAGAGGAAAATATCTCTACAAAACATTTAGTTGGAAACCTACCCATCCTTCTTTACGCAATAGTTATTTAACTAAACACTATATAGATAAGAGTAATACAATAAGCAGGGGCGGCTGCTGTTTAGGAGCACAAGATCACGTGAACTCCCAATATTTGTCTTAGAGAAGCCTTTTTCCTCTTTTCATTCGTTATTTGTATTTACCGCGCTCATTGCTTAATGTGTAGTAAGTAGAGGGCGATAGTATGAGTATGTGGCAACCTTTTAGGTAGCACACTTCTCTTGTGCTAGCACATCATGTAACGTTTAAAGCTCTGCGCATGCGTAGACGACAAATGCTACAGCCAGGCATTGGTTGGGTACGCCCAGATCAGAGCACAGTTTCGATGTGCACGTTAATTCACATTGGCAACGCCAGAGGAGTTCTTAGTCATCTCTGGGAAGTGCTACTATCTATAGAGTTTAACTGCAACTATCTGCAAATACAAAGAATGTTTACAACTCATAGCGCTCTCAGCATTTACTTTGTTGCTCTATGTTGCTTTGAATACGGCGTGTTTTTACAGTCCAGTTTCTAAACAGATGTTTTGTTTTAAACCCTGTGATAAACTCGGAACTTGTAGATAATCAGCAGATGAGACAATTGTGAGTTTCTTAGTACATCAAGTACAACTAGTGCTTTAGCGCAAAGCAATTACTCTTTGTTGTGTGCCGCGACTGACCATGAGGAGTTCGAATCTTTGTGACTAACTTCTCTCAGGAGGCAGCTACGAGCTCGGTGGATTCCATTTTAAGAAATAAAATAGATTAAGTGACTTGCGAGGACAAAAATGTAATAAAGCGACTAAGACGTCCGCAGGCCAATTTGACAGTTAAGTGTGTTACAAAAATCAGAAGCGGGACTACAGGCGCAAATTTAACAATGTATACACAACCTGTAAATGGCTATGCGGTTGCCGTATTAGAAATGCGCTTTTTAGCTTTCCGTGTCTTCTGTTTACCTCTGAAGTGAGTTAAGTTAACCATTGGCGCGAGAGCCCTAACAGGACCAAGGCTTACCAATCCGACTGCCGGCCTCACGCCCACTTGCACACGGCAGAGGTGGGTGATCATCCAACCGATACGGGGAGGAGATGTGGTCAGCATCTTGGCATCCCCCAGCCGGAACTTTGGTTTTCGTGACCAGGCCCGCTTACCTATCGTAAGCTTCTCACTTTTCTCACGATGATGAGTGGGCACCGGTCCTATACCCGTGACCGTAAATCCGCACCCCATGGGTGGGATTGAATCCGGGCCGCTTTCCGTGGCCAGTGACCAAGACATACTACCTTAGCCTGCTACGCCGCGACGCAGGACTAGCTCTGAGGTGAGTAATTGGACAAAAGTAGCATGTGCCGACTTGGCACATCTTAGTGAAAAGATAAAGAATCACGGGAATTCACGCTGACGTCACAATGCATATATTCAGTTCGCCATGTTTGGTCGTGTGAATATTAATGCTCAGCTTACAGACTGTCAGTAAAGCGACACAATAAGCAATGCGATAAGAATAGATACATTCTTTCTAGGGTAATAGATTGTATAAAATTTTGTGGGGCGTTGGAGCTAGCACTCATTAGTAGTAGTGGTGGTAGCAGTAGCGGATTGTGCTACAGTGCATTTTAAATGTAGGTCTTGTGAACAACCACTTTTTTAGTCCACAAGGCGCCACTGATAATAAGCCTCAAAGATTTCACATTTAAAGGAATACATAATCCACTTTCATCTTTGTATAAATCAAACTAAATAATAATTCAGATTCCTTGTACTAGACAAGCACTGATGCCAGTGTACCTTAAGTCTAGAAAAAGTTACTAAGCGTGTTGTAGAGTTGTCTGGTTGATGTTAGCTATTTAGTACGTTTAGGAGGTTGATGTGCTCGTCTGAGTAGGCGGGGCTCGGTGTGAGAATAAACAACACCAATTAAGTTGAATGATAAAAGCAATAGAAACATAATAAATAAATAAATAAATAAATAAATAAATAAATAAATAAATAAATAAATAAATAAATAAATAAATAAATAAATAAATAAATAAATAAATAAATAAATAAATAAATAAATAAATAAATAAATAAATAAATAAATAAATAAATAAATAAATAAATAAATAAATAAATAAATAAATAAATAAATAAATAAATAAATAAATAAATAAATAAATAAATAAATAAATAAATAAATAAATAAATAAATAAATAAATAAATAAATAAATAAATAAATAAATAAATAAATAAATAAATAAATAAATAAATAAATAAATAAATAAATAAATAAATAAATAAATAAATAAATAAATAAATAAATAAATAAATAAATAAATAAATAAATAAATAAATAAATAAATAAATAAATAAATAAATAAATAAATAAATAAATAAATAAATAAATAAATAAATAAATAAATAAATAAATAAATAAATAAATAAATAAATAAATAAATAAATAAATAAATAAATAAATAAATAAATAAATAAATAAATAAATAAATAAATAAATAAATAAATAAATAAATAAATAAATAAATAAATAAATAAATAAATAAATAAATAAATAAATAAATAAATAAATAAATAAATAAATAAATAAATAAATA
>CM060950.1:128904903-129034903 GCA_030765055.1 Mantis religiosa
GAGACGTTTCTTAGCTCTTCTAATAATCCAAAGTTCTCTCATATTTTGGCTGTGGGCTTTCATTCTCTCGTCTGTTCACATAGTTCCAATCTTTTTCTTCAGTTTCTCCTTTTGGTCAACTTGTCACTTATGTACCTTCATTCTACAGACGTCCCTGTCTAGGATATCGACCCAAGTGATTCCTGCCAATTTTAAATAAGTTTTTACTTCACCAATTCACTTCATAGTGTCTACTTGTGCTCTACCTCTATTTTCGTAAAATTCCATAATCTGTTTTGCGAGCCTATTTGAAGTTAATCGTTTAATAGGTCCATAACATTTTAACCTTCGCTTCCCAAAATCACTATGCATATTTGTATATTTTCTTATTTCCCTTTTACTTCTAAGTCTGTATTATTCAACTACAACTTGTGAACCTAAAATTTTTCTAATAATTTTACGTTCTTATTTTTCTATATTTTCGATATCTACTTTTCTGTTCAAAATTAATGTTTAGACATGCATTTTTTTATCAATGTTTTGAGGAAGCCGATATGCTGCTTCCATTTTTTGGTACCTGCTTTTGTTTGCTTAAGTTTTGATTCCATTCTTCTGAATTACTTTCCCGAAGATATTTAAATTGTGAAACTCGTTTAATTTTCCCATATTTGATTTCCATTTATCATTATCATCATCATCAACGTAATTATCATTATCATCATCATCAACGTAATTATCATTATCATCATCATCATCAACGTAATTATCATTATCATCATCATCATCAACGTAATTATCATTATCATCATCATCATCAACGTAATTATCATTATCATCATCATCATCAACGTAATTATCATTATCATCATCATCATCATCAACGTAATCATCATCATCATCATCATCATCATCATCATCATCATCATCATCATCATCATCATCATCATCATCATCATCATCATCATCATCATCATCATCATCATCATCATCATCATCATCATCATCATCATCATCATCATCATCATCATCATCATCATCATCATCATCATCATCATCATCATCATCATCATCATCATCATCATCATCATCATCATCATCATCATCATCATCATCATCATCATCATCATCATCATCATCATCATCATCATCATCATCATCATCATCATCATCATCATCATCATCATCATTATTATTATTATTATTATTATTATTATTATTATTATTATTATTATTATTATTATTATTATTATTATTATGCAGTTAGTCCAAAAAGCTGCTAAGCGTAGGGCAGCAGTTAAACCTATATAATCCGAACGTGATCCTTAAACGCTGCGGGAGCCAATAATAATTGATCCCTGTAAACAGTCCTGTAATAGTGCAGAATTCGACGGCAAGGATTCAAATAATACAACACGCTCTTTTACTAAGTTCCGCCTCTTTATCATTTCCAGCAACGTCCCTGCATACATATTCCAAACCTAAAATTGCTAATACGTATCTGAAATAAATTTTACGCTAACTTGCACAATCCTAGGAATTTCACGTCCTTTCTACTTTTCTGAATTTTCTTCTCGTGCCTAGCAGCGTCTGCGATATCTGAAAATAATTGAATCCCAAGAACTTGCCCTTTAAGCTAATAGCGTTCTTCTCGACACTACCTTATTACTAATTGCCTTTTCCCCAGCTCCCAATTACCTAGATAATTACTAACTCAGGCGTATGTATCGGTTTTGACATATAAAATCATGTATTAGTGATTTACATATTTATCATTCCTTAATAAACGTTCTAATTTTACTCTTCAATAAGCCCGTTATCACGGCGGACAGGGAAACTAACGTAGGATCAGCGATTCCAGAGTTCCTTTTATTAGCAATTAATTAAAAATGGTTCCCTTCAAGTTCTTGCTCGAGAAGCCCCAAGTTCAGATCCATTGGGAAATAATGATTGAAATTTCTCATCTTCATTTTACTCTAGCGAAAGCTCAGTTGTGGTCTTTTGATTCTGTCAATTTTCTGATTACTTATGCACTTCCATTTCGTCGTTTTACTTCTTTCTTTAGGATCATCACCTGCTTTGGACTCGACACTTCATTCATAGTTGTGATTCACTATTCACTTATTCGTCGGCAGCCATTTGGCCCAAAACGTTCCGTTGCAAGTTTATGGGCTTAAGTCCCAAGAAGGAAACAACGTAAATTAAATGACCAAGCATATTATACTGTATTCAGATACTAAAACATAAAGAAAGTTCTGCTAAAAGAATATGGCAGATATTTTACAGCAGCAGTAAAATTGTATTTTATCTTCCCACTAAATAAACCCCAACTATTGGACACGTAATTAATTACTTTGAGCCCTGATAAATTTGTGTCAGTCAAATATACAATTTTGGAGCGTCTTATATTGGGGACACTAGCAACTAATAATGTGTTGGTCCATCCTGAGCCTCGATGTCAGCCTGCACTATCGCAGGTCAGGTGCCAATTATTTGGAAAGTGAAGCTGTTATCGCTGAACCTCATTAAAATGCATTTAGAGCTGTGGGACACACAATGGAATGGCAGAATGCTAAAGTGCATAGAATTATAAGGCGTAATATACCAACATTTGTTCAAATGGTACATATAGTGAGAACGGAAAGTATTCCAAAATTACAGAAGCCTCTATGTGGGTAGACATTCAGAAGAATTTTAATGGATTTAGCGATATTTATTGGACTGGCAGGTGGAACCTTCAATAATATTGCATTTATTAAAAGAAAATAGGTAAGTCATACACAAAATGTCACTTCTATAAAAACAAAGCTAATCTGGCACAAAAAGTATTCGTACACCAAAGGCAATTACATTACAACGGTGGTTACGTCACATGCTACCTATTCTTTCTGAGCAGCATTCGTTTGTCTCACAGCAAGTGACCTGCATTCACAGACTGATACCAAGAACAGTGCATCGCGGAAGTAAAGTAAGTAATGAAACGAATATTGAAGAGAGCAAAATTAAAATTAGAGTGCACAATGACCTCGAAACCTTCTCTGAGATATTGCAGATAGTAGAGAGATCACGGTCAACCATACAGAGCATTATTGAAGGGTAGGAATCAGGAAATGTCATAAACAAACCTAGAAGCGGTAACGTAAAATCCTTATGGGTAGAGATGAGAGCAATATTCTTCACTGCATTAACCCTTTCAGTCCCGAATTATTTCGCCACTTATGCCGGTCTTCCTCTAATTCGAAACTGATTTTCACTACGCCGTCTAGGACATTTCCAAGCAACTGACTTGAATATCCATGATAGTTACGGTGACACGCAGTGGACCGGCCAGCCTCTCAAAGGCGGAGATCTTGAGTGCGAGTCTCGGCAACCGCAGTCAAATATGCCTGTGGTAAAAGATGTGGGAGGGCCCAAGTAAAATAATCGGCGTGATGGCAAGTTTGAATGCTAACGGGGTATCATTTGACTGTGGTTGCATGGATTTTGCTTCTTTTCTTATATAAACAGTAAATTGTGAAAAAATGTTTTATGCTTCAGAACATCTCAAATGTATATGTTTAATTTTTAAGGATAGAATAACAAGAATATACCAGGAAAACCCCCCGTTAAAATCATTAAATATGAAAAAAAAAAACTTAAGTCTATTATAATGGACGCCGGGACTGGAAGGGTTAAAAAGAATCTGAGAATGACTGCTTCCCAGATTGTTACCGAGTTGCAGAGGGTAAGCATTACTGTTTCAGCAAGCACCGTAAAATCTACTTGCAATAAATAAATACAACGGCAATATACCACGGATTAAGTTCTATGTCAGCACTCAGAACAGAAAAAGGGCATAAAAATTACTTGAATATATCCTGAACGACCGTATACTTGTAGGTAAATGCGAGAGCGTGTTTAAAGTGTTTGGCTCGGGCTGTAGCAGCTAAATGTGGAGGAAAATAAATGCAGAACTTGAGTCAAAAAATTTAATTCCCGCAGGTGGAAAACCCGATATTGTTTGTCCAGATGTCGGCAATTACCATATTATCGATGGAATAAAGAATCACAGGAAGTATATGGGCATTCAGAAGCAGGAACTGAGGAACAATTTTGAGAAAATAGGCCTCCAAGAAGTCTGGATGTTTACGGTCCAAAGCAAATATATATTGGAGTGGCACATCCTGGCAAACGCATAGAGAAAATGAAAATTTCCAACAAGAAATACTGAAAGCGGCTCTTGTTGAAGAATGGAACAAAATACCGAACACAAATTAAAACCTTGTCCACTCTCTACCAAGACGATTAGAGGCTAGAATGTTATTTCCTTTAAGTATTCCTCAGAATATCGATTTTCTTTCGACATTTAGTGGTGTACGAATACTTCCTGTGCTCACTGTGTTTTTGTAAGTGTTTACCAGGTCCATCGTGAGGCTTTCTGCGAGTTAAGTGCTGAACGAGTAAGTAGAGCAATTGGGCAAGATGCAGCACAACCTGCGTAAGTGGGACACTGAATAAGACGGAATCCTCTCTATTTCGGTTCCGGTGGAAATCATATACTTTGTATAGCTTTTATTGAATAATGCGAAACTGGTCAACGCGGATATGAAAATCGACTGCTGCAGCTTAAAATGCAATTTTAAACGTTAAAATACATTTGCTTAGCGATATGATGCACTTTCAAGGAAACCGCACAAGATTCATTTATTTTCTTTTGGCTCACTGTACTTCCGAGCAAACTGCAAATTTAGCTATTTAGGTAAACCATATGCATCTGTAAATGTCCATACCTGAGCAGAGACCAGGTGAAGCAAAAAAGAAAAAAAAAAAAAACCATTAAAAGGGCCACGTTGCAAGTGTGTGTTTTTTCCTTCAGTATTTCTGTTGTTTAGAACATTATAATATGAACAAAGCTTACCTAATAAATGATTTGAAACTTTTTCGGCGCTGGTTATTGATTGTGGTTTTCCGGGTTAATAGTCAGGTCAAATTTAAGTAACTGCCCAAGCTTTCAGTGACTAACTCTGCCGCCATCCTCAGGAAACAAACTAGAGTCCAGTCCAGTCGTGTGCTGGCAAGCTATATATAGCCTGATAGTTTTTGCTGCGTGCCCACTCGTTAAGGGTTTACCGCAGGTAGAGTTTTTTTCGGGATTTTGTCGGATGGTATTAGGTTATTAGGCTGTGTCGTGATGTGAGGTAACGCTTTTGTGTTCCTCGGGATGAAAGTAAAGGATGCAAAATCTTATACTGATGTCACAATATTTATAGCTAGTTTGCAGGGGAATGAGAACCTCCTACTTCTCATTGGTCGAGCTAAAGCTAATGGAATTTTTTAGCAATGAGCTGAAAGTGTCTGCTAGCTGACGTGCCGCTGGCTACTTGTCAGGCTACTCAGCACGATGGTCATACAGCGCACAGTTCTTTAATGACTGATCGAAATTTGAACATAAAATATCTAGAGATATTGGTCTGCATAGAACTTTGCACTAGTGGCCTCCAAGATCACCCGGTGGATTATTATACAGGGTGTTTCGAAACGACACCGAATGAATATATAGAAGTAGTTGCTTAGCTTCTATGTGACACATAGTTTTTACCGCAAAAAGAGCAACGCAAAAGACGCTCCAGAATGAGTGTGGCTAGGCAGTTACAGAAACGACCCGCGGGCCTCACGCTATCGAAGTTCGCAGGTAGCTGACACACAGTGTTGCGCGCTGTAAATGTTTGTCAACATACCGACATATTCCACGGTAGCTTGCTACTATTAAGATTTTTTTTGGCTTATGAAACGGCAATAAAGATGCTATTCCTTAGTCATTTGTTTATGAGTGTTTAACGTGCTCCAACATTCCATTAGAATAGTCCATGGCGGCAAATAAGCTGGTGGACATATGCAACTTAAACCTTTTAGAGGGAAGTTAATGTTAGTGAGATTGAGGTTGGAAGCATTAAATGATAAAAAGAACAGAACGATACCAAAGAATTGTAGATAAAGTTAACCAAAACTAAATGTCCCATGAAATGAGATAAAACACTTTATTTCACAGTGTTTAATACTAAATAAAGCATTTGTAACTAAAATAATGCTGTTTATTTTAACTGGTTGAAAGTACGGTACAATTAAGATCATAGCAAAATGAGCAACCTTGGAACTGGCAGTCATTAGTCTACTTTTTCCACAAATAACTGCCCTTTCCCCATCACCTGAAAGCCAGGCTGGGGTCACTGATAAAGAAGAAGGAGCAATGATTTTGTTTTCGTGACCGGTGCGTCCCAATAACTTTTGAGGTTCGCACATCAGTGATTCCTGCGCTACCTAATCACAAAATAATGTAATATTTAATGCTTCATAAAATTATAGCTAAGAGAATTTCGAAGCTGCGACACCGAATTTTGGACTCATTAACTTATAAACTACGAAACGGTTATATACTTGTCCACATTTTCTCTCTTTGTTAAATTAGTACATATATTTTGATTACAGAGTTGTAAAAAGTGACTTGTCCGCTTTGAACAATAAAATTCTGGTTCTACGTATGACCCTACGCTAAAACGGTTGCACTTTGTGAAATATTGCTATTTCAACTGACTTCAAAAACTGTTCTAATATGTGTCAAGCTAGAACGATCCTTTTGCTAACATACTCGAGGTAAGAAAGAGAGATACAGAGATGACTTAACGCTGACTTGTGGAGGAAAGTGCTGGGTGTGTATAGAGGCGATTCCGGCGGGTGCATATTGCACAGTACTACTGCTGCTCCTGCCGCCGCCGCCACCGCCACCGCTTTACGTGTGTCCTGTCAGCGCATAGCAAGCGAGAATAAATGAGACAATGTAGTCTCTCCCTCTCTCTTTTTCCGCAGTTGCTTCTCTCCCAGCCGCGTTTGTGTAGTTCCCATTCTATTGTCTTATTTTAAAATTATGCGAACATTGCAACCAAGGTGTTCACTGCTGTAAAGCGGTACCAGCTCCTATTATGTGATTTACTCTTCGTTGGGAATATATTCTGATATCTCTGTTTGGCTAAAATTATATATTAATCCACTCTTACAGGATGAAAGCGTTCTAGCAACGAACTCTACTACAATCAATTACGGATGTGACGGTAGGAGGGATAGTGCTACACAGTGTGTATTATGGTTTTCTTTATTGTGATATCAGTCTAATTTTAAAATGGACCTACTTGACACTGTTCACACCATGTGAGAATGTCAGCACATTCCGCATTATAACCTTCTACATATTTTTGAATACGGCTAAACTATAATAATTTTAGGCGCCAATGTAACGTTCACTTTCCTCTTTTCGTGTACTTGCAGTGCTCCTCTACCCGCGTGACGTATCGCGAGTCCATCATGGCACTGTCTACCCAAATTGAATTCAGCTGTGCAGCTGAGGTCGGTGCGAGGCGTGTTGAAGTTTCTAGGCAATGAAAAAGCTGATGAATATCTGAATGAAACTGAGCAAATTTTTTTTAAAATTATCTGAACCAGCAGGACTGGCTGAACTGGCTATCAGGGAATGGTTATTTGGAGAGTACAAGAAATACTGAAACTTATTTTTAGGTTTCAGGCACTCCGAAACTCTCTTAAGGGATTGACAAATGATTCAGGTTACAAGACCTGCCAAAATTAAGCAGAGACAAGCTCTCGTAACTGGTCTTTTCAAGGGACACTCTCCTTTGAGGTCACATGCACAGAATGGAACAGCAGCTGAATCCTGCCTGCAGCCGGAATCAACAGGCAACTGACAGTTGCTCATCTATTGTGCAATCCGCAGCACTTGTTTATCAAACAGACCAAGGTTTGGGCAATCAGTTTTCAAAATTGGAGTAGTATTCAACGATCACAGTCCTGAGTCTCATTCACTTCATAATGAACGCCATTCTTCTGGATTGTTGATAATAATTCGACTGGTGATGCCCAATAGATCTGCAAAGGTGGCAGTACAGGCCAGTACTGCCTATTCCCCCATGAAAGTAGACTAAAGGGTAGCGTGACGTACTATTTATGACCTTAAAATTTCCTGATGTTAAGGTTTACTGGCTTGGTGTTAAACAAATGGAAAATAGGGATAACTTAAAGTAAAAATGCAAAACAAATTTGTCAGTTCGAAATACATCTTCAGAAATGGTAACGTTCGTATCCTAAAATACGGTATTCAGTTAACGAGGTACATTGATTTCCAACAGCATGGAGGAATCCTGCAAAAAATCGTGCTGAAATGTTAGGAAAACTCAAATAACCCGCATACATTTCTACCAGTGACATCTAGAGGTTATAATAAGGGTATTTACAATTTGACATTTCATGTTTTACAGGAATAGAACCTACAAGGTATTTTCAATACATATTCCACAATATGTTGGGTCGAGAAAGTAAAGTCACCACATCTATGAGCTATGTTGCGCATCTCATTACATATTATAGGTCCTTCCTCTTCTTCATGCAACGCTTCAATTCATTATGCTCTCCCTCCCACTGGTTAACATTGTTTTGCCGATAGTTGCTGCACAAAGTTAACCCTACTTCCAGGAAACATTGCATATGTATTGGATCACGCAAATGGTTCCATATACAGATTGTTTCCAAACAACAACGAACGATTATAGCCGATTATCCACAATTCTTTGATATTGTTCTCTGTTCGTTTTATCACTTAAAGCTTCCATCCTCAGTCTCACTAACATTAACTTCCCTCTAAAAGGTTTAAGTTGCATATGTCCACCAGCTTATTTGCCGTCATGGACTGCTGTAATGGAATGTTGGAACACGTTAAACAACCATAAACAAATAACTCCGGAATGGCTTCTTTATTGCGGTTTCATAAGCCACAGAAATCTTTAATAGTGGCAAGCTACCGTGGAGTATGTCGGTATGTTTACAAACTCTTACAACAGGCTGCAGGGTGTTTCACCTACCTGCTATTCCTTCGATAGCGTGAGACACTGTCACTGCCTAATCCGCACTCAATTTGGAGCGTTTTCTATGCGGCTCTATTAGCCTATCTATATGTGTCACATAGAAGCTGAGGATCTACTTCTATATAATTCGTTCGGTGACGTTTCGTAGCATCCTGTATATACCCTTATATACCTATATATAATAAGAGTAATTAACATCGTAATAGCCCGCCTTGGAAGCGTGGTGGTAGCGTGTCTGCCTCACGTTCAAGAGGTCCCGAGTTCCAATCTAGGTCAGGGTGAGTTACCTGGATAAGGTTTTTCCGGGGTTTTCCCTTATCCTGAAAGACAAATGGCTCTATGGACCCTGGGCTCATTTGAGCATCATTTCACCCATTCCATTCATCGTCCGATATGACTTAACGTTGGAGGACGTAAACTACACACAAAAAAAACAAAAAAAAAAAACATCATAATATTTCGTTTTTCACCTAAGATGAAAATATGAAACTCGGTTGGGACATTTATTTATAACATGATTTTTAAGGTCTCTTGGACTTCGTTATAGCCAGATACCATTCCATATTTAATATGTAATGTATTCATGTTTCTCCTGTTGATGTTTTTGAATTTCTTGACTTCTCTAACGCCCATCCACCTCTAAAAAGCATTGGCTACAAAGTACGCGTTTAATCGTGGCTCATTGACTTCGATATTAAGAACATCAATTTCTTTCCAACGAATATCACCTTTTCGTGCTACCATTTTGAGAATAAGTCAAGTAGAAGCATACAACTTCTTCATATCAATGAAAACTGAAAAATATTTCCATTCCTCTCACGGCCCAATAGAAGCTGTAGGATAACGTGAGTGAAGTTACTAATGGAGTGTGCAATGTAATGTGAATCAGCTTCTAGGGTTTCCTCCACGTTTATCCAACGTGGATAATATAAGAGCGACCTTTGACCTTTCTAAAGGAGAAACGTAGAAATTAACAGTATGCTTGGTTTGAAGTACTCCATCATGCAACATGCATTAGGAATAAAAAGGAAATCCATTAAATACTTACGGGTTGCTACCTAAGATCAAATCCCATTTCGGGCAGAGGGGAATAAAGATGTCTGTTCCATTCTTTGGCAAGCTGGGCCTTAGATCTGTAACAGAGAAGCGATCATTTTATTAGATTAAAACACCACAAATATATCGCAGTAGCACTTTATAAACGATTTTCTATAGGAAAAAAAATATGTCTGCATAGAAGGAAGACAACCATAATTTAACAAAGATTTACATCAATACCATGAAAACCAAACTCTCATAACCTTCTCTAACCATTGATGAACAAACCATTCTTTCAAAGGTTTATTCCTATATCTATTTTGAAACTGAGATAAACTTTTTAGACAATGTTTTATTACATACAGCATTAGAAAAAAAAGAGCAGTTACCGGAAACAAAATTCGATTCGGAAAACATCGGAAGCATTCGATGACGCTGCGTTCACACTATACGCTTTGATCAGGTAGAGTAAGATAGAAAAATTCAATGCTATAGCTGGCATTTGAATCCCGGCAATGGCACTGAAGTTTTCAGTCTGGCTCTACCCTTCCATACTTTGGCCCCCACACGGCTAGTGTCAAAGAACAATTAGTTTTTCCAATATACGTTTTGATACCACTCTGACTTCATTTCAAAGCTAAGCGATAGATGAGGAGATGCTTTAAGGCTTGGCCGTATGCGTGGTAGCCGAGCAGTAAAACGCATGTGTCTCCTAAGTACCTCAACATGAAATCGAATCCTTGATGTTTCTTTTTATTATCGTTACTTTAATAGCAATGCCTTATGTTTTACTTGCAGCAGATAACAATATTTTGAACACATTCGTTTACAAAAACGCAAATAACATATTCTCGTCGTTTTCAAAATAAATACAACGTTAGAAGGAAATTGCCATATTATTGGTTGTGTAAACACTCGGGCTCATTCATCTGTTATGACTGCTGCTGGCATATATTGCGAAGTATCCCCTCGTGAAAATTTCACTACGCGTTTGGTGTCATCCAGGCCCCACAGAATGAAGGTAGTGATAGAAGCAGAGGGTTTACGCACCCTATACTACGTTAATTTTCATTTTTATTTGATTTTACATTAAGAAATGAAACATCTATTTCAGTTAGTTTAAAAATAATGTTTCTGTTTTTATGTGTGAGCATAAATACCATATAATCAAGTAAACCTTAACAATTGGAAGCTACAATACTATGTGCGTAATACACATTTCGTATTCCTGCAATAAAAAAATCAAAGTGATATCTGGGATTCGAACCTTTGTAGGTCTAATTTCTACATAATAGTCTATAACCGCTCGGCTATCTGTGCACGTTTAGTAACCGAGGTTCGATTATGAGAGGATTCAGTAGAACGAAGCTAAAGAGACGCGATCCGTGACACCATTGTAAACCGGCGTGGTCACTATGTGGACTTCGAAAAATATAAGCTTCCAGAGTCTGTTCATTTTCTTTTCCCAAAGGGTATATGCTCTAGTGTTCGCGCCATGGCTGAGTGGTTAGACCGCTTGGCTCTCACTAGGGCGACCCGAATTTAATCCCAGGCGACCGCAAAGTGAGATTTGTGGTAGACAACATGGCGCTGGGGTGGGTTTTCTCCGGATCCTCCGGTTTCCCCCGCCAGTATTCCACCGATTGCTCCATCATCTTTCCTATCAACTCATCCCTCTCGTACTTTCACTTCCGGCGTTGGGCTGATCACTCATCCCGGAATCTCTCTGATCAGAAAACCTCTGATCCTCAACCTGTTGCTTACGTGCCTCGAGGTTGCGCGGTTCAGCAGGCCCTGTGTTCTACTTAAGGAAATACAGGAATTCATTCATTCATTCATTCATTTATATGTTCTAGTAGCTGCTATGGAAAAACTGGAATACAGTAGCCTTCAGCATCAGTCAAAGCAGTGTGATGATTTTGAAATTGCGTTCTCTTTGCATGGACAGGGGGAAAATAAACGAGTAACGACTTCCCACTTGAAAATACAAATCAGTAACACGTAATACCGCGAAAAAAGTTAACTGATCAGATGTAAAAGTTGTGTTCTTTAATGATATCTTTTTCTCTTTGGTTCACCAGTCATACAATAGCCATTCATAAAGAAAAGGACTTTAGAGGCTAATTGCATGATATTCAATATATATACGAGTATTTAATTTATCAAAAAAGTGTTTTATGTGGTACTTTAATCACAATTTTTAATTATTTCTGAGGAAATTAACATTTTCGAGAAATTTTCCACCTATAGGGTCGTTTGCAATGGGGAGATTTTTTTTTAAATTGTGTTGCATCTTTTAAAGTTACTGAACTTAAATACAAAGTTTGGTACGTATATAATCGAGTTATCGTTTCCTGAGCCATAGTACTGTTCACACACGAGCGCACCCACCCACACGCAAACACACGGAAACCGTTATTTTTTTAACATTTCTTTTTTCATTTATTCAGCGGACCTATTAATGTGTAGTTCCGGTAAAATCACGGTACCGTACTTTCGGCTGGAATGTAATACTTCCGATAAAGAATAAATTATCGTGCAGTATTTCTCGTTTTATAATGATTGTTATCAGAAACTTAACTGCTTATAAGTGACACATCAAGTATCACAAGTTAATCTTTTACTTGCAAGATTAATCTAATTAATAGGCTGAGGATTTCGTAAGCGCTAAAACAAGAAGTAACGGAAATTAGGTTGAGCTGCAACTGAACTTTAGGGAGTGCTGTCAGAGGTTCCACTCATGCCACTACTCCCTGAACAGTCTGTGCGCATATACATTCCACCTTGTCCTGCTGTCTTGAAGTGTCGCTTTCTATGGTAACAGTAGCTGGCACGTGGTGCAAAGAGAACATACAGGAATATATTAAAGTATTTGGTTCACAGTATTTTACTATTATGGCGATATAATAAAATGCAAACTATGTCATTCAGAAATAAAAGGGAACAAACGCTTTCACATTGTACAACATTGTCGTAGTAAACGTCATTGTCAACACCATCAGGTGTTTACAATCATCCATACTATAAATGCCTAGAGCTCTACAACTAATCGAGGAATTAAGCGAAAAGCTGAATATGCACTAGAAAATCTCGTTATACAAAGAAATAAATTCAGGTCGGTACTGGAGAAAAATTGTGGGTACCTATACAGAGTTGTGACGTATCCCGGATCGATTATGCAATTGGTAAAACGCAAAAGACAATGGTGCAATTGACAATAAATATTATCGCTTTGCAGCAATCACGTCTAACGATGTGGAACGCAGCATTTCGCATACAAGGAATGTCTTACTGCAAATCGTAAAAGATTCACCTTCAGTAACTTCAAGGTATGCATGGTGATTCACTGTAATAAATGCTTGCACAATAGCAACTAGAGTAACAAAAATGTACTTCTTTTGGAGGTTGTATCATTAAATATACAAACTATAGCATGCATATTAAAATATATATATGCATTTACTACATGGCAAAGCGAGAAGGCGTATCAGGAAAAAAATTCGCAACACAGATGTTTACCTCAGCTTATCGCACATACACGGCGAGTCCAGTGTATGTATACTCTGTTCAGATGCATATCTTCTGGACAGCAACGTGTCATACATCGGCAAGCGCGAGAAATCATGTAGACACACGCAGCTTCCAATCGCTCTATTTGTGTTTCGTAACTTATTGTACGTCAACTTACTAATATTTCACTCTTCTAATCGACCAATAAGACCTGATAAAAAACGATCGCAGCGCTAAACACCTGAAGGTCAATACGCCTCAACGCTCTGTCGAGTAATATATTAAAACGATAATCGTGTTCATATTCTACCAAATTTGCATTCTAAATATTGTAAAAATAAATATTGAAAAGAGTATGTCCGCAAGTTGTACATTGCTTGCATCGCATACCTTGCATAAAGAAATAGGAAATATGTAAACAGGAGGCAGCGTACGTTTCGTAGTCGATAGCACTGCCATGCTGTAGTTGTTCATTCACGCGACTGTATACTTGCAGCGGTAAGCTGATCGTGCCCCCTTACTTATCTGTGATCCATGCCTACGGCTATTAACATTCTGTGCGACAGATCTAGACAAACTGAAGTAGACTGCTTGCGCAGCCTACTTATTAACATACGCACAATTAATCACAACTATACACCCTACAGTAGCAAAATCCCGTGATCGAAATCTGAAGATAAAGAGTGGTGAAACGTGAAAGGAAGACAAATGAAAGCAGACATATAGAAATGATGTATAGCTTGAAGCCATTATGAAATAAAACACCAATGTGATAACTGCATCCGAAACAGCAAGAAAGAACTGTAAGAGGAAGTCCTGCGTCGTGTTTTTACACTATAATCCGAACTATTTTCTGCCTGTGCTGTTTGAAGAGTTAACAAAACTCTTAGTCGCATATTTGCATAATATAAGTCATTTACGACTAATGGAATGGCTGACAGACTGGGAAGATCACTTCTGGAGTGCCTAATTGGTGGGGATGCTATGGGTGTTATTTTGGAATACATACCTTCGTTGACTCAATGAACAACCTAAAGGTAATCTGCCTCACTGTCACTGTCTGTTTCTCTTCCCTCCCAGACGTTTATGTCAGAATTGAAATAGACTGAATTACGGTATTATATATATAGTTTGATTGATTTGTTTAGAAAGAAGAAGCGCACCATAAAGTAACAAGATAGAATTTGGCACGTTTATCATGAAAAGAGGCCGGATTTGTAAGCACAATCAAATGGTGAAATAAACGAGCACATAGATACGAAAAATGAAACAAATAAGCACCAAAAATAAGCAAATAAAAATAAACATTTGATTATGAACATATTGCTTCGTAGAATTCTTATCTTACATAAGCTTGTTACCGTACACGAAGGAGATTTTCTTGTGTGAAGCTCCTGTATTTATCAGTGAAGAATTTTTTTTATGCACTTAAAGCGATCTCTCAACCGCATTTCGTTACTGGAACACGTGGAAAGCAACACAGTTCTTCTTGAGTGAATTCCTCTTCACTTTATTTTTCTGTACCACTAAGCTTTTTAGAACATTTAGACAGTGTTTCGCAATCAGGATTTTTCATTAAACCTTACCGAGTTTCTCAAAGGCAGTTTTAGTAATATCTCGAGTCTCTGAAGACAAGGTTACTGATATTTCATCCGTCAAAGAAAGTGAATATCTCAAGGTATTATTTGGAGCTTCCAACTGTGTTATAATAACAGGTGTTTTGGAGAAATGGTTATGGATATACTCTATCTTATCTTGGATGGCAAAACATTCTTGTGCTCTAGCAATGGTGCTTATATCTTCTGCACTTAAGGAGTACAACAATGTATTTACTTCACTGAAATGTTTTGCGTAGTATGGCATAGCATTTAACTAAGAACCCTATCGAGTTAAAACTGGCTGAGGAGTTACAGCTAAATTTGGAAGGACTTCAAGAATTTTTTTAAATCTAATTGGCGATAGTACATACAAACACCTTTTTTAAGCTAGAGACAAGAAGATCCACCCGCGTCTTTATACCGGCCCCTAACTGTTTCAGCGAGACAATGTAAACTGCACGAATGATGAAGTGATGGCTAGGAGTGAAAATTTACTTTTAAATTAACATGATTTAGATAAAATAAGCTATTTTAATTAAAAAGCATAAAATGTAAGCTAACGCCGTATATCAGCAAATAAGCATTTCGCTTAAAAATCTGGGCTCTAATCATGGAATACAAGTTAGTTACACATTGCCTGATTTTTGCAGCTTTATGTAATAAAGGCAAAAAATATGGGTTATTAAATTTTAATTTAAATATACACCATACATCAAAGTAGCGAGCATTTGATGTTCACCTTATTGCGAAGAATGCTCCTTAAAACAGTTGCTCTGAACTTCTTTATTTTATATAAGTTTTTCATCTTTGGAAGTGTAATATAATGAACAAACTCCTCTCGGGTTTCCTAACTGAACAAAATGAGATTTAATGCTGTTTACATTGTTTTAAGACGAGCTATTTCATGTCAGTTCAGAGTTGCAACTTATTATTTATTTAATAATCTAGTGTCATTGATAAATAGTGAGCGAGCACCTTTTCGTGACTCTTGTGGCGCTTCTGAAACTCCTCTTATTGATTTATTGGAGCCATGACCCAAAGCTTCCGCTACACTTGGTAATTTTTGTTCCGGCTCACTTAGAGGGAGGAGGTCCTTCACTTTCTCCAAACGTTTTCAAAGGATTTCTTCAACCGTGACGCAGAGTCATTATAGCACCGAAATTGACATTTGCGCAAAAGTACTCGCTGTTCCAACGTTACTAAACCATGTTTACACAATCAATCTTATATGCATATAAATTGGAATTTTATATGCTTGCAAAATTCGTTTACTGTTAAAAATACTACCATTAACAAAGTGTCAGTTGCAGCTTTCAAATTTACAATTTCGGTTAGCTAAAGTATTTAGATTGTGAGACAAAAACGTGTGGGGAAAGATTTAAGGGGCCACTGAATATGACTAAAAATTACAATTTAGGCTTGACTAAAAATTACAATTTAGACTTTTTAATGTACTATTAGCTCAAATTCTCTAAGAAAGAAAAAAATATATATTCATAGATATATGTTTTTTGACTTAAAAAAAGAATGTTTTCGTGTGAATATTTTTGTTATTGGAGCGAAAAATAGAGTTAATTGACGATTGAAGTATAGGTATTGCCAAACAAACTGGCATCTGGAATTTTCAAAAGCAAACTAAGGAGCGAGTCACTTACCAATCGCCTCACACCTTGGCACTTATGAGCTGTTTCCGGTGATTAATGGAGGGTGAGAGGTAAGACAATATTTACAACCCTTACTGGTGTAGGCTCGTTGGCTATTTCCAAAGAAATTTTCACGTGCCAAATTATTTGGAGATTACTATAACTCTGAATGGAGGGCACCTGAGGCTCTTTCTAGTACCTCTCAGTTTTCTCCAGTTTCACGAAGTACTTTTGCCACTAATATTCTAAAGTACGTATTTGAAATAAAATTTACAATATTTTTAAGAAAGAGAGGTAGAATTTCACTGTAGTTTTAATCATAAATTTTCCGATGCGTTGTTCTACGTTGTAATATTTCAGACTTTTTCAATACTTAAAATACAACTTGCGATGCAATTTTAAGTTATCCTGGTGAAACTTCAGTAACATTATCCCCAATATATGTTGACCAAAGCTTTCAATGGATATATAACGCCATCAAACTCGCTTAAGTATAATAAGAATATACCTATATTTTGCAAAAGAGGGAGTTCATAGTTGACCAAAGGTTATTACAACGAATTTATTTAAAAGAATAATTCTTTGCAAACTTCTTTTGCAGCTCAATAAGAAATACAAATCTGAAGTATGGTTTAAATGCCGTGAAGATTGCTACCAAAGGAGTATTTTTTATAAAATTCCTTAAATTGGTGTTTTAAAACGCATTATCTAGGAACGACTTCAGGTACCAAACTTTGTAACCACACTTCTTTATATGGACATAAGATGTGGTAGAAAATTCCAAACGCTCAGAACACTTCGGATTTTGAATCATTTACAGGTCGGTACTCTTTATTAAATTAAAAATTAAAAGACTAAAACAAGACCGATTAAAATAAACTTATTCTGAACATAAGTATGTAGTGCTTATTCTCCGTAAGTGAATATTTCCCTCTGGAAGAGTTAAATTACGATTACAAAGAATATGTGCATCAAAAGTAATAATACAACGAACAATAAACAATAAGATGATTAAAGTCCCTCCATCTATTAATCGAATTGTTATAGCTCTTGCAGTTTGAGTTTTTAATATAACAGCTAATTTTTGAAAGCATTAATTAATTTTCTATTTACATTAATTAATTACTTTTCAATCAGTTAAGTCAATAAACAGTTCACTATGTTCATTAAATGACAAACTTAATTAAACTTTATAATAAATTATTCAACATTTATTCGACATTTTCCTCTCGCACAGAGGACAATCCTGAAAGGCTGCAATAGGCATTTCATTGCATTCTTCAGCGGTTTTATTAACAACGAAGAATTTTTCTATGTCAGTTCTATGTCTTTTATCCTTAATTTTTAAGCAAAAAAACTGTTTCCTTCGTAATACGTCGGATTCTCCCATCAAACGCCCATGCATTTGAACCAGGATTTGTTTTAAAGAATGCTCATAACCCGTGTTTCTTAGCCGAAATTTCAGTGGTATATATTTGATCTCTTTCCGTTTTGCAGACTCAAAATATTTACCTCTTTCTATGAATGTTATAACCCTCCTCTGTATGTTTCCTAAAGAATGAATCCCGTCAGGATACTCCATACTGCATAACCGGCAGCACCAAGGATCAGTAGCAAATCAGCATCCTCATTAAGAAATGTGTTGTTTTCCACGCTGTCCTAGGTACACAGTTTATCCGATTACTCCGTTCAGCGGTACTCGTTAAGTAGAGTACCTTGCAGAATGTGTCTCCAACCCATGCGATGGTCGAATAAATTTTCTTCTTATATATACTAGATTCAAGAGATTTACATTTATAGCAAAAATTCTCATTACATGAAAATATACAACAAATGGTAGCAGAGATATCCAACATAAAAGTTTATTTGTGCAATCGAGAATTCTATATAGCTGTTTTTAATTGCAGCAGTTAGCCACATATCAGCACTTCCCAAAGAACGGTACGAATCTCAGTTAATATGACTGTAAAAATGCAAAACTGAAGGAATTTCTCCATCAGCGTGCTGGCCAAATAATCTCTGGGTCTGTTGATAGGAAACTATGTATATCTTATATTGCTACGAGCACACAATCACTTTATTCTAATGTTTCTCGTTTTCAGGATGGTTAACATTTTTAGACAACTGTTACGCATTTCAAGACCAACATCCTCTTAAGTAGATGTAATCACAAATACAGGGTAATTCAGAAGAAAGAATGTATTTCAAAGAAATCTTTCAAGTTAGAAACATTCAACTTTAGAGAGGGAAGCTCAATGATAAAAACAATAACAATTTCCGTGCAGCAGCATAAGCAGTGTTGACTGTTTATTGAAAAAGAGCGAGCATACGAAATATAACTTTGTTCAATGTAATTTTCTGCGAACTGTTCAAGCGCAGCAAATTACTTCTACGGTACATTTAACAAACACTCGCCTTGCCATAAACAAATATACATTTGGTATAATAAATATGGTAACTTGGAAAAAACTTATATACTTGTGTAAGCATCAATGTTTCTATTTCGTATTTTATTTTTACGTGGCTCAGTAATGCGCACTAACAAAGTCAAATATCTACATTAAAATGCACTGATCATAAAAACTAAATGTCACTTAAAAGGTGAATTTTTCTCACTGGCCTTGAAAGTAAATAAGTCACTGAAATTATTAAATGGCCTCTTAAGTATCTGAAAAGTATACTTGTAAAACTGCGTAGCACTACGGTATTATACGATCTGAATCTACTAACGTGACTGCCGGCCCGCATGATCCAACGGGGAGCTGTGATCCTGCATCCTGCAACAGGAATTTTGGCTTTCGTAGCCTCGATCTCTGCCTATCGAAGCTTCTCAATTTCCTCATGTTATATTCGCATCACTCGGAGCGAAATCGGAAAGATACCATGGCCGGGAAACCAAGCTCCACTGTACTCGGAACACTTTCGTTAATTTTAATAAAAATTGACGCAAAATATAACATTTTTGACACAAATACATCCGCCTTCTTAGTCTAAACCGTGATAAATGAATTGTTTATTCCAAGTGATATCTTCATTTTTTTTTTCAAAAAACTATAACGTAAATTATATATATTTGTAATTAATGTCCTTCAACATTTAGTCATATCGGACGATGAATTAAATGGGTGAAATGATGCTCAATGCGTCCGGGGTCCACGGAGCTTAGAGTTACCCGACATTCGTCTTTCAGGATAAGGGAAAAACCCGGAAAAACCTTATCCAGGTAACTCACCCTGACCGAGGTTCGAACTCGGGACCTCTTGAACGTGAGGCAGATATGTTACCATCTACGCTACCGAGGCGGGCATTATTATAAATGTGTTAATAAATCGAATACATACAAATTCACAGATGCTGAAAGTTCATACACAATAAAAAATGGGTTTCAATGAGATGTGACATTGGATTTCTTTATAACCCCATGTTTTCTCTAGTTTCTCTAGTTTTCTCTAGAATATCACTTATTTTATTAAAACCATCTCATGATAATTCCATTTATCACAGCGAATGAAGCCGGCAAAATAAAACACTTTTCATGCAAAATATGATCAAAACAATAATTCATAAACTGATGATTAGCATGTAATATTTGAAGATGTCATGGTTTCAATTTCTAGCTGGAGGAGGGAATCTCTTTTTATCCAAGATTATCCTAATCCTCGTAAGATTCTGGAAGTATGAATGTTTGTGTGTGTGCGTGCGTGTGAGTAAATTTAATGGTATAACCAAAACTAATAGAAGTCCAACATGAACACCATTTTAAGCAAGTAAACATCATTGCTGTTGAGCAATTTTATTGTTCCAAAGGTGAAAAACCGCCAATATGACCTTATATGTTAAAAGGCTCCATATAAATAGAGCTTTAAGAAGTTCAGAATTAAACAACAGACCTTTGAAAGTTTCATGAAAGCTTTCCAATGTGCTTAGCTCACTTTAACTGAGTATTCATGTGCATACCCAAAATCTTCTGCGAACTGTTAAACCGTCTTTACAGTATATAAAACAGAACTATTTTATTTTGATTTAAATAAGGCTATTAGTGTTTAACCATGAAACTACAGCCTTCTTTATATTTCCTTCTTTTTGATAAGCCAGTTTATTACAGTTTATGAAACTTGTATAATCAGCAAGTTTCAGTTTGCATCAATAGCATACAGGAAACGAAATCTGCAATTTATTTTTTACAATTCTGCATAGAATATTTCAAGAGACCGAATTACGTACATCATTGTATAGGAACATAGCTCTTCTACATGTTGACAGTGGTGCTAAAGAAAGAAAAACATCAACATGACTTACATGGTCGAAGCAGTTTTTTCGGACTGGACACTTGATTCCTGCGACTAAGCAACGATACAAGTGGAGTACACTGGTGAAAGCCTTCAACTGCTGACTCAAAAGCTAACTTTGTGAAGAGACACATACCCTATTGTTTGATCGAAGCCACAAAGAACTTCTTACATCCTATCTTCTGACGCACTTGACAAAGCTCATCATCGCCATCTGCATAAGAAGCATACCAACGTCACTCCGATGTATTTACATTCCGACAGTACAAGTTGATATAGTGAACGGCTGTCTGAAGTTCATTGATGTCCCTTTAAAGAAGGAGTTCTTCGGATAACTTGTGGATTATCTTCTTCACCAAAGCCAATTTGCATTTGTACAAAATGTTGCTAAACGGGAGTCAGGTGACGAGACCTAGGGTGCAATGAAAACGATGACTGTTCTAACTGCAAACGCAAGATAAACCTTGCTCACTGTCATATAACAAACAAAACACGTTTTCGATTTAGTTTCTTTGCTTGCAAAATTAGATATTCTTTTCAGTTATGAATTATTAATGAGATATGAATATCTAAATAAGCTTCCAGAGCCAAACTAAGTCACGTAATATACTGCCCATAGTATTTCACCTACATGCTGCACGTGTTAAAGTGTTTATATAGATATCTTATTTTCCAAATCGTTAATGTCGCAATCTGGTAGTAGTTTTCAAATAAATTTTTTATAATCCTTAATCAAATATTTAAGAAGTCAGGTTTCCATATCCTAGAAGGCAAACTATAATTGCCTTTCTTCCCAAAACCAAAATCCAGTCATGCAGTGTTAAAAAATGGTGCATACAGTAGGATGAGATGAGGTCATTGAGATTTGCCCCGAGTTATGCCAATAGCATAATATGCAAATACTCGTCAATCTCCAAGTTCACGCTTCAGGGGATAAAAACCATGCTAGCCCTTAAAAATGTAGGAATCTATGATGAACCGCACTTTACCTGAATGCCAACACGTCGTCCCTCGTGGGCTAGAGGTAACATGTTAGCCTCTGGACACGGATTCAAAACCAGCGGAAGGCCGTGGATGTTTTCGGGGGTAAAAATGCTTATCGTATTAGTCATTCCAAGAGGACTGTTTCATGGTCGTATTGAAGTCACTACAAGAGGACTATTTCATGGATAATATGTCATTCTAAGAGGACTGCTTCATGGTCAACATGTATCGAAGTCATTACAAGAGGACTGTTTCATGGCCAGTATGTCGTATTTATTTAAGTTATTTCAAGAGGAATGAGTCTCCTTTATTATTTATAGACACCCTCAAATCCATACAAGTTCACAGTGTTTACAATGTTATCGAATCGAAGCTTTCAACCATGTTTCATATGGTTTGCTTCTGGTTCTTTTCCTTTCCATTGCATGAGGCAATGGTCTCAATCCTGGCAATGCATCACATGGGCCATTCGGCATGCTAAAGGCATAGCGGGCCAATACTTAAGAAACTAGTTTAGTGCAAGTTTTTGGGTGTTGCACACTGAGCAAGGGCTGCGTTAGAGAATGCATTCGTGAGTCGGTCATTTCAACGGGAATGGAAAATCAATTCATATGCAGAACAGTCCGCAGCAAGTGTCTGTCAGAAAGTTGTGCTAAAAACACAACATGCAAGATATGAATTGAAACGCAGGGGTGAGAGATCAGTTGTACAAAATAGCCGATTCCGTGCAATATGTAAACATTATGGGGGGAAATCGTTAACAAGTGGTGAAAAACAAATTATCTGAACGTGTTTTTCATGTCATGTGAAAAATATCAGACTTTAGTAATGGAGGACTTAATTTGTCAGCAGAATAAACCGGGTTTCTGCGCCAAGTACGTATTAATGCCACTCGAAGCGAAGTTGTGAAAACAGGCCAACTTTCTACCCCAGGAAAACATCGTGAAAGAAACCAGTTGTGGAAGGTGAATATGATGAATTTGTTAAAAGTGCTGTTCGTGCAAGATGCATAGCTTCTTTGAAAGAAACGAGCCACCACAATTACAAAAAGTGATTCAAGCAGTAAACAATAATCCCATATTGCCTAGCTTTATATAACGAGCTTCCACAGCATTCTTCATGACATCAGTTTTGAGTTTGTGAATAAAAGCTGAAAAAATATAATTGTTGAGCGTGAAGATGTAATGTTGTGTGCAAGGAATTATCCAATGAAAATTCAAAAGTGGAAGTCGTTCAAGGAAGTCGCCCGTTGTCAGATTCCGATATATATTCGTTTGCATTCCAGTAGAACTTTCAAGTTATTGCCAAAATGGCTGCACACAGTTATTTAACACTGTTATTCTGTAGAAAAAACCCGTTCCTTAATTTTTAATTTATAAACGAGATGGGGTTATATGAAGAAATCAAATATTTAAGTAATTGTTGTAAGCATTCAGTCACTTTTTGACATACAAAAGGAAAAATACATTGCACAGTACACACAACTTTGTATTCAATGTCAACGTAACAGTGCTATCGCATAAGCTACTCAGTCATCGAAAACGGCAAAGCAAAACTTTGCGCAGAAGTTCGTTGAGTGCGCACAAGTTTGACACGTGGGAAGAAATAGCGAGAATATTTCCTCCAATCACAGTCGCCGGCGGAGTAATACATTATCCTACTTTGTTTACATCGCATATAAACTAAGGATGGCACCGGTATAGGCTTCGGACACGGTTAATGTTTCGTTGAACTTTCACTGGAAAATAGGCGCACGCAGGGTTTCACTGAAATCTTTCCTAGTCCAGGCACTGCCGGTCATTCATTATATACGTAGCTCAAGAGACTAGTGTCTCTCTCCTCTTTACTTGCTTGTAAACAAAGTACCAAAATAATAGAAGTTAACTTTAGAAATACATGTCCGAAGCCTACTGAAACGCTCATAGCATTGCGTGTCATTAATAGTCTAGTTGTACCCTGAACTATGAATGACACGCGACTTCAAATGTTTTCCGAGCCAAATGTACACAGCCGTGGGAAGACGGCAAGCTCTCATCTAGAAGTTATGCCATGTGCAGTTCAACGGTCGACTTGCCTAAGTAATAAATGCTCTACAAGCCTGAGGGATGCACCGTGATTCTAATTCTCCAAGAAATATCATCTCAACACACTTCCTTTAAACTTCGTCGTAATAAAGCAATGACAGTGTAAAGAAAACAACATTAACATTATAAATCCAGAAGGAACTCGCAGTGACATAAGCGAGAGTGCAAACTAAATATTCGGGATTAGAGGTATTATACAACTCTAAAATAAAGAACGAGTCAAAACAAAAAGATTTGTTTTCCAATATTAATAGCTTTCTCTATCCATTATCAACTATCAAATATTCTTTATTAATCTATTATTCTTACTAAACATTATCTTTCTTTTCCAGAAAATATTTTAAAACTCATAAATTACTTTTGCATATTTCCTATTTGATTACATGCAAGGTGCAGTAATGATGAACACTGGTTTTTAACACAACTTTACCATATTCCTTTTTATCTTTATTTATTCATATAAAATATATTGTTTCTCTTAGTTTCAAAACATTCATAAATGGTGAAAATATATTTCAGTCCAACCTGCAATTTAATATTTCCTAAATGTCCAATAAAAGTGATTGACATATTTGCCCTCAATATTTACGCTTTATATTGCTGTTTCTCAGTTATGTAAAGATCACTGAGAATGACGAGAACTTCAAATACCAATTCAAAGAAGTTTAAAAATTGCACACTTTAAATAGTATGTTAATACTTCGAATATATTTGTCAGCTTGTCTTGCTAAGACAAGAAAAACGATAAAAAGTTCACTTTTCGGGCAATTTGGATTGGAAGGACTGTATGGATATCTCTGGTGCTTAAAGGGTGTCTTACTCTAGCATACATTTTGTATTTATCTGGCTTATGGTTTTTCATTTATGTTGTTCACAGACACATCTAGATATTTTTGTAAATTCCTTCCTTTAGGGAGCATCAAGGTACTTCGATGAAATCTCGACATAGAATTTTGGGTGGAATACAATACTTCCTTTTACGTACTACAGGAAGGTGACAGATATAATAAAAATTATATTAATACACTCATATCTAGATCATGGAAGATAAGAGTGTGACGTAGACGGGAGCGAACAGTATTTTCTGGAGTAGGGCCAAATCATCTACTTACACTCATTAACTATTTTGTAATTTAGGGTTTATTTACGTTGGATTTTCTTTATAAAAATTAAATTCACGCACATATTTGCACTGTCACGCATACTTAGAGACTCTAGGGAAGATGGGAAATAACTCCGTTTAAAAAGAAATTCCCATCCTCCAGCCTGGAATCGAACCTGGGACTTCTACTAATCGCTTGACCACAGAGGCAGTCACACGAATTTTCTTTAATCCTGAATGAAACAGATGTTTTGCTATAAATTGTTTCACGTTTCAGTTATGCCGTTTTCTCTTGAATTTCATGCAAGATGCTGCAACGACATTCAACTCTCAATAACAAATGTTGCCCTTGTTTATGTGAAGAACTTTGGTAATTTAAAACGTTCCTAGCTGCAATGAATCTAGTATTCAGCATTGGAAAACTCGAATATAAATTAACTAACATTTCGGGAACTGCAAATGTTAGGGAAAACTTCAGTTGATATACGTTGTATATTTTAATGATCTTCCTATTAATGCAAGCGATTTCTGTTCCCTTGTATGCTTCTATTTACAAATACTTAAAAAAGAGTTTTTTAAATCAGATTCATTGAACTGAAAAGTACCAACAACTTTATGGTGGCAGGGAAACTTCGGAAGAGAGCTTATTCGGCTCCCTTTGAACAAGATTTAAAAACACCGATTTCAGTTGTTATATGATGCTGCATTAAGAAGTGGGCGGTTCCATATTGTATAACTGAACAAGAGTTAAAACGACTTTATAAACTAGTCATGAAATGTTAGAAGGGCAAAGTTTGTGTAATGCCAAAAGTAACAAATGCGTGTTATTTAAATCAATACGCCTGAATACATTTGCGAGGAAATAAGAAACAACACTTGCTTCTCCATGCAAGCCCGCCTCGGTACCGTGGTGGCAGCATGTCTGCCTCACGTTCAAGAGGTCCCGAGTTCGAATCTCGGTCAGGGTGGGTTACCTGGATAAGGTTTTTCCGGGGTTTTCCCTTATCCTGAAAGACGAATGTCGGGTAAGTCTAAGCTCCATGAACTCCGGACATGAGCATCATCTCACGCATTCCATTCCATTCATCGTCCGATATGACTTAACGTTGGAGGACGTAACTTAAAAAAAAAAAATCCATGCAAAAATATACTTTGTGTTCACGAGGTTTTATATTCGTCTCCGGCTGCCATGTCAAAACGGCGTAATATCTTGTATTTACCCTAGTTTATGGATTTTATGTAAGTTATTCAGGGAAAGACGGGTGCAGGCTGGAAAGTTTCAAATTGTTTTTATTCAGCGGACATGAAATTCTGTATTTGACATAAAATTTAGGCTTGCCAAGTCGGAAAACATTAATGTACACTCAAATATTATTTACTATTATAATATACATTAATACCATTTATATGTTATTCATTGGTTATTATGAAAATTATTTATATTTTGCGTTAAACATTGTCTGATTCTTTTCAGCGGACATATAGGAGAAAGTTGCCTAATATGGTGCACATTGTTTCTTTTTGTTGTATGACCAACAAAAACACAGGTTAGTGTCTATAAATAATACATTTTTAAACTCCAACTCTTTACCTCTCTTATAGAATGTAACACACGAGCTTAAATACACTGTTATGCAAATAAAATGCAATTCTCATAAATACAAAAATGTGATTCCTAAAATGGGGTGGTGCTTAGTATGGGGTGGTAGAGGTTCCTAATATGGGATACGGTTTCTGGTGTTAAGTTAGAGCATTATAGTACAAAAGTTCACTCTACTTAATGCCTGTATTGTTTGTTGACACCCGACGTGAAAATCCAAGGTTCATTCCCGACTTGATATCTTATTTTGCTGCCTAATTACTAGAGATGTCTATTTTTATTTACTTTTTCTCATACTTTTCACAACAGAACCTATTGGAAGTATCACCTGCACAAACCGTGTGTGCCCAATTGAAAATTTGCAGCATCTTATCCATGTTCCCTCCCCCCATCGGTCCTCCAAAACAGGCCTGCACAATAGAGGCACTCCGCATCGTCATCATCATCGTCGTCGTCGTCGTCGTCGCCGTCGTCATCTTCACTCTCGTTTCCCCACTCTTCCTCCGATTCCAGAGGCACGAAGTCTCTTCGTCTTCGGAGGACGAAATTTTGTAGTGCACTTGCTTTCTTTTCTGGTTTTGTTTGTCGCTTTGGTTTGCAATGCTAAGATCCTTTTGGCTTTTGGCGGAGTATTTTCGGCCTTATTTGACGTCTTTTCAGTGAGCTGAGCTTTGTATGGTGAACTTGTAATTACACAAGATGTCCCACCTCGAGATGGATTGGCTCGTTCTGATGAATTTGCCTTCTGCTTCAGTGTTGAGATTGGGCTGATGTCTGCCGCCAGCATCAATCTCCTCTGGGTAGTATGTGGATCTGCCACTTGTGTCACATTTTTAGATTCAGAAGCTTCATCATGTTCATTTTTCATGGATTGTAAAATCTTGTGGCCTGAAAATGTTAGGGTTGAATAGATTTATTCTCGTTTTGCGGAACCCACCACTAGGTGTTTCTGCAGTGGCTGCCCGTATATAGGCTCTTCCAAAGAGATTTCCTATCTGATAAACTATAACCGTTCGACCAATATGATTGTTCAGCCATGTTTCGATTTCCTGGCAGTAGAGGTTTGGTGTCTAGCATGAATATTAAAAGTATAATAGTAGGTCCTAATATAGGGTACCCCGCAATCAATACCTTATTATATTTGTATACACAGATGGCAACAGCAGCAGCAAATAACTTCAAGGAGCAAACTTCCTTTGTCAGCTCACCGTGACACGATCTCAAGCAGGAATGCCATGACGTAACCGCAGGATGCTTAGTCGCCAAAACTCTCTTAGTACATCACATTTCTAGCAAGGTTCAGCACTATGCAGCTGAGATACTACGGTACCCCAAATTGCGCACCACCCCATATTAGGCTACTTTCCCCTAAAGTATACACAAATTAAGAAAATCTACACTTTACTTTTACGAGAAGTAGCCATTGGTTTATGGTCATGTTCTTGTAATTGTTGTTATTGTTATTTTTATTATATGATTTTTTTGTAATTTACATCCTCCAACGTTAAGTCATATCGGACGATGAATGGAATGGGAGAAATGATACTCAAATGAGCCCGGGGTCCATAGAGCTTAGAGTTACCCGACATTCGTCTTTCAGGACAAGGGAAACCCTGGAAAAAACCCTATCCAGATAACTCACCCTGACCGAGATTCGAACCCGGGACCTCTTGAGCGGAAGGCAGACACGTTACCGCCACGCTACCGAGGCGGGCATTTTATTATATGATACAGAGAAGCATAAGAACGAGAACGATAATATATAATTTCTTATATATATATATATATATATATATATATATATTCAAAATCTGATTCAATATAACCATCGTAACTGAATACTCCAACGCATGAAAACTGTTGTACTTAAGGCTGATCAATGTCAGATGTCCTATAACAGTTACATACATCCAACATTTATATCTGTGAAATGGTCCATATCATGTCCATCCCAAAGAATTTCAAGCCCACCATACGCATTCGTAAATTGAAATTGAGCTTTAATTTATGGCCTGCTGTAATTCTCAGCGTTTCATTTTATATTGGACGTGAAAGATCGCTCAATTCTGCTCAGATGAATCTTTATGTATTCGTAAACCTAAACTGCGTTGCCTTATAGGATTTTTTTTTCTTTCGGACATTTAGTCTGATATTTCTGAATTAATATAGAAACCTCCACGTTTTAATATTTACATGCAATAGCTGTTTAGGATAGGAACTGAGAACTGAATTTTAAAAAGTTATATCCAGAAGAAGGTAATTTTAAAATCATGCATGACTCTGACCTTGCAAGCATTTTTTTATTCTCCGTAGAAGCTAAATATGCTTTGTTTTACGTGCAACGTTATGCATTTATTGTACTGATTGGTTTCATTTCCAACAATTATTTATGTGTTTAAATAAACTGACAAATTATTTTTTTTCGGTATAAAATCAAGAAACATGGCTAAAAACACAGGTGGAATGCATTAAGTTAAGAACAGCAACATGCTAGTGTAATTTCTTAGTTTATGAACTTATGAGTGTCATTTTTCAGCGGTCCGAAGTCTTGTAGAGATCATAGCAGAAGAGACCTAGTAGAAATATCCGTAGGGTGGCGGAACTTAACTTATAAATTACATATTGACAATATTTCCAGTTATCTACTTGTCTGGTTGGAAAAGTCGCATAACAGGCACGAATAGTACTTTATTCTTGTGCGAGAACTAAACTAAACAAACTCGCCAATAACTGAAAAACAAGTAATTAAGGGACCCTATACAAAGAGAAGAATATCCATTCAAGTTTGCAGATAGTTTACCTTGCAGCGTTGACTATGTAACAGATATAGCTGATCATTGTTTTAACAAATGTGTAGATGTGCTATCTATAAACTGATTTATGAATACTTCAGCGTGCTTTCGTTAGAACGCGTGACCGTATTACGAGGGATTGCTTGCCCTGCATTGCACTGTTTCTAGCTGGGCCTGTTCTACCTCAACTTTTACTCTTCTCCGTACGCCGGCTGATCAAATGACAAAGATGTGTACTGTACAGAGGTTGATATGACTGCTAAAGTGTGTTATTGATGTTATGCTGTCAAAAAGTACGTATACTTTGGCAAACAACCTTGATGTATGATTCCAGTGACAAGAAACGGTTGGTAATTTTATAAATGGATTTAGGGAAACGGAATTCTATCCGGATAAGAAACCGCAGTTAATCGATTGTTTCTACAGAGTAAAAAAGATTGATGACATCTGAGTAGGCATAACAAATTCCTAAATAGATCTCCAGAAAGCTTGCACAGGACACCGGTATGTTGCAAACATTAGCTTCAAATCCTACTATACTTCTAAAACAAAATTCCCTTAAAATAACTAGTCCAGCAAATTCAACCAAACGATGTGGGTATAATTAATTTCTACAATTGGTTGTTGGGGAAAGTTAATAATTGCTCTATTAATCGGGTTTATTTTTATTTTATGGAGGAGGCGTAGTTTAATGAGGTTTAAAGCAAATTGCTTTAAAAGTTGTAGGAGATATGATGTGGTACAAGGACGTCATTTCCAAGAACACTTAAGACGAAGATATTAAGTAACTGTACTTATAATCTGCATGAGAAGATTATACCCTCGGCTTATGAGGGTAGACTCTGCCGGCAAACAACATGATTCCTGGTAATAAAAAAAAAAAAAAAATTCCAAACAAAGATTTTGCATTAGATATAAGACCAAGGAATGCTAAAGCAATTGACTTTGGCTAATGCGAAACTGAGCGCTTAATCACCTCTGTAGACCCGAATCATTATGAGGAGCATTAAACTAAGAGTCAATTTGCAGCTGCAACTGGACTGGGCTATGCTACGGAGGGGATTCGGCACGGAGGTCCAAGCTTGGACTTTGTCCCCAAGGAGCAAGGGAGGCGAGATCAGATAGAGGGCGGCCGTCCTAATGAGTCAAAACAGTGAAAAGGGCAGGGTCCATACAATTGACCAATTGGAAACTCCCCGGCAGTCATTACAACCGACATCCCACCCACCGTGACCCTGAAACGGACCACCAGGCCGGCCCGGAGACCGTCCTACTGGAGGAGAAAGTGTTTATCACGAGCATAGCATGCTGCCATGCGGCGCCGAGATTCCCGCCGACAGTTCTACCCTGAAAGAGACCACCAGATGAGAGATGATGTGAAATGGTAATCGGGATGAAATGAAAGGACAGGAAATTCGGGGGATGTGATTAACCTACCCAGCATTCACCTGGCGACAGAGGAAAACCCCGAAAAAACCATAGGTCAAGTAGACCGGTCACGGAAAACGAACCCGAACCTCCCGAATGCGGGCAACAGACGAAACCGCCTCAGCCATTCCGCTCCGTCTGCAGATGAGTTAAATGTCACATAAATTGCCTCGAGGAAATTAATCTGTATGGGAACTCATGATGAAATTGCCAAAGATATTCCTAATAAACAAGAATTTAAATTAATAGCGTATAGCAGACGGCACACTTCATGAAGGATTTCCATTGTGGATTCTAAATAATGCACGAACTTAACAGTGCATTTGGAAAATATCTGGTATGTGAAATGCGGTGCTAGAAGCAAGCACGTGCAAGAAGCCTGTCTACATTTGTGAATAGGAAGAAGCCATTAGTTATGCAGCGAAATGCTTTGCAGCTTTTGTCAACGTTGCTCACTAAGCCTATTTCCTTACGAACCGAAACTTTTTCTGTGAGTGAGTCACCTTCCTCAGAACACTGTAAACATGTTGAACTGCATTGTGGCCGTCATTTTACGTGACAGCGCATCTAATTCAACGATAGTTGCACACCACAAAATCCCCTGTGCTCATTTTAAGGACAAACAGAGCTGCTCTACATCCCAAATGAAAATCTGTTAAAATCATAGGACTTACTCGACCCATTAATATTTATTTTCATTGCCATTCTAAGAATTATTCGTACACACGCTAGTTCTTCTATTTCCTGTTTATCATAGGATTTTATAGAAATGTTTCCAATAACAGCCTGTTGTAGGTGCATATTGATGTGCAATCGTCTGGGACATCAAATAAATTCTGAAAATGCTAATGTCGATATTGCATACCTTTATTTCACCTCTCGCGAAACAAAAGAACGGTACACGTGTTGTTTAGAAATGCAAAACAGCAACTACTTCGCTTCTTGCTAACTGTATGAAAAAACTTATGACATAAATTGTATATTTTTTAAAAAAAAAATTATAATTTTCCCGTGGTAAATATTTGGTTTTCTGTTATGGCTTCTCATTTACGAGATAATGGTAAAGATAAATTCTAGGTTATTCAAAGAAAACTCAAAATGTGCATTTCAGTATGTCGAACATATTTTAATTAAAACATTTAGAGCTACTAGAGAGAAGGAATTTTTTGTCATTAAAGGTTTATTTGGGATGAGAAACTTTTTGCAAAATTCATATTATTCAAAATTCAAAATTAATCATACAGAATGTTTGTAATGTTTGTTCTTAAAGATAACTCAAACTTATAGTAAAATTTAGTACGGAATCTTTGGCAACCTACAGAATCGTTATCTTATAGAGAGAAGTATCACAGCGTGGTATCACGCTTCTCTCTTATTTTCTGAAAATTATATTTTTCGAAAGTGTATACATTAGGGATTGAAAAAAAGCCGAACGTAAACGGTTAGTTACACTATAATGGTTACGTTGATGTGAAGGTTACAGAAATAATGGAACCACGAAGTAACTAGTTTTAAAAGATACTAGCTATAGTGGCGCTGTTCGAACGATTACCATGGATTTATCTTTGGTAATATACACCTCTTAGATAACGCACTGATTACTCCACGTGGAGTTAACATCATTTGTGATTCCTGCGAATTCCATTGGCTGAAGTGATGCGCTCATTGGTGCTTAGTACACGACTGGGAGGCGCGTCAGTTTCCCTCTCACTCTTACAAGAATAATCAGTGCGTTATCTGAGAGATATCTGTTAACAAAGATAAATCCACGGTAACCGTTCCAACAGCGCGACTGGATACCAAAATAACGAAGACAGTGACTAGTTATCCCGATAACGGTTACTGAAATAATGGAGATGGTTACCGAGTCTCGGTGACACTCAATACATGTGCATTGGTATCGCTTATCAGGTACTAGTGACCTGGGCAAGATAAAGATTGACATTGTCGATGTAATATACCTAGGATAAGATAGGATAGGATCGTTGGTGCGTCAACCAGACTTGATCGACTATGCCTGTGCCTAAGTGGGGCATCTCCTGGAGGAAGGATGAGGCCAGAGGAGACAGAGAACGGCCGACACAAGGAGTCACGACAGTGCAGAGGGCAGGGTTCATACTATTGACCAGTTGGGAACTCCTCGGCAGGCCAGTAAAACCCGCATCCTACCCACCGTGGTCCTGAAACGGCACACTAGGCCAGCCCGGAGACCGTCCCACCATAGGAGGTTTCTACTAGGAGCATATCATCCTGCCATGCAGCGCCGAGACTCTTGCCGACACTTCTACCCTGAAAGAAACCAACAGACGAAACATAGGGACAGGAAATTCGGGGGACGAAATTAATTTACCCAGCATTCGCCAGGCGACCCGGTAAACCCACCGAAAGAACCCATGGGTTAGGTAGGCCGGCCACGGGTAGCGAACCTTCACCTCCCGAGTGCGAGCCATAGACAAAACCACCTGAGCCGTCTCGCTTGGTTTAATATAGCTATCATCTGGCGAGAAAAATACCGACTAGTTATCCGCTTTGCTACGTATATCTAAATAAATGAGACTCTCTGCATACTTCGTGATGGTAAAAGATAATGTGTGTTTGGCAACATATGTTTTAAAATGTCATCATCATGCATTATCCAATGCGAATATCCAATGAGAACATTCAATCCAATGAGAATATTTAAGTTAAGTGGTTAATTTCTATCAAGTTGATTCCAATAGTGACGTATTTTTCGTTGCTGTGTCTACATCAGTTGATGTTAATATTTAGGGATCCATACAGCCCAGTACACCTGTACAGTCTCACCGTTTAGAATAATTTAAAATTTCAAACTAAGTAAACGCATGAAAACCTGTTCAATATGGACACAGCTAGTTATTTTTGTACTGCATCAAATAATAAAGTAAGTCTCTGTCGATATCGTTCGTACTGAAATGAGCTTCAGGTATCCCTTACTCGTAATAATGTAATGCAGCCGTGAACGTAATAATCCTGAAAATAAATTAATCGTAACTGCATAGAACCGTTACTAGTAAATAAATATTTTTCACTTTGCTAGTTATATCATATTTTCCGAATTGTTCAAGAAACATAGAACAGATTGTCTTCTTCATTTGCAAATAGGAAACAGCTTCGGCAAAGACCAACCATGTACTTCGTTTCGATAACGCCTTCAGTTCCACACGAATTCCAGGAACTGGCAATCAAGTGTCAACAATGACGAGAGAAGGAAATGAGAATCATGCATCACGTCACATAGACGAAGGCTAATGATAAATTCTACAACACCAAGGGCGTTAATAAGAGAAAGTCATATGCTTATTTCTGAACAAATGGAGTTCACGTTTGGGACGATACATTTTACCCAACAACGATACTGCACATAAATACATACGGATAATACTGAGCAACGTTATATCACTGTCTGCCCACCACAAGAAAGCAAGGTAGAGGAATGTGTAACGTAATCACTTTTACTGCGTTGATGCTCACCTTCCGGATGCTAGGTTCATTTAAAGTACACAGCGTTGTCACATAACTCACTCATGCATAAAACCTACCACTGTAGTTACTGAAACGAGCATTAGATCTGGCAGTATGGTTAACTCATATACACTCCAATACACTCATTTCGTAATAAACAGATGCACCAACAGAGCAGAAAGAGGTTCAAGCTCCTCTTCCCTTCATTCTTCGCTTGCCTTCTTGTGGTGGGCAGGTAGTACTTGGCGTTATGATAAGGCACAAATGGTTATTTTTACTTTCCTTACTATGCACACAAAAAGTATTGCATTCAACCCAGAAGTTCGATATCAAGATTTTATCGGAAATATATGTTTCGAGGTCCCATTAATTAAACGATAATTTTAGAGAAATAATTGTGTGTGAATGTTTGTCTGTGTGTGTGTGTGTGTGTGTGTGTGTGTGTGTGTGTGTGTGTGTGTGTGTGTGTGTAACCCTAAATTACACTTTGCATAGAACATTTTTCAAAAATTATTTTCTGAAAATGGTTCTAATTACTTAGATTAAAACGCCATATATTAAAGAATTTACATGAAAAGTGAAATGCTTTGCCTTGAATTTTCTAGGAATAGTTTATTCGGAAGGAATGTTATATTATCGCGTTTTTATACGTTATGCGACAGACAAAACAGTATTTTAGACAAATATACAACCCTGTAGAATACACAATTCATTTCAAATAAAATTTCCTATGTACTTAGTCATACCCAAAATTCTACTGTTAATGGTTTGAATTGCTCAATACTTCGCCATTCGTTTAAAGTCCTGTCGACATTCAGCTGTTTCTCCCAATTACATGGGAAGATTATGGAACTTTAACGCCAGTACATATCACCCAGTTCCTAAACATTTGACTATCGCTGTTGCCTTTATGTCTATAAAAATATGCATTATATGGCTATATCTGTTCACACCGATTAAAATAAAGTGAAAGGAAAACAAATGTTTTAAGGCATAATTTGTACACCCACGACAGAGCTTAGAGAAGGATATATAAATTAACATAGGATGTTCTGAATATAAGGTGTAAATAATACTTTCTCCTTCCAAATGTTTCTAAACATCTTCACCCCAAGAAAACGAAAGCTGTAGTATATTGGATGAATAACTTCTGTGCCAATGCAGTATTCTTGAAGGAATGGAGCACACAAATGGAGACTATTGTCTGATTATTTTCCTTCGTTCCAAAGTTTTACGAATGGAATTTTTAATGGTGATTAATCCGATCATATTAAAAGCAACCTATTTTTGGAGAACCGGTTGGCAAGCATTGCATAAATATGAAAAGACAGATTACGATGTGGGCTTTTTATACCTTGTTTGGTTTAAATAGTCTCAAGCCTAAAGAAAGAGAAAGAGGTATGTTGAAAAGACAGAAGGTACCCAGCTCTATATCTCTTGTTATGGGGAAGTTGAAAAAGACTGGACACCTTCCATCCAGTCAGTGGTGTACTGTACACTTACTCAGCGGCGAAGGATGTATACAGCCGCCGTCTTTAGTTTATAGGGAGATGTGAACAAAGCGGAAAAATGTATTACTACGACGGCGACTGTGATTGGAGGGAATATTCGCGCCTTTATATTCCCACGTGGCAAACATGTGCGCTGTCTACGATCTTCTATGCAAAGTTTTGCTTTGCCGTTTTCGATATTTTGAGTAGCTTATGCAGTAGCATTTATACGTTAAGATTAAGTGCAAAGGTGTGTGTACTATATAATATATTTTTCCTTTTGTACATTAAGAAGTGATTGAATACTTACAATTACTCAGATATTTGATTTCTTCACATAACACCACCTAATTTATAACTTAAAGATTAAGGCGCGGGTCTTTTTGCGGAATAACAGTGCTAAATAATTGCGTGTAGCCACTTTGGCAATGACAAGTTCTACTGGCATGCAACCCAAATGGAATCTGACAACGAACGAATTTCTTAAACGACTTCCACTACCGAATTTTTCTTTGATAATTCCTTCGCCACAACAATATATCTTCATGCTCAACAATTACACTTTTCGGTTTCTGTTCACGAATTCAAAACCTACGTCGCGAAGAATAGTATGGACGCTCCTTTTTCAAAGCTCGGCTAGTCGGGATCACTGTTTACTGCTAGAAGCACTTTTGTAATTCTGGCGATTCGTTTCTTTCAAAGAAGCTATGAACCTTGGGACGAATAGCACTTTCAACAAATTCATCATGTTCACCTTTCACAACTGGCTTCTTTCTTTTCCGATGTTTTCCTGGAGTGGAAAGCCGTTCCGTTTTCACAACCTCGCTTCGAGCGGCATTAACACTTGGCGCTGAAACAACGGTTTATTCTGCTGACAAATTAATGTCTTTCGTTGCTAAAGTCGGGTATTTTTCACACAACTTGCAAACCACCTTCAATATAATTTGTTTTTCACCACTTTTTAACGGTTTCCCACTGTGATGTTTACACATTGTGCGGAAGCAGCCATGTTGTACAACTGATTCTCTCCCTTCCCTCTGCTTTTAAACCACGCAAGCGCAACGTGCACTCTGATTAATACATACAAATTACACGTATGCCCAATTTCACCAACAGATGTTAAAATCGACGTTAACAAATGTAACGTAACAATTGTCACAACGCTAAACCTAATGTTAAATTTCTTGCAAGTCACCAACCTGTTTTCTTAAAATGTTAACAAACCTGTGTTAACGCCAAGAAACTTGTAACTATCACAGCTATAGAAGGCTATGGATGATTTTCTGAACGTACTCCGATGCGCTTTTGTTTTCATTTTCGTCTGCACAAATGGCGGATGAACAAAATCATAAATAAAGCCATGAGACAAATTTCTCATTGACGGAGAAAGAATTGTTAATTGAAATGGTGACAAAGTGTAAGGATATCGTAGAAAATAAGAGGACGGATGCAGTGAATGTAAACGAGAAAGATGTCGCGGGGAAAATATTGGAAAATTCAAATGCATGTGTCACTACTGCAAGCACCAAACAACTTGTCAGTATTACGTAAATTTAAAACGATGTGCGAAGAACAAGTGCCTCAAACGTTTCAAGACGGGAGGTGAACAATGTATTTATCCACATAATTCAGTGAATTATAAAATCGCAAAGTTATTAATACTTGAAGCAAAGGCGATATCGGCATATTCCTTTCGATGTATATTCTAACTCATTATTACGTAAATTTAAAACGAGGTGCGAAGGACAAGTAACTTGAACGTTTCAAGACGGGAGGTGGTCAGTGTATTATCCATATAATTCAGTGAGTTATAAAATCGCAAGGTTATTCATACTTGAAGAAAAGGCGAGAGCGCCATATTCCTTTCGATGCATGTTCTAACCTCTCTTGTACTTCCGCAGTAACCTTCATAGCAACAAGTTTCGACAGTCTATACCTCCGTAAAACACTTTTCTTCGGATAGTTCCTCAAAATCATTTCTCCTCATAGGCCGTACTCTATTATGAGTGCCATTTAGACGGTCTTAAATATAGCAAATCGACATCAACAGCTGAGTTCATGCTCGCTATCTTGACTATTTACATTTGTTAAGGACTTGCCATTAGAAATTCGGCTTGTTAGTTTAACATGAGATTTAACACGAGTGTTACGCTAACACTTATTGGTGAAATGCAATTTTTGTTTTAACTATTACTAAACTCGTGTTAAGTCTTAACATTTATTGGTGAAATCGGGCATTACTATATCAAATAAAGTACTAATTAATTACTGGTTGACTGTTGCATTTGTAATAATGTGAAGTTGTTTATATGCTTTGCATTAGATGAAGTCTTTAAAAATGATATGTGAACTATATTTTTCATCCGCATAGAGTTACAAGACTAAATAGCCAAAGATGTTGCACACGTACATGTGCTTTTGTTTACATCGTCTCACAAACTAAAGACGGCGCCGGTATAGAATCTTCGTCATAATCACGGGTCCGTTTTTTCTAACTTAATAATTAAATTTCCCTGCTCTTCATCCATAATAGCATTTTTCTCCCAGTAAGGAGCTTCTTCTTGCGAATGTGATTACAAGCACGTTTCCAATTTTCAAATTGTTTTTCTCTATTGCAGCTCTAAACTGGGCCTGCGTCTTCTTAATGCTAAAGCGTATGTTGTGTTTTGCAACATCACATTTTATTTGCCCCCAAATCAGTTCAATTAGAGTTAAGTCACAGTGGTATGGACTAAGAGGCAAAATAGTGTATCTACGATGTGTAACAATTTGGTCAATTTACATCTATTGAATTTGTGCTTAATAATTTTAATATGCGGTTCAGGATTGGAGGTCCATGGTAATAACTGTAATTGTGTTGACGCAGCCAGTCCTGCATCACGACTTTTTTGTGGAACTTTATTAAGTTCAAAGGAACGATAAAAAGTGTTAATAGCCCAGTTCAAAGGGATGTTTGGAAGCAGTGTATTAACAAACCAGTTCTTAAAAACATTTCCATTTCTTGGTGATAGCCTTTCGTCAACATGGATTTGAAGATAAGACAACCATTCTGAACGAATCTAATCTCAAATGCAGTGTGAAGAATAATAAACCTCTGCCCTTTACCTAAGATAACATTTAAAGGCGGCTCATATTCCCAATCACAATGTTCGCATATACATATTTTTCCTTTGGTGTAAGTTACGTACTTATGTTGATCATGTCCCATCTAAATATATAATCCGTCGATTTGAATTTTGAAAACCTTTAATATTTCTCAATAAATTAGATATTTGCACTGAACTATAGCTCCTTTCCATTAGAAACTTTCGCTCTTTGATGTTTCTCATATAAGTATAACTAAATTTCATATCTTTTAATATTTCACGGTAATCCCATTTACTGATGTCAAACAATCCCTCTTTCTTAAGAGTTTCCCTGATGTCGTTTAAACTTGCAAATATTGTATTTTATATACAAACAGAAATGTTTCGGCATATACCAAATTTCGTGAATGATTCTAGGACTGCTTTCTTTGCTGTTCTATTAGGTTGCTTTTCCAGGAAATGTCACAAGAGTCTGAGTTTCTTGCACCAGTCTTCTATCATTTAAAATATGAGAAACTGTTCTGGATATTCCAGTTGCAAGAACTGTTCTTTCTAAAACGTTCACTACTGACAATCTACCCCTTCTATTCTTCAAGACATCAAACCCTGCCAAAAAATTGCATAATACACATTACAAATCATTTCTCTGGTGCCCGCCTCGGTAGCGTAGTGGTAACGTGTCTGCCTCACGTTCAAGAGGTCCCGAGTTCGAATCTCGGTCAGGGTGACTTACCTGCATAAGGTTTATCCGAGGTTTTCCCTTATCCTAAAAGATGAATGTCGGGTAACTAAGCTCTATGGACCCTGGGCTCATGTGAACATCATTTCACCCATTCCATTATCGTCCGATATAACAACGTTGGAAGACGTAAATTCAACAAAAGATCTCTGGCTATAGATTGCAGAGGTTTCTCTTCGTTTACCAACAGTAGTACAAGAATATCACTATTATAAATAGGAGAAACGTATTTATATGTACAGTAAAACTTCGTTAACCCGGACCTCTTTAACCCGCATCAGTTCTGAAAAACAAAATTAAGTTGTTTAGCTTAGTAAATGAAGACTTGTTTTACAGATGATAATTTTTATTCCCGGTAATTACTCGGATTCTCTCGCCAGCGGACGAATTAAATGCACTCACTCTACCTGCTTAGGACCACTTTAGAAGAGAAACTTGAATTCGGAAAAAGTTGTGGCTTGGTGTGTGTGACTTGCCAGAAAACAAGATTGGAGAAGAAAAATGAGCGTGGAAGAAGATTTTATAGATATTTTTCAAAATATAGATGGTTGTTCTGATGTCGATGAAGACATTGACAATGATCAAAGTTATAAACCCATTACAGAGGAAGGCATTATTGCATCATGCAGTGTTACTGAAAATGAAGAGAATTCAGATTCAGACAGCGTTAATGAACCGACTGTGGTTACGAGCCATGCACAAGCAGTAGCAAACGTAGAGAAATTGATGCTTTATTCCGAGAGTCAAGTCCAAACAGTGCCGAATGAACCTCTAATGTTTAAGCGGATGCAAGATCCCGCTGTTTTGTAAGCGATACACTAAACTTAGACAGCCTTTTTACTCCATACTAGTTTGTAGCAATATTATTTCCAGTGCAAATACATAGGCTATTACGGTTCATACACTGTATGTGTTTTTAGGTGAAAGTGTGGTGATAGTAACTCAATTAAAACTATTTCGGTGATGTACATGTTTTTTATCGGTTTTCCGTCATCTGAATTTTCGTTTACTCCGATCAGAGCTTATGCAAATTTTTAAAATTATAAAACTAATTGGAACTCAGAAATACTTAAATGTTATAATTACAACAAATACTTTACATGTGTAATCCAACTATGTATATTTTGTGTTAATAAATAAATAGATAAACAAATAAATGAAATATTAATTTCCATGCCCTTCTATCCCAAACGTAATGGTATAACGAACTCTTAAAATAAAGTAATTTGCAAACACATTCAAGTAGTCCGATACTGCACACAAGATAAGACAAACTGAAACGGCTAGTGTCAATGGACTTCTGGCATTTCTGCCTGAAAAACATGTTTTTTACCCCCGTCCCTAACTTGTTCGTATGAAGTATTCTTCCGTTTTTATGGTCCTCCAGACAGCTTAAACTAAAGAAGGTATAATTTATTACTATTTTGATTCACTACTTTAGGACGCTTTCATACAAACATATATCGAAGAGAATCAGCGGGAGTTAGAGAGCCCGCCTCGGTAGCGTGGTGGTAGCATGTCTGCCTCACGTTCAAGAGGTCTCGAGTTCGAATCTTGGTCAGGGTGAGTTACCTGGATAAGGTTTTTCCGGGGTTTTCCCTTATCCTTCCAGACGAATGTCGGGTAAATATTAGCTCCATGGACCCTGGACTCATTTGAGCATCATTGCATCCAATTCATTCACCGTCCGATATGGCTTAACGTTGGAGGACGTAAATTTAAAAAAAAAAAGCGGGAACGAATGTCGGGTAAATATAAGCTCTATGGACCCCGGGCTCATTTGAGCATCATTTCATCCAATTCATTCACCGTCCGATATGGCTTAACGTTGGAGGACGTAAATTTAAAAAAAAAAAAAAGCGGGAAAGAATGTCGGGTAAATATAAGCTCTATGGACACCGGGCTCATTTGAGCATCATTTCATCCAATTCATTCACCGTCCGATATGGCTTAACGTTGGAGGACGTAAATTTAAAAAAAAAGCGGGAACGAATGTCGGGTAAATATAAGCTCCATGGACCCTGGACTCATTTGAGCATCATTTCATCCAATTCATTCACCGTCCGATATGGCTTAACGTTGGAGGACGTAAATTTAAAAAAAAAAAAAAAAAGCGGGAGTTAGACAACTTGAATTATCCTGAGCTGCCGAAAGCATATTGTCGCGAACCCGTATCTACGGTCACGCGGCTTGTTTACACAAAAGGAACTGATAGGCGGGCAGTGTGAAAACCAAGAGCCGGCAGACAAAGATAACAGGAGATAAAGGTCTGCCGAAACAAACAAACTGAGATAAATGGAAATTTCTAGTTAAAGTCTGTCTAGTGAACGGGAGTGCAGTTGGCCGCTCAAAGGAAACTACTTTCCCGCCCACTAATGACCGTCATAAATCTATCTCCACACTTTAGAAATGGAACACTGACGTTGAGGACCAATAGCAACCCTGATTTTCTCCAAGTGACATTCGCATGTCTACTCCACGTGGAGTCTCAGTTGCCAAAGTTCCAACTTCCAGTTGATCTGTTTCATTACGTGCAGAAATTCGTTGTGTGTCACGACGAGGAGACCGTGGGAGGGAAATGTGGTGAATGCAAATCGAGTAGTAGATTACTTTCAGTCAAGTGAACATAAAGTGATGACAGTAGTGTGAATAATTGGGCTGAGTTATATTACTGGAAAAGCCTCACAAAACAAAGTTATAACGGGAACTGTTTCTAAACAAATTCAAGCGGGTCGGTGTTGTAAAACGATTACAAAGGTTTGTCAAAGGCAGCGGCCGACGTACCCACCAGTTAACTAAACAGACTTTGCTTCTTGACTGACAGAGACTGTTCGGGTTCTGGTTTGTTTTCGAATAATCTAGAAATAATCAGTGAGGTATTTAAAGAGGCGACGACTCGTCAAGAGTCAAGTTGCAAGTTGTGAAACAATAGTTGTTGTAAGACATGTAACAAGAATGTTGTAAAGAGAGGAAAGTGAGTAAGCTGTTTGTTATTGTCATCGACCTTGGTGTTGTCGATTGTGATATGTAATGTAATTCTGCTGCCATGCAGTGTGTTTCTACGCAGATAAAGAACATTTAGAATTTCGGCAAATTGGACTTTTAATTCTACGAACCCACAATGTCACGATATAGTAATTGAAAAAGCAAATTAGTTCACCATGTATTTCCTGATGTCCATTTCACTCGTTTGCGAGAAAAATATCGCACAGTACAAATGCGTTTACAGCTTGCCACAGCAAAGAAAGTCCCAGGGTAATGAGGCGCAAGGGGGGTTTGGACACTGCTCCGATGCCCTGCTGGTAGGGTTTATGACACTAAGGTCAGTTCAGTTACAGCCATTCAAAAACATTCTGACGCCTTCTACGTTTGTGAATAAATCATCTGTTTTAGCGTAATGAGTGAATAAGGCACATGTTTTTTAATGGATTCACTCCTTGTGTAGCATGCCTTCACACATTGTCACACACATTGACGGACCTTGTCGCACTTTGTAAGGGTAGCATATTGCCAAGGACTTTCTTTGTGTTGGCTATTCGATACGAGCTTTTCAAACAGATTTTTTTTACTGTTGAAAAAGAAAACTATCGTCTGAGTACTTCTAAGTCAGCAATAACAGTTTGTAATCCTAAACAGCTGCCAAATTAGCCAGCATTGTTTCTCCTTCCCAAACAACTCATGAATGAGAAATACATAAGGTCTGTTTTCTTACCTCTCCAAACATATTGTTTAGTAAAAAGTATTAATCGTAAGTATATCATTGTGTGTACTTAATATTGGAAATACCAACACTCATTTTGGCTACGTATTTTATCGTTTTATTTCAAACTACATATACTTTATTGGGCCAATGTTTTTTCTCATATGCATTGTTTACCAATGAAATATAACGTTATCTGTATAACTCTGGCACACTGAACCACTTTAGAATTTATGAGTGTTGGTACTTCAAGTGCAGCTGTGACTATTTATCGTTGCTAGGAATGTTTCAATAACGACACCTTTCGTGTAGACTTAATAATGCACATCCCTGGTACCTTAACATATGCTAACGTTTGTATGTGAACACCCCTCACTGGCAGACACTTAAGTTTTCTCCAGGACTTGAAATTTCAGGAATGATGAGATAGAACAAGCTTATTATTGAATATTCATAGACAAATTTAACTTAATTGTAAATGTAAGAAAATATAGAGTGGCCCAATTACTAAGCGTATAAATACTGAAAAATATGGATGCCAGTATTGAAAACACAGTAAAATAAATATTTGTTTAAAGAAATCTATGCCGTAATGTAAAAGCACGAACCATGCGCTTATAAACGGAGATCCTATCCATCAAGGAGCGAAATGTAGTAATATTAAAGCAAGATTTATTGTCCGTATATAAGCTTGATCTTGTTGACAATATCAAGTAGGAAGTCAATGATACCACAGCCAGAGAACCTAATGCACTGTAATCAGAGTTCATCGCTTTCCTCTAAACAGATATATGTACACACTCCGATTTATTTTCACTACACGTCACTATTTTATTATTTCTTTGGCTCATTTTGTTTACTTTTTCAATTGCTTAAGTCAAACGTTTTTCATTGCTCACTTCGGCTTATGCAATAAGAGAGATCGCTGCTGCTCCTCCTCCTCCTTCTCCTCCTCCTCCGCTACTACCACGTCATGCTATGAACACGTGTTAAAATATTGGTTACAAGTGTTCAGTGTCTAACGTTGTCATGGGAACGTCTCGACTAGTTGGTCCTTCTAATCGTTACTATAACAACCGTTATGACGTACCCATTCCTTCCATTTATTTAAACAGTTCCTCCGCGTGGTCAGTACACGTCAATCACCATCTAAACTGGTGACCAGTATGGGGTTCCCTTCCCTTTTCTGTGCTCACGCCGAAACTGTCATCCCGTTTATGGTGACTTTTCATTCTCCCTAACCTCTGTTACTTCCTTCACTCCCTCTCTCCTATACTCCTCTCATCCTCCCTTCCGTTTCCATTCTTGGATGGAAGTTCACGTTTGTAGGGTCTGTGCTTCGGCCTTGGCGTAGCTTGACGTATTTATGGCAATTGTGAAGCACTGCTGTAGGTTATGTTTTCACTTTGGCGTTTTTGATTCAATGTTGGAGTAACTTGACATATTTATTACACTTTGCCGAACTTAAAGCATTGTTTATATGTTTCTTCAAAATAGAAAACATGTAGTAAGTTTCCATCACCAGAAGGACACAATCGCTCCTTATGTAAAACTGGAAAGCCGACGAGTGCCTTAAAACTTTACGGACAACTCTTCACAGGTTGTGTTTTATATAGTTACTTATCACGGCGGATATTTTGAAATAGTACAGAAAGTAATATAAAGTACAGGACGGTTATTGCAAAATAAAAATAAAAGAAAGCACCAATGAACTTCCCTCCACCAATCAATAAGTAGCCTAAGAGCGTTACAGTATCCATATCTCTCTGTTTCACCCTTCCCTTATGTTTATAACAGGATCGTTCTAATTTGACACTTAATATAAGCATTACATGGACCATTAGGTGAGATTTCTAAATCTTGTAGTTTTATCTAAATGTTCTGGACTTTGTGCCATACGCTACTATTATAAGTGCTCTTTTAATACATGCGGATATGTTTAATAATAACTGAATTTAAAAAAAAACACATTTTAACTCTTCTTGTCCCAGAAAATCTTTCAAATAAATCGTTTATAAATTTATTCTCAAAGAGCGAAATGGTCGTCTCATCTTGACCAATTTAAAGATAGAGGAAAATCGTATCCCAGTTGTTTGTTCAAATCCCACGTAGTTTGTGCAGACAAACATGAATGGACAAATTACATGTGGAACATTTTCAATGCTCAGGTCTATAAGAAAATTTAAAAGCCACAAAAGGCACTGAAATTAAATACAGCCCACCAAGCCATGTGCTTTAGTGCTTTTAACTGGTCACGAGTTGAAGATTTACAGGGCTCCAGGAGCAAATGCCAGAGTTGCAAGTATTTTGGACATAACAAATTTTTTAATTTTTCGAAAATGACCTTAAAGCCAGGACGAAGGGAGACAAAAATTGAACTATTACTGGCATTTACGCAGTTTCTCTCTTCTTTTCCTCCTCCCCCTTTTTTTAAATTTACGTCCTCCAAAATTAAGTCATATCAGACGATAAATAAAATGGGTGAAACGATACTCAAATAAACCCAGGGTCCATAAAGCTTAGAGCTACCCGATATTGATCTTGCAAGATCAGGAAAGAAAAAACAGAAAAACCTTATCCAGAAAACTCAACCTGACCGAGATTCTAAGTCGGGAGCTCATGAACGTGAGGCAGACATGTTACCAACTACGCTGCAGAGGGTAAATTTACGGAGTAATGTCGCAGGTTACAAACCACCTCATCATCCTTATAGTCAACAGACTCACTACACCGTGTTTACCTACCTGTCAGTGACTCATGGCTGATTCTTTGATTAGAATTTCTATTTTGACAATGGACAAATTTGAAAACAACTGTTTGAAAACTTCTATGTCTGACTAGAAGTGAAGAATTGCAGCAATTAAGATTTCCTGACCGTCCAAAGACTATTCTGCGGAAGTACTTGCAATGAGTGTAAACGTTCTGATGCAGCAACACATGAAGTACATTCATTTTAGTCTTTTCCAGATTGGGCTTTTGAGTGGGGTTTCATAACGTGGATATTTAATGGGCTATTATCAGTGATACATTTTTGAGTCACTGATTAACTAGTCTCAATGATTGACGAGTATTAAACCGAGCTTAATCACATAATCACCATCGTGAACTGCTGGAGCGTGGATTTCTGATCCCAACCAACGGGTTGCGGATTGGACCGATACCCATGAAAAGCTGTGATAAGCAGCAATTCCGGCCATAAACCAACGTAACCAACGTTCCGGCTGAGAAAAGCGTAATGCTGGCCTTATCTGCCCGCCTCGGTAGCGTAGATTGTTAGCATGTCTGCCTCACGTTCAAGAGGTCCGTAGTTCGGGTCTTGGATAAGGATTTTTCCGGAGCTTTCCCTTATCCTGAAAGATGAAGGTCGGGTAACTCTAAGCTCCAAGGATCCCGGACGCATTGAGCATCATTTCACCCATTCCATTCACCGTCCAATATGATTAATGTTGGAGGACGTAAATTAAAAACAAACAAACAACAAACAAACAAAAAACTGGCCTTATCTCCCGTATCATTTGACACCAGACGACACGCTAGAGAGGCTCTGGTTCGACCCCCAAACTGTTACGCAATAGTGGAAATGCAATCAACATCGTAAACTGCAAAATATCTTGCATGATCTAGCTTACCAAACAACACGTTTAGGTAAAGCTAGTTATTATATTACACTTTTCTTGCCGACTTCTACATTCAGCCGTAGCAAGTTCGACTTCATTTTATTAGAATAATTCTCCAGTTCCAAAGAGCCTGAACGTGTAATGCAATATAAATCAAAAGCAGAATACTAAAGGAAGGAGTATTTATAAGGTCAAAGACACCAATATTACCTGATTAACTGACTTTAGCAATGATGATGATGATGATGATGATGATGATGATGATGATGATGATAACCGGTAACGAAAAAACTGCGAAAGGATGTTTTAGCACGACGAGAACGCAACGATGTTAGAAAGCCAATAGGTAATATATTTGTTCCAGCATACAAATGTGCTATTGGCATTCGTCACAGTAAAGGGATCCTTTAGTATGCAGAGGAAATATGTATAGTTTAAGCGTTTTGTTATCGCTGCCAAGGGTTGAATAGCAAACAACTTGGTTTTTTGGTAAACATTCTTTACTTGTAAATAACTGAGAGTAACAATGATACATCAGCAGAATTTTGTTGCACTTTTCTCGTTAAACTGCTTATGACTTCAACATTTTTGTGCGATGAATTCCATTTTTAGTTATGTAACTTCTTAAGAAGAATATGTGGGATTCACGTTTAAACAAGGGGAGTCCAATTCCTCAGAAATCGATATAAATGCATCCGCATCCTACTGTTTCATAATCTATTTATCATTCAAATATTAATGCTACCTTTTTTTAATTTATTTATTAAGGTGCTATACAACAAATGTCATCAGTGGTCGCAGTATAACTACAAATTCGATAATTTTTATGGAACAATTCCGTATTTGAGACATCCTTGTAGGTCCAGAAATGCTCGAGTTTGAGTGTGTGCGTGCGTGTGTGCGCGCGCTTAGTTGAACCTTATAACCCCAGATGTCATTAAACGCTAATTTAGTGTCCGAAATTTAGTGTCTGTCAATTCCTAGAGAATAAATCCATTCTTTCGGAGGTAATTGCAGTTGTAAATGTTTCTATCATGACCGAAGTGTACATTCTGATACCCGTATTGGAGCTATAGTGATAAATTTAGTTTTTTTTTTTTTTTTTTTTTCCTTGGAACGAACTTTCTATATGAGTAAATTATTGCATATAATTTAGCAGCTAAGGAAGGTGTTTTCTGTTATCCGTGGTGTGTGACCTTTCTTTGGACACACCAACTGCACTTCAAAGTTGGTTAATAGATATGGAAAATGTTCCAAATGTAGGTATAGAAATGACTAACGCACCGCAACAACACTGTAGAACGTTTATATTACCTTTCCATGCTGCTGATGCTGATGCTGCTACTGATAATAATATATAAGAACGGTGATAATAGGAGGCATCAGCAAGTCAGAATTTTTTTTTTTTTTTTCTCGCGGCTTTTCATTTGTGGGCAAATTCTCATTCTTATTCCATCTCATATAGTTCTCAGTGTTAACCAATAAAATATTGTGTTTGTCCTTATAAATAAGGAGATATAAACAAAAGATGAAACTTTTAACTTGCATAGTTCTCAGGCTATTTCACAATAATACCGACGTGGACACTTAACAGAACTTTTAGGTCTCATATTTAATATTTTTTTCGTGATCTAGTAGAACAGTTAGAAATCAATCTCTGCAATGTATTAAAATATTTACTATTAAGGAGGTCAATTATAAAATAACAATTTAAAAATAATTGCAACGTGTGAGGCAATTTTTCAAAAGAATGAAAAAACATAATAAAAATTAATGTCATGATAACATATAGAATTAAATGCATGCTATATTTTAAACCTTGACTGCAGTGTTAAAATTTAAAATGAATTGGGCAAAACTTGTGAATATCAGAAATTTTACGCATTGTTATCTGTATTTTTTTGAGAATTCAGCACATATCTCGATAATCAGGAACATTTGTGTCATATATGTTGTTGCTAATACCTACCTTCTTTCCTGATTCTCCATAAAGTTAAAAGAATCATTTGCGAAATTTCAGCCTAAGAAACCCCTTGGCGTCCTCAAAGGCAAAAGAGGAATATAGTAAAGAGAGCTTCAGGAATAACACTCTTGACCACTGCGGAAGATAGACATACGATAGTGTGTCTCTCCAATAGATTCTAATCCCGGCTATGGAAGCAAAGAGCAAAAGAAGAAAACTTTGTGCAAGAGAGAGAGATATCCTCCTTGACAAGACAGCGCGAGGATATCCCTCTCACCGTTACAAATATTATCGTTCTTCAAAGTGTGTAGATTCACAGAGGTAGCAGATTTGTTGCTGAATCTGAGACTCACGGTTTGTATTAATACCAAATCATGGCATTAACTTGCAAGTTTAACACGACAGAACAACTTTTAACTCTTCGTATTTTATAAAACGTTATCCACATGAACCTTCGAATAAAAGACGGCATGCTTAAAACCTAAAACATATCGACTTTATGTTTTTTTAGAGAGATGGAAGATACAAACGGAAATTCCGAAGTAACTGCTATCTAAAGTACAGATGAAGTAGATTTAAGGGTCCTGAGAAAATACCTCACTGCTATTACTGAGGTCGTAGAGAGTCAATAGAATAATAGAAACCCATAAACATTATGCTCACCGAAGTAGAAGGTCGTACTTAAATTTTGGAATCCCTTATGTGTTAGGAAGAAGCAGGATTGTTCATTATTTGTCCGAAGAATGTCTTGGGCAAGCAAGCAATGAAACAGAAAATGTGACGTATCAATGGAAGATATTCGTCAGCAGCAATGCAACTAGGTACACCTACATATGTCTAGAGAAATGTCTATCTGTTACACTATGCTGCTGTATATAATAAAAAAGAATAACACATTGTATGCTGATACTCCTAAAGTGTACTTACGTTGTTGTACTCCATACATTTCAATATGAATTCACCTCAAAAGCTGAAGTTTTGCGTGCACGGTAAGCTCTCAGTTTTAAAACTGAAGTCTTTGTAAGAGGACGACACTTTCACTCTCATATGCTTAATCTCATGTGGCGGAGCTCATACAGTCCTTAGTAGGAGGGATTATCTTCCATTTATTGATGTTAGGTGATAAACGAGTTTTCTTACTAATGTATAAAGATAAGCTTACATCCGCTATTTTGGGAAAGTCAAAGGTTTACTTTACAGCGAAGTTAAGTTGTTGATTCAGCATACAATACAATTTTACGAAATAATGTGACAGACTATAATATTGTTGTAGCTACAATTTCTTAATGCTTTGATTTAGAGCACATCATTATCTCAAGTCACAAATGTAATAGAGAGATAAATCTTCGTATCTCTACTGAATTCGCGATTCCTAGTCTGTGCAGACACCGACTGAACTATCATAGCCAATTTAAAAGCGAGGTTTATGTTCACCAACATTGAAGCTGCGCAACAATGTCAATATGCTGCAGCAAAGCCAGAAAGGCGATTTTATTTATTGTATATTGTGTAACAGAGTATATTAAAATGGATTATACACTTTTCTTCTACTCGAATTTGAAATATTTAATTGACTGCAAGACGTAGTTGTAATAATGCAAAAGCGTTCTGCCTCACTTAGGATAAAAGCTATCCCTTTAGAGGATGTAGACAACTTAGACCTTCACGAGCATAACCTCATTTTAAAAACCACATTGTTTGGAAACAAACTTTAGTCCTTGTAACCATGGAGTATTAAGAAAATCAATCATATTAAAATCCAAGAAACTGCAATAGAAAAGATTTACGCTGAAAGACGTTGAATTTGTGCTGTACAACGCCTTTGCATCAGTCGCCATAACACAGCAGTCCATATACAATCCCTCCCACCATTCTACAGTTAAATTACCGTTACCTGCCATTTTCTGTAGCGTTTAATGACCATTCTTACTGCATACGACACCACAGGCTTTAGGCACTAACGAAACATGAAATTATATTTAAAAAATAAATTATGGTAATCAAACGTTTCAAGACTAAGTTTAGGCTACCTCAACGGTATTTACCGGTTATGAGGACTGAGGAAAACCTGAGAAATTCTGGAACCGCTGACCTTCCGAATCCAAACCTCGCAGGTTACGTCAATTGGCTTGGCATTCTCTATAAAATTAATGTACGGGAAAGAAAAAGAAGAGGAAGAAACAGGCCCAACTGCACAGACAGGAGCCGCTGCAACTGCAGCCGCCGTCACCTTGGCCGATGAAACTACAGCAGCATCCTGCTGTTTTATCTCCAGCCCGACGATTGCGCCTGCCTAACCGCTGCTCGCCGCAAGGACGCTATTACCTTAGCACCTGTGCCAACACCGAACAATTTCGACCACTGAGGCACACAGTTCCCGCTCTTGGCAATCGACGGCAGCACCATAAACTCATTTGGTGAAGCCAAGGCCAAGTACCGTGATTACCTACGGGTGTCTTATCATCAGCCCCCACCGCAACAATTCCTCGATTCAACCCAACAACCCTGACCCTCCGTACAGAAGACCATTTAGATCGAATTGCTCAAGGAACCGACAACTCATCGTCCATGTCTTTCGGGACAAAGCGCACTACACAGTTGCCCTCTCTCTCACATCTTAAACAGGCCCGCCAAGTTGAACTCAGTCGAACCAGCTGAACTCCACCCTGCTGCCTGACAACACGACGGAAGGACATACTGCTGTCATTTATGCAGTCCACCGTATTCCACATCTTTTTGCTGGCAGCATAATTTAGTACGTTCCTGCCATTTCTGACCAAACTGCTACCGAGAGGATCATTGCAACTGCTTGACGTCCAATCACATTTGCTCCGTCTAGAACACCAATTTACTGCTAGGCCGCCCATTGCAGAACACTTAATCACCACATCGAACTGAAATGGGAGCGGCCGCCTCTCACGCAGCTCATTAATAAAGGCTCACGAACGTACATGAGTCGCACAGTAGTCGCCGAGCGGAACGGTTGTGAGCCTTCCTCTCTCTGCGTGTGTTTACGAGTGCTACGTTCGTGTTACTTTATTTCACCATAGTTAGTGTTCACATACATATATAGTGATTGTGATTGTGCTTCGTGTGTGTAGTGGATTATTTACCACTACGTAACACTTATTCTACAATTGGCTCAACAGTCGGAAACTACCGGCCAACTTCTTTGATCAGCAATGCTTACTGTATATCAAAATGATTCTACTTCACAAGCTAACTGTAATTCAACGATGCCTACTGGTCATCAAGGCTATTCTATACTATCACCACAACAATCTACCTTCTCTTCTCCACCAGTATTAATGAACAATTCTGGTTCGTCTGCAGTTACTGCAATGAATAAATCTATTCTATTCTTCGACCCTCCCAGCTATCTACAACTCAGGTATCACACACAATTAATAATTCTGTTTCACATGATGATGACAATATGACATACTCTGTCCCAATGGATCAATCTAATGGGGCATCCAATTTGCGCCATTCACCCGCTCAGTCAGCCGGTCATACCAAACGGCTCTGTACTGCTCCACCTTCGTTGTCGCCTAACATGCCACGTTATGCGTATACGATCCCTACATCTAACCGTTTCCAGCCTTTAGGCGATAACCTTGATCCTGATACTTCAGACTCAACTTCTGTTGCCGCCAAAGTTAAAACTCCACCTATATGCCTACGTAACGTTCACAATCATCAGCTACTATTGAAAGATGTCAAAAAGTGTGTATAATCCAATTTTCGCACTGAGCTCAGGGGCTCTATTCTTAAAATCTGTCACTACTTCTTCTGATTTCCGCTGTCTTACATCTTACTTCACCTCCATTAATCAAGAATAATATACCTACTGAAATCCGGCTGATAAACTATTTGCTGTAGTCATCCGCAATCTCCCTTGCTCTCTCACCGATCAAGAAGTGTATGATGAGCTTTGAATACTGCAATATCTTGTTCAACGCGTCACACGTTTGCTTGGCAGAAACAGAGAGCCCATACCTTTGTGTGCTGTCGAATTAGCAAATAACGATGAAGGTAAAAACATTCTATATCTTACTCAACTGTTATATAGTGTAGTGAAGGTCGAACATCGCCGCCGTAATACTGATATACCACAGTGTACACGCTGTCAAAACCTTGGACACACCAAAAACTACTGCAAGCTGGGACCTCGATATGTGAGATGTTTGGGCGCAAACCATTATTCTGAATGCAAGAAACCTTCCACCACACCAGCCAAATGTGTTAACTGTAAACAAGAACATCCGGCTAGTTATCACGGTTTCCCTCACTATGTGACGCTGAAGGAGCGCCTCTCTCGACGACCTCAGCAACCGACCTTTTCACCAGCACCTACACCTTCGTCGTCACGTACAGTACCTACACCAGAGCGACGTCCACAGCAGCAACCTCAGAATCAGAATACACCAGTCTTTCACCAAACGACCGCCCCTGGTGCGCAGCAGCAGACCTATTCTCAAGTAGCGTCTTCCTGTCCTTCTCCTCCGAATGATCACTCTGCTGCCCAGCCCATGAATTCTGCTTCGACGTCATCTCTGAATTCTCTCTCTGATCTGATCTTACAGTTATTCTCCTATTTTCGCACTTTGCTCACCCCCATACTACCACAAATAACGCAGCTACTTAGTTCTCTTCTTCTTTCCTCATTTCCCTGATACCGAAATTAAAGGATGCAATGAATAAAGAGTCGTAATGGATTTCAAAGGAGCATTGTATATTTGTTACGACACGAACAGGTACAGTTGTTTGAGCTGTGTAACAGACAGGGAGAAAGGGGGTTTTCCTAGCAAGAATTCTAAAGGGATAGCACTTGACTCCTTTTGAAAAGGTATTCCTCGGACCCTTAATAATGGAATGACCGAGACTAATAATCACAATGGACAAAATAGTCACAAAGGAGTTTTGGGTAAACAAAGAGGGCTTCCAGAGGTGAAAGTGACACATACACGCAGCTGTGCACAGTGAGGACACATAATCCGTGGCGGGCAGGACATTAAGACGGTCATCTGCTTCTGTCTTGGGCGAAGGCAAGAATGAAGTGTTATCGCGTACTAAGCATTCTACATACAGTCACTCTGAACAGTGAAATATTGATAACCTTGGTTGGAAACTTCGAGTTTCATGTACTGATAAAAAGAAGCAGCCATTAAACCAGTTTGAAACTTGCATTCAAGTGTCATCAGAACCATCCTTACTCACATACATATCCACGCATACCCTGAGAGAACCTCTTTGCTCAAATTCTGCGCTACCCATCCTATTCGCTTCATTCCAATGGCAACGCGCAATCTGATCAGTCTGAAAAAGCTAACCCTCATTAACTGGAATGCCAATGGTCTCCGTGCAAAACGCGTATCTTTCGTCGCTTTTTTTTACCATGCATAACATAGATTTGCTTGCGTCACTGAAACGCACACTCTCCCGAATGAGACCTTCTCAGTTCCTGGCTATAAAGTCTATCGCCAATACCGTGTAGCTGAATCAGCTAGGTATTGCCGCTCTCTTAGTCACAGTGTCATATTTCTACCAGCTGTTCCTGCACTTGAAGTAGTAGGTCTTAAGCTCTCCAGTACCGATGATACTGATCTTATTGTTATGAACCTCCCAATCAAAGACTAAATACGCCATATCTTTCGTTGTTATTTCCTCCGGATTGTAGCACTCTCCCTTTAGGAGACCTTAATTGCAAACGTTCTTCCTGGGAGTGTAGGTCTATGAATCCCAACGGTCTCCTTCTGTTTAATATGACAGATATTCATGGGCTTACTCTCTTAGCTCCCTCGGAGAAAACTTATTATCCTAATAATCCTCTGCGCACTACTGACATACTTGATATTGGTCTTCATAGGTACCTTTCTCTTCCAACATACGTATCTGCGTTTTTTTTTTTTGTGTGTAATTTACGTCCTCCAACATTTAGTCATATCGGACGATTAATGGAATGGGTGAAATGATGCTCAAATGAGCCCGGTCCATAGAGCTTAGAGTTACCCAACATTCGTCTTTCAGGATAAGGGAAAACCCCGGAATTACCTTATCTAGGTAACTCACCCTGACCGAGATTCCAACTCGGGACCTCTTGAGCGTGAGGCAGACAGGCTACAACCACGCTTAGCTGAGCTTGATTCTCACCACTGTCCTGTTGTGACTACTTTTCAACTCTTACCTGCCTCGTTGCCTCCAGTTCCTAAACTCATCAATGGTACTGTGAACTGGGAAGCTTTTAAATCTCGGCTAGATGCTACCTTAACTTCTTCTTATTCTATGCCGACTACTAAGGACATTGATACTGCAATAGAGCACTTCACTACAGTGTGCCACTGTGTACGGCTTTCTACGTCATGCTCTACATGGCGCAACTCTCCACGTTCTTTGCAAATTATCCGTCTTATTCAGGAGAAAAATGTTATTCGTCGACGATGGCAACGGGAACGCCAACCGTGGTTACGTAGCAGACTTAACAATCTGATAGGTCTTGTCAAGGTTCAGCTGGAACACCAACATCTACAAACATATCATCTGGCGAATATTTCTCCACCTGACCATACCCTGTGGGATGCCACCAGACGGATTGTTCACGAACCAACAGTGATTCCTGAACCCTCCAATGGGACCAATCTTGTTACGGACGTCACTGCTAAGTGTGACATCCTGGCTCCACATTACAAACAAACGTTTTCTCTTCCCATCACATCACCCTGCTCTGCAGCTGTAGAAAATGAATTCTGTACTCAACGCCAACGAGCTAAAGTTCCACACCGAGTTTTTTTCACTAGTCCTCGGGAACTATTCCATCTGATACGCCGTCTTCCAACAAAAAATCGCCTGTACACGATCTCCTGCCCAACATTGTTTTGAAGAACCTTACAAGGAAAGCGCTTGCCTACTCATCTTCTGCTCTGAATTTCTGTCTCCAAACCAATTACTTCCCTTCCACGTGGAAATTTACTCACATCATTGTGTTCCACAAAACTCATAAGCCTAAACATCTGCCAGAAAGCTATCGTGCGATTATTCTTCTACCCACACTGTCGAAACCCTTATATATGAAATTATATATATATATATATATATATATATATATATATATATATATAATTTTAGTCTGTGTAGCCTAGCTAAGTATAAACGAGGGGTGTATTCTTTTTACCCTGTCTTAGTCTTTGTGTGATGCTGCAAACTTTCCTGCATGGAGTCTGATGAAGTATAAACGAAGGATGTATTCTTTTTACCCTGTCTTAGTCTTTGTGTGGTACTGCAAGCTTTCCAACATGGTATCCGGTGAAGTATAAGCGAGGTATGTATTCATTTTACCCTGTCTTAGTCTTTGTGTGGTACTGCAAACTTTCCAGCATGGTATCCGGTGAAGTATAAACGAGGGATGTATTCTTTTTACCCTGTGTTAGTCTTTGTGTGGTACTGCAAACTTTGTTAGCATGGAATCTGATGAAGTATAAACGAGGGATGTATTCTTTTTACACTGTCTTAGTCTTTGTGTGGTACTGCGAACTTTGTTAGCATGGAATCTAATGAAGTATAAACCAGGGATGTATTCTTTTTACCCTGTCTTAGGCTTTGTGTGGTGCTGCAAACTTTCTTAGCATGGAATCTGATGAAGTATAAAAGAGGGATGTATTCTTCTTACTCTGTCTTAGTCTTTGTGTGGTGTTGCAAAATTTCCTGCATGGTATCTGATGAAGTATAAACGAGAGATAAAAAAGGTTTCGGGGAAAAATGAAAGTAGAAATAGAAATATGGAGAACCTGGTTTGGAAAGATAAAGAGAAGTGGATGAGAAAAGTAAGGAGTAGAAAAGAAAAAAATGCTGGGACTACAAGGGGAAACAGCAAACTAGAGTAGATGACGGATGGGTGACTATGCTACTCAGCAATGCTAGAAGGCGTGGCAGCTAGGCAGGCTGAGCTAGGCACCAACATTTTATACAACTAGACTAAGAAAACATATATGCAATGCAGTAAAATGTTATTTTATTCTATTCTATTCCATTAACAATTTTATATAATTTATGAGTAACTCAAGGTACTTTTCCAAAATATTTAAACATTTCAAGAGTAACTCCTATACATAGAAAAGCTGATGTTAAAGACTTAAAGAATTATCGTCCAATTAGGTCGGTACCAATCTTCTCAAAAAATTTTGAATACATAATTTATGGTCAAATTTATTCTTATTTTGAGAACAATCACTTAATATCTCCATTGCAGTTTGGCTTTAGATCTGGTAAGTCCACCTCTTGAACATGTCAAATATGTGATTCAAGCTTTTGAAGCAAAAAAGTTTGTGTTACTTATTCTCTGTGATTTATCTAAGGCTTTCGAATGCGTCGTGCCTGAGTTACTGGTTCGTAAATTAGAGTATTGTGGCCTCTCAAGTAATAATTGCCTGGAGCTATTTAAGTCCTACTTGTCAAATCGGCAGCAATCTGTATCTGTATCTATAGCTAACAATAATTCTCTTTGCTTTGATATTAAATATGGAGTGGCCCAGGGTTCCGTTCTTGGTCCCTTTCTATTTTTGATTATGATTAATGAAATTTCCAGTAATTTTTGTGACTCGCCTATATTGTATGCTGATGATACCACGCTTCGAGTTAGACATGCTAGTTTAAGTGGACTTTTTGTCTAGATTAATCCTTAACAGAGCTCAACACTGGTTTTCAATTAATGGCTTTTATTGAATCAAAACAAAACTCAATTTATATACCTTGGGTTAAGAGAAATGTCTAACAGCACTTCAAGTGCGTTAATTTACTAGGTTTTAAGCTCGATACTAAGCTCACATGGAAAACTCGTGTTTTTGAAGTATGTAATATAATTACTCGCACTATATTTTTACTTTGTAAACTAAGATCTGCTCTTCCACTTGATGGTTTGAAAAATATTTATTTTAGTCTTTTTCACACTCATATCATACGGTAGACACTTATGATGACACTCCGCTCACATTAAGGATACTTTTATTTGTCAGAAAAGGGCATTAAGAATTATGTTGAATAAATGTTCAACCGAGCCATCTAAACCACTGTTTGTTCAACTGAAAATTTTAACTGTTTATATATATATATATATATATATATATATATATATATATATATATATTCTGTTTTGTTGTATGTATAAAAAAACAAATACGAGTACATACTGAGATCTGATATTCAGAGTATTCATACAGAAACCATTTTAAATTACATATTCCTAGTTGTAGATTACACTCGACACCCAGTACTTGTTTTTACAATGGTGTTAATTTCTATAACAAACTTTGTTCTAATGCAAACAATGTACCTTTTAATCTGTTCAAAAGGAAAATGTATCACTGACTTTTATTAAAACCCTTTTATTCACTTAGTGAATTCACATCATATGTACCTGGTGCTATTGTATTTTATCTATGACAATGCCTTTTTCAATGTACTTGATCGGAGACAAATTACTATTATTATTATTATTATTATTATTATTATTATTATTATTATTATTATTATTATTATTATTATTATTATTATTATTATTATTATTATTATTATTATTATTATTATTATTACTCCATCCTATTCTATTCATGCAGCTAAGATACTAATTTTAATGTGAATTGGAGTAATAAACATAGAACTATTTAATTACGTGCATAACACTATAAATATAGCCAACATTGCTTCTCTAACGAAGCTAAATAGTAGTTCAGGGTATAACTAATATGAAGATGTTAAATGGGTAATTATTTATAGGTACATTAGCTGAAACCGGAAGCCAGTTGAATTCCAGAAAGGACTGGCTTTAGGCATTGATGTTTACATCCTATAGTAATATATATCTCCGTTTTATAGTTGTATTTAATATTGAATAGTAATATTTATATGCGGTTTTATCCATAGCTTGCAATTCCTTTTATTATATATATTCCATAGATTTATTTTTACTTAGTGATTAGGCTTATATCTGGCTGTTGTCATGATTGTTTTTAAAGGGCGCTGATAACTTGTAATTGAGCGACCATAAACACAGATCATCATCATCATCTGAAAAGGAACGGAACATCGGCGCAATACCAATACCTATTAAGAAGGTATCGCGCACTTCGACTCGTGGAAAGGGGGTCAGGAAGAGAAGCTGACCATAGACAGAACGTATTTTAACACCGCTCAGTGATTCGTTTTTATGTCCCTGTTCGAGGCTAGTCACATAGAAATCTGTACCACCCCTTCGGTGTCAAAAATTGGTTATTATTGTGCTACTCTAATGGTTTACATGCGCTTTTACTTTGATCATCACAATCCTCTCGGGTAACAAACACTTCATCCATTGTTTGTTCTCTGAAGTCATTGATCTTTCACATTGCACCAATGAGCATGGCGCTTCAGTCAATGAAATCAAAGAAATCACAAACGACGGAGTTATTAACTCCACGTGTAGTCAATCATAGCGTTACAACATCTCCCTGTTGCCTCTCTCATCCTCTTAGTTTTCCTCTGATGGAAAACCTACGACGAGGAAAATACTACTGTATTGTTATGGAACGAACAACTGTTTATTCTCGTCAGTGTGCATACTTCTCTATGGTTCTCCTTAATACCGTTAACTAAAAGAATTATGATTACGAACATCAACCTAGTTGATTAGGCACAAATTAAGATTTTTGATAGAAATGTTGTTCAGTACTATCATATGTAAATTTGAACAACTCTGCTGAAGCATTCTATTCTTGTATATTTTTCTCTTTAAATTGCTAGATCTCGTGAGATTAGAGCTAAAGGACCTTGGTAAGTTTTCATTTTCATACTGTAACTATTTGAATCGTTAGTGTAGTGTTTTCATGACACCGTTTTCTATGTGGCTGTAACTAAGACCTAACAATGGAATTGTATTTCATTCTTGTTTGTATTCCATATAGCTGATGTACACAGCCCCAGTAACTATTAACAGAATTAACACCCAACGGCAAAAGTGTTTAATTCTATTTTATTTCGACTTGACTTTCACCAAGATTTCCGATCCTATTCACTCGGTGCAGCCCTACAATACAGCTGCAGCCCACCTCCATAGCGTGGTGGTGGCGGCGGCGTGTGTGCCTTACATGAAGAGGTCCCGAGTTCGAATCTTGGTCAGAGTGAGCTATCTGAATACGTTTTCTGCGAAGCTTTCCCTGATTGTGCAAGATGAATGTCTAGTAACTCTAAGCTCTTTGGATCCTGGACTCAGGATCGTTAATCTTCCGATATGACTTACTTGGAGAACGTCACTTAAGAAACAAAAAACAAATCTACTCGGACGACACGACAATGGAGGTCACAATTCAAGCAATTGAATGTGCATTATGCATATTACGCCTATTTATAGAGTACTATTTATTAAATTACTATTTAGTAATGCTGCTAATTAAAGACTGGAGGGCTGTGCGCTCGCATGCGACCCAAGTTAGCTGGACACAGTGTGAATGACGTCAGATGTACAGCACGGCCATCAAATGTACAAACGTCGAGAACAACGTGACATAGTACTCTGAGAACTCGTGAAGCATTGGCTTGCAAATGTATGCAGATGCAAGGTCAATGTTTATAACGCGACTGTTTTGTTTCCTCTCGCAGTGAGGCCGTTTTCAGGTTTAGGCTATATCTACTTGCAGTTGTTTACATGCGCGAGCGATAACAGTACAGTCCATGTGCAGTATACTTGTGGAAAAACGTACACGCCTCCGGCCTTTACTACAAATAGATCGTTTTATTAGCCCATAGAAAGCTTATTAAAATGGGATAGGAATAAAGAAGTTCAAACTATTAGCACAATTTTGGCCTAACGTCATAAATCTATGCAAGAACCATTAATGACTCAGGGTAATGTATAACTTTGTTGCTGGCCATTGAGCTACATTTGTTGCTCCCACTAGGATAGCTTATTCGATGCGCTTCATAGTAGAACGGAACTCAGCATTTACTTTAGTTATTCTCGTACATAAGATGCTATTAAGTCGTCAACTCTCTTGTTGTATGTTGGAAATTAATTCCGATTATTTGCATGTAATAGAGACAGAGATGGACGATTTCGTGTCAGAGAACTGAGCGTAAACATGCCTTATGATGGCACACATGCTGTCAAAGTTGAATGTTTTCGTAAATTACAGCAGTAGTTACTACAATTGGCGTAGTTGGCTCTCACAGATGACCTCGGTAGGTCATTTGCTTCCCCTGTACAGAATGCCTGTGGATAATGATGGAGTTTTCCAAATAAGAGGTTCTTTGTTATGGCTACGTCAGTAGGACGTTTTATTTTGGGCGGTGAATTAAAAGAGCACTAAATTGGCGCTCTATATATAGCAGGGATTAGGTTATTAGAACATTATAAAGAGCAGTTGTGCCTATTTTTAATTTGCCTGTTACGTATATAGTGGGTAGAGAAGACTTGTATTCCAGCCAAAAGTTCAATACCGAGATTTCATCTTTCATTCAGTGTGTGTATGTGTGTCTCTATATGAATGGAAATCAGAAAATCGGATAAGTACTAAATTTGGTATTTAAATTCAGTATCTGCTAAAGATAGAGAACGAAGATTTAAGAAAAAATCCAATCTCCCCAAACTACCGTTTACAAGGAGCTTTTTTTGAAAATTTTGATTTACTGAAAAATGCCTAAATAAAATGTATAACTTCAATTTTCTTGGAGTAGTTGAGTCTTCTTCATTGGCAAGATATTTTATATAATATTGTATAAGTGGTAAACCTTAAACGAAACGAAAACACAGTACACAAAAAATGCGGATCTCCTTAAAATACACTATTTATTTCAAATGACTTTTCTGTGGCATAAGGCATTTCCTAGATATTCGTTATTAATGAAATGGTTCACTTCTTTGTTATTCTTCAGTGGGCGTTGGTAGACTGTGGACAGCCCGAGGTGTGTGTTGAGAAGTACTTGCCCTTGTTAGGGTTTAATCAGTTGTCAGAATGTGAGGTTGGAGGAATGACGGGTGTGGCTGTTGATCGAGGTGTTACTGCCCTTGTGTAGCGTTGTGATAATGTTATTAAAAAATTATTTTTGTTGGGGTGGGTTCGAATTTTGATATCAAAGTATGTCTTGGTAGGGTGGAATGAAACTCAGCATTCCGCCATTGGAATTGCTCCTAGGTTACCGCATGTGTTATGGAAAAACCGGTGACGCATTAATTGCCTTTCTCTGGTGTTGTAATTCCAAAGACATTTACGGTGTTGTCAAGGTTTTTAAATGGTTTATTGCGATTTAATGGAAGGAGTATTGAATTTTAAGTCCATCATACATAAGGTCCAGTTCTTAAACATTTGACTGACGTCATTCTTTCTCTTAACTTATAACGGGGCGTATAATGTATTAGCTATCGATTATATGGATTAAAATGAAGTAGTTAGTAAAATAAGCTTGCTTAAAAAGTTTGTCGAAGCTATATAGAGATTAACGAAAGTGGATAAAAGATCGTGTGAGTATAGCACAACTGATTATTGTGGCAGCGTTGGAGTAAGCTTTATTTGTTGTATGGTTAATGAATTCTTTCCTTTCGGTGGGAGAAGCAGACGGTCGCTTTAAGGAATTAAAAGTAATGTATTACATGTACTGTGACTAAATAAATCATTTTAAGCACATTATTAAAGCCTTGGTAGAAAATAATGGATTTCTTCGAAACCTAAATGTACCTAATAAACACTTTTATCAATGAGTTAAGTCCATGACTAAAGAAGTGCTAACGTCTACTCTGAAGTAATCGGTATTTTAACGTCTTTTTACCATATCATTTTAAAGTGATCCATAGAAATATTCAGCGACCATAGTACTTTGTATTTGTAGTTTGTATTGCAATTTCTTAAACACATTTGCTTAGTGGATGTTGCACGATGGACTGAAGGCTCTTTATGACCTCATGGGCAGAACGGATATAATCTTAATTCGCTGCGTTGTTGCTACTAGCAGACATTTGTCTACTTTAGTGTGTAATAAATGGGGACCGGAAGTTTAGTAAAACAAAAACAACAACAATGCTACAGGTTAGTAGTGATGGGGTTATACGCTACTTAGGTCTCGTAAACATAGGAAAGGGGGTGGAGTGCCATGCAGTCGCGCACGTAGTCATACAACCAAGGTCACGGGCAACGGTTCTCTATCAAACGTAGTCACACGACGGACACAGTGTCATAGGATATATTGCACATTTATTTATAAATTGTACAAAACAACTTATCTTTTCGAGATATATGAATATAAACAAACGAATCATGAGTATTTACAGCATGCACAGTAAACGAAAGGCTACACGGCGTACGGTTTTAGAAGGCACATGAACTGAGCCAATGCGTGCACTCCGTGTTGTGGACTCGGATGGCAATGTTTTCCCTGTATATTTTTCTAAAAACTGCATGAAATAACTATTTTCTACGTTCCAGAAGGGGATGTTTTCTCCCACCATTATGTTGCACAGATCATGACAAGTACTACTGTGTCAATTTACATTAACTTAAGACACTGAAGGCACACTTTCCCCTCTTTCTATTTACCAACAGCACGAGTTCATGCTGAGTTGACGATTTATACCTCGTGTACAACTAACTTCACGAATTTTTGGCTAAACTTCCGGGCCCCAGTAATAAATCACCAAGACGTCTATGAGCAAAAAGGGTATAAATTAAAAGAGAAAACGAAACAGGTCCTGTATAAAATTGCCCTAGTTTTCCCAAGTCTTTTTTGTACATCTATACCATATTCCATGTTTTATGGTCTTGAAGGTGATGAATTAAACAGCTTTATTCAAAATTAAAAACCTGAGCCGTGTTCACTTGGAAAATTGTAAGCGAGAAAAACAAAACAAATGTTCCTCTGAATCAAAACAAATTGTTGAGAAAATGACCTGATGTGTATTTAAAAACGGACTTCTTTCTCAGTACACCTCGTTCCATAAGAGGCTTTACTCTGTAATATAAATTGATTCGTTGAGAAGTTCACTTGGAGTAACATTTTCCAGCTTTCGTGTTAACATTTCTATTTCTTTGAAATCATTATTGGATTAATTTAGCAATTTTAAGTTTTGTTTCATTAGTTTTGTTATTTGCTGATGTCGATAATCAGCTTTAAAAGTTCTTACTGTAATAGTTAATTTTTGGTTACTTAAATTTCCTTTGTTCCGCCTTGAACTCAATCGGTGCATGAAACTTTTACCTCAGAGTCGCGGTCCCGAGAGTAATGTAATATTTCACGATAGATTATTCAAAATAACAAATAAAAAGGTTCTTTTTCCATTATATTCTCGCTTTGCGTCTTTTCCCATTCCTTCTCCCATACTTTGTCTCCATACTGCTAGCTCTTTGCACTCTGTCAGAATGTGATCTGTGCTTTCTGTTTCTCCACTTAAGTCACATATTTCTACCCTGCTACTTCATAGTACCCTTAAGAACATTGTTCCCGTTCTAATCCCTCTCCTGCCTGTTACATTGGTCTACCTAACTTTCTCTTCCCCATTCTCTATTTATTAACCTATAAGACTTTAATGATTTTCTGTTTTCTAGCCCTCCCCATAGTTCTTGTCTTTCTATATCCTCCATTCTGGTTCTGACTTTTTTCCAAAAGCCTGCTACATTCCTATTTTCTAGTCTCCATAAATCCCCCATTCTTATTTCTTCCACAGGCTTGGCTGCGTAAAAAATAAACGTTATACGCATCTTGGGCGTTTAAATTGAAACTTTTCGCAAAACTTAAGACTTGTCACAAGGTTTTCGCAAATGACCTTGTTGTCGACGGGCCCTAAAACACCACACACTCACTCACTCACAAGGTTTTCGTTTTTAATTTTTCTACATATGGGTAACAAAGTATTATAACAAAGATATACATTGTCCTTCATGTAAACTATTCGTATCAAAAGTGATACAGCAAATCCTGTCTTAACTCTCAAAAGTTCGGCTATAAATGATTTAAATGGAGATACATGACTTTTCTTTATTTATTCCTCCATGCTTTATGTTATGACGCCCTGAGTACCCTACCCATCCAGTAACTAGAAATAAACTCAAAGACCAGAGAGAGAGAGAGAGAGAGAGAGAGAGAGAGAGAGAGAGAGAGAGAGAGAGAGAGAGAGAGAGAGAGAGAGAGAGAGAGAGAGAGAGAGAGAGAGAGAGAGAGAGAGAGAGAGAGAGAGAGAGAGAGAGAGAGAGAGAGAGAGAGAGAGAAAGACGTTGGCATACAGTGGGGTGATTGTCAATACCAACATAAACAGCTCTGCGTGTCAATATGCTATATTTCATGCCCGTCAATACACAACCATGGAAACAGGATTTCAGAAGCTGCTGCGGTTTTGGTTTGGTTCCTAAGCTAGATTGTTTATCTCATTCTTGTGGTTACCGAATAAAAATTCAGGTATTCATATGTATATAAAAACATCTATAAATTAGATTTCCTACCCTGTTGGATACTTCACCAGCCTGCGACGTTGCTGACGACTTGGTCTCTCCTACATTGTCCGACCTAAATCGCCAACAAGTAGGGTACACCAGATCCACCGAGTTACAGTATGACTACTACTAGCTTTCTGTGAATACAAGTTGGGACAAACGGCAGATAAGCTGTGCGCTCATCTTTCAAGACAGTAGGCTATCGACAACGTAAGGGAGGCAAGAAATGTCTGCTTAAAATCATATTACAAACAAAAGCTCCAAACGACGAGGCAGTACAATACACAGTACGTGGATGCAGTCACGAAGGAAGTGCCCAACAAACTGGCACGAATGATTGGAGCGCCTGGTGGACATCAAAGGTTTACGAAGTTTTCTAACACACCTTTTACACAATCTATGATCTTATCAGTGTGTGGGATAACAGCATTCTTTTTGCAATTACGGTAACTGATTATCTAACACCAGTTATCAGCAACACTTCTCTTTATCTTCCATGACATAATCCGACACATCTATCTCATGTCAGTTAATAGTCTTAAAAACTGCACAATAAGCACTTGCCTGAAAGAAGTGATGTCCGGATATAACTAGCCAACGTATTTCTTAGCAGAAAAAGAAGGATGTATTTTTTTTAATATAGACACAGATTTTTGTTCGGCTCATAGTTTTATCCGTGCCAGTCTATTCATTGGTATCTTCAAATATTGGTGCTGAAATCTTAAAACACATGACCCGGCTCCTGCTCAGTCCTGTAGTGACCCAGTTTCATATCCACATTTTCTCTGCCCCTGCCACCCCCACAATTACACTGCTCCTGCACAGTGATATAGCGAACCAGTTGTATATCCCACTGGGGAGGACGCCGAGAACTGAAGCAGCTACAAAGCATCCATCAATAAAATTGAACTTCATTTCATTCGCGTTTTCTATAAGAAGTCTCATAAAACCCTGACAAGTGGCAGAAATATTCTAGCGTGACACTTCTGTGTGGTAATTTGGAGCGAACGCGTAGCAGAGCAGCATAATGTCGCTACAGCTACACTGCGATGTAAACCGGCGGGGCTACACTAAGTACTTCCGCGCTAGTTTCCCAAGTGTTTTCACGCCTCTAACAGCCTCTGCACAATATACAGATGATCGCATGCATCGCAAACCTTAACCGGTACGACAATGATTCATTTCAGTGGTACTTGAGAAACTTCTAAGAGAAATCGACTTCAATAGATCCATCGTCGAGCTTAAAATATTAGTCAAGGGATCACAAAAGCAACCCCATTCTGGGACTATCGAATTTAGAGTAGAAGTACCAACAGTTATCACAGTTCAACAAATTCTCTAGAATATTGTGACTATGCGGGTTCGTGAAATGAAAAGTCCAATTACACAAACTCAACAATGTTCTTTATTTCCACCGACTTACAGTTGAACACTTGCCAATTACACAGAATTACGTAATGCACACAATTACGATTCACCAGTTCGTCCGTTACCGTTCCGATGCACGTACACTGTCTTCTCGTCCGTTCGCTAGCACGTCAAGCACTGACTAACTCAATTCACTCACTGCAGCCCTTTTTATACGAATATCACCGTCTTCTAGAAGTCTCTGGTTTCAGTGAATTACCATGAAAGTTCCAGATGGCAGTGGGAGGGGGGAAAGAGGCGGCCAGCGACAAGTGACATTTCCCTAATCACCCTTCAGTTAGTGACTGAGATTAATGGGAGGCGTGGCTCGGCTGCCTCTGGTCCCTTCCAGCTGTCGCCGGTCGTGCCTTCCGCTAATTGGGTGACAATATATTAAAGTTTGTCTTATTTACAAATGTCGCTATGAAGGAGATTTAAGGATTTTCTAGAAAAAGTTGTACACTATACAGAAAAGATAAGGAGATTTAAGGATTTTCTAGAAAAAGTTTTACACTCCATTGAAAAGATAAGGAGATTTATGGATTTCCTAGAAAAAGTTGTACACTCTACTGAAAAGATGATTTAAGGATTTTCTAGAAAAAGTTGTACACTATACAGAAAAGCTAAGGAGATTTAAGGATTTTCTAGAAAAAGTTGTACATTATACCGAAAAGATAAGGAGATTTAAGGATTTTCTAGAAAAAGTTGTACACTCTACTGAAAATAACATGAAGAAAATTCCTTAGATGATAAAGTAAACTACCAAAATAGTAATCATGGTCACCAAGTGAAATTCAATCATAGACGCGTCATGGCTGAGTGGTTAGATCGCTCGGCTCTAACCAAGATGGTCCGGGTTCGATCCCAGGTGACCGCGAAGCATGACAACACGGCGCTGGGGTGGGTTTTCTCTGGAACTTCCGGTTTTCTCCCCCATCTCTTTCCAACGGTGCTCCATCTTCATCACATGTATCATCAGTGTCAACGTCCGCGGCGCCGTATGTGGTAAGCGCTGGCGGTAAAAACTACATTTCGTTTTTTCAATCAAGAATTTGGTGCCCGCCTCGGTGGCTTAGTGGTAGCGCGTCTACCTCACGCTCAAGAGGTCCCGAGTTCGGATCTCAGTCAGGCTGAGTTATCTGGATAAGGTTTTTTCCGGGGTTTTCCTTATCCTGAAAGATGAATATCTAGTAACTAAGTTCTACAGGCCCTAGACTCATTTGAGCATATTTTCGCCCCTTAAATTAATTGTTCGGTATGACTTAACGTTAGAGGACGTAAATTAACAAAAAAAAGGAGGGGTATTAAACGTCTGTAAAGGTTTCATCGTAACCCATACGTCCCGCAAGTACAGAATGTTAATCCACAATATTTCCGTCATTTTTTGGAGAATTGCCTGAGAGCAGCCCTAAAATGGAAGCACCCACACGTATTGCACAACCATAATTTTGCAGGATAATGCTCGGGCGTACACGACACACTAGCTGATTTGTACCGTCGCTGGATGCCTTTGCATCCACCACATTCGCCAAACTTATGCCCCTGTGATTATGACACGATCCCAAAGAAAGAAATCATTCCGTTATGCTCGATTTCGAGAACATACTCCGAAAAAGCAGTAAGGCAGTCCATCAAAAACACCAACAGAATAGGAGCTGATACGCTGAAGAGTTGTAGACAATGATAATAAACAAGTAAATTAGTTGCCACTATCACAGTTACAATCTAAAAATATATATGCTTTATTTATATTTAATTTAGTTGTTTATTTCACCATATTTGGGGGCCAGATATGTTTATTTTGTTTGTTTGCACTTCAAATTACGTAACCACTAATTCCTGTGCTGTATGAACATTTTATTGGTAAGAAAATAGAGCTGTTCGCTTAATACTATCAGACAACTGCTTATGTCAATGGTAGCCCCAACAAAGATTGAAACCAGGGACAAGAAGTATCAGATTAGAACTATTGTAATATCTGTTAGGATGCTCCAGGCATTTTAGAAAGACGCCTATTTTTCCTACTTCTAGTACTGCTTGGGTAAAACGTGACAGTCCTACACTCTGGAAGCAAAGACGCGCAATAGCACCGACCAGCCACTTGTATAAGAGAACTGGGGGTCAGTGTACCGCCTGATGTGAGTGTGGTAAGTACATATGTTATTTTTTAGACGTGGCGCATGACCTTGCTCGGATGTGCGCGAGTGACGTCATGCAAATCAATGGTAGGGGCAAGATCTTTGCTTTCACCAGCAGACTGCTGATAAAGCTAGTGGGTCAGTTGACAGATAACTAACCTGACACCCCTTTTCTTCCAAATAAACAAGTGGACTCGACCATAAACTAGTGTGCAACATTACGTCATACGCCACGTCTAAAAATACATCTGTGCTGTGGATTATATACGAGACTGCCTTCGAGTTCTAACAACACTTTTAATCCCTTGCTCTTCCACCACTCTCACCACTTCTCTTTATCTCTCCTCTCTAGCGCATATAGAGCTGCAAGACGTTGTATAAGTGTTGTAGGATACTCGATGTAAATAGCGAAATATCTAGGATCGTATACAGCATCCGAAATTCCATATATGAAATCAAGATAACTGTCTCAGAAGCAAGCTACTCCTTGATGGTGAAAATACGATATAATCGGAGCTCCAAAATTTCAGGAAAATTATTTCATTGGCTTTATTGGTGTATTAATCACTTTTGCAGCTCACAGCTGATGTAGGTAAACAAAAACAAATTCAGGAATATGGGAATGAAATGTGTAATGTTCAACGCCCATTTTTACTACATACGGCACCGCAGCCGGTGAAACTGATGATACAGGAGGTGAAGATGGAGCACCGGTGGAATAAGATGGTGGGGGAAGCCGGAGAATCCGGAGAAAACCCACCCCAGTGTCGTGTTGTCCATCACAGGCAAATGGGAGCAAAAGAGTCTACGGGTTATTTTAGCTTGCAGACCTGCCTTTTGAAAATGCCATAGAGAGATTGATTCTAAGAAATTAGGTTTTCAGTGGTAGAAAAATTCTGAACCTATGAGAAATTCTCCCGATTTACCTTACAACGACTCTCTCTGTCTTGTGTCCCTTCTCTTTCCCTACATCGAAGCTCTTAAGAATCAGGAACTTTTGAGCACTTGATAAAATAGCCCGCCTAGGTAGCGTGGTGCTAGCAAGTCTGCCTCACGTTCAACAGGTCCCAAGTTCGAATCTCGGTCAGGGTGAGTTACCTGGATCAGGTTTTTTCGGGGGTTTCCCTTATCCTGAAAGACGAATGTCGAGTAACTAAGCTCTATGCACCCTGGACTCATTGAGCATCATTTCACCTATTCCATTCATCGTCCGATATGACTTAACGTTGGAGGACGTAAAACACAAAACAAACAAAAAAACTTTATAAAATTGTGCAATCACACTTTTTTTTATTCTTCTGCGTTAACATAAAAGTTACAGGGCAAAATCAGCACAAATAAAGAAAGACAATATAAAATTATTACTCCTTTAACTAGACATACCTAGCTCTAGACTGTCCTTAAAGCATTACCGAAGACGACGAATGTAGGTGAAGGTCATTTGGTGACGGCCATGTAGCGAATACCGAGAGACAAAGAAATGTCAGACACTTTTCCCGATATCTCAGTAACAATCGACATCAGCATGATTTTATTACTTCTCTGTGTAACACTGCTTCAGAGGTTACTATGCGAGATCCACTGGCGAAGTGCAGTTTTCACAAATGGGTTTATGTTAATGATTTCATTATATCTACATATGTGTCTCTTGCAGTTTTCTTGTCTAATATAGCAAGTTACTGAGATGAACTTGCTCAGAAACTGCGTTGTCTTATTTGTTAGTTTCTATGTATATCTACATAATAGATTGCACCGTGCTGTCATTTCGCCCCCCCCCCCATTCCTGTGACAGTTTCTGCTTTCAAATATAGTCAGCTATTGCTTCATAATTAGATTACACTAGGGAACACGTTTTTTGTACCCAAAACAAAATGGGCTAATTCTTATGCAAAATGACTTGCTGATTCCAAAACTGCCTCTGAAAATGCTGTATCACGTAACTTTTTTGAGATATTCTTATTTTTTGTATAACATTACAAAAATGAGGTATGATACTAACTCATATTGACTTAATTTAAAATAATAGCCATTGACTCTTCTAAATACAGCTTAAAGGCAGTGTTGCTTCATAATGGCAATTCACTACCTTCAGTACTTTTATTTCATGCCATAGGAATGAAGGAGACATACGATTCCATGTCCATAATTTTAGATGATATTAGTTATCAAAACCATGGCTTGGAAATTTGTAGTGACCTCAAGGTAGTTGCATTGCTAACTGGAATGCAGGAAGGTTTCACCAAATATTGCTGTTTTTTGTGCTTATGGGACAGTAGGGCAACTGACAAGCATTTTATAGTGAAAGAATGGGAGAAAAGGGAAGACTATACCCCTGGAGCAAGCAATGTTAAGTATGTGCCTCCAGTAGACCAAACAAAGTTCTTCTCCCCCCACTTCACATAAAGCTCGGGTTAATGATGAATTTTGTTAAAGGTTTGGACAAAAGTGGAAGTGCATTTGAGTATTTAAGAAGTATCTTTCCCAAAATAAGTGAATCTAAATTGAAGGAAGGTATACTTGTCAAATAAGACTACTTCTTAAAGACAGTGTTTTTGAATCAAAGCTTAAACGTGTTGAACTGGCAGCATGGAAATCATTTAAATCAGTGGTGGAAGGCTTCCTGGGCAATAACAAAGAAGAAAATTATGAAACTTTAGTCTCAGAACTATTAAGGAGCTACAAAGAAATGGGTTGCCGTACGTCACTTAAAATCCACTTTTTGCACTCTCACCTTGATAGTTTCCCTACAAACCTAGGAGCTGTAGTAAGTGATGAGCAAGGTGAGCGTTTTCACCAGGACATTTCTGAGATGGAAAAACGTTACCAGGGTATGGCTCGGATTCCGCCATGTTCGGAAACTATTGTTGGTTCTTCAAACGGGAGAGTCAATACAAAAAAAAAAAAAAAAAAAAAAAAAAAAAATCAACAGTGAAACACTTCTGGGATAATTCAGGTATTGGTTTTCATCATTATCTTGTGTTTATTTATTTTAATAATAATTATTATTTTCAATGTTATTTGGCAACAAAATACCTATTATTTTCAATTAATAAAATATGAGTTATCACATCACATTTCTGTAAGTTTTCATAAAAAATTATGAATATCTAAAAAACGTTACGTGATACAGCATTTTGAGGGGCATTTTTGGAATCAGCAGATCAGTTTACATAAGAATTTGCCTATTTTGTTTCGGGTATTTAATTATTTTTTTTTTTTTTTTTTTTTTTTTTTTTTGGTTCCCCAGTGTTACCTTTGCTCACATTACTTTATTTTGATCAGTTTTCTAGTTTAAAAGTTGATGTCCAAGACGATGATGGAACTTCTGTATTCAAAGTAATGTTCTTAGTTCTGTCCTATGTATATCTTTCAGCGCACCCAGATCATGGCATTTAAATAAGAAATGTATACAGTGACTCTCATAATATTCGGTTCTGTCGCATCATCATTAATGCTACTTTTCTCTCAGATCTAAATAATATTTTCCAGCAATTTACTTTTGGAAAACAGGCATACATTTCCAAATTATGAATTGATTGAGGCTTAATTAATGGAACTCTGCTGTGGTTCTCAGCATCCCATTTTATATTGGGTGCTACAAAATTTTGCTCTTAGGTTTTTAATCAGACTTGGTTCTTTTACATACCGTAAATCTACGATACGAGACCACCAGCTTTACTTCCCGCCGAAGAAAGCTATGCTAAAGATTTTTGCGACCGAAAAAAAAGCATCGTCCTCTGTGGGGTTGAACTCGTGGCCTCGTGAACTAGAGGCTAGTAAATGTCTGAATATGTCAGCGGAAGTGTCTTCTTATAAGGAAACGTAAGCCCACATCTTTTCAGAGATCATTAGAAAAAATTCTTCAAATTGTGTTTTTTAAATATACTTTTATAACATGTTCATGTTTATGAAATACTCTTCGGCACTCAGTTCTGGCCACATTGTATTGAATCATTCATAACTGTCATACGTGGAGGTAAACCAATATTCTCCATGCTTTCTATTAAAATACCGAGTGGTACCTCACATAATAATATAAAAAGAACAAAACTTCAACGAAATCATTTAATGCTTCAATCTTGTTTTAGATTCAGATATATTCAGAGAGAAAATATTTTTGAATGCAATAGCAAGTATAAGAAGAAAATAAGAGAATACACTGGAAATTTTTCATCAGATATGAACCACTTTTATACTGGTGAATAGCTTAAACCCTTTCGTTTATGACACCATATTTCTTTGTAAATGAATATAATTATTTAATCAGCAAATTCAATAATTAACATATAATTTTACAGGCACGACATTCAATATTCCAAGGCCGCTGCTCAGTGCCGTTAAACTGGCTAACCCAAACTCTATTATGAGGATATCGATAAAAGCAGGATATCGATTTTAAATTCCATCATTTTTCCCTTTATGTTGAAATAGCGGCTAATTATTAGTAGCGTGCCAGGGCTGGGTATAAACCCCAGGTATCAGAGTGAGCAACTATTTGGAAAGTGTTGAAATTAGGGTACAAGTGAACTGCAAATTGAGATTAATAGAACGCTGATGAATATCATCATGACATATTTGAGCTGACCGAGTTGGTGTCACCGGCAAGTCATCACGACACCCGACACAAACGTCTCCATTCCGGTCGTGGTAACTATTATGCGTTTCAAATGGGAAGGGTTCTGGAGTCCAGGTAATCAGATGCCGTATCACACTCAGCGTTGCCAGCTTGTTACCCTACTCTTTTTATATTTCCCTCTCTCTCTCGCACACTCATACAACATGCACGTCTGCTTGCCGCTAGATGTAAGGGTAAGCGAATTATATTTTATAAACTTTTACAATGATGCATTTTCCAAAATCAAAATTGGAAATAGCATTTTCGCAAATTATGTATACTTTTAAATACTATAACTATAATTATACTAGTTGAAGTATATTTCGGGCTTGTAGGCCGTGGTCTACTGGGCTCTTTCTTCTTCTTCTTCCCAGACGTTTCGTCTGCGACTACGGCAGACACCATCAGTGGCAGTGGCGAGGTCGAAGTACTCTAGTGGGTATTTCAACAGCAACTACCTAGAGTACTTCGACCTCGCCACTGCCACTGATGATGTCTGCCGTAGTCGCAGACGAAACGTCTGGGAAGAAGAAGAAAGAGGCCAGTAGACCATGGCCTACAAGCCCGGAATATACTTCAACTAGTATTGACACCGGCCGTGAAAGCCTTAGAACCTTGACTATAATTATAGTTTATGAATTACCTGCTTTTCTAATCCAAATTCAGGACACACTTGTTTTACCTAGACCACACGCTTCAGCAGTAAGTCGTTGAGCATTTTTGAAATCAAACTGATTTCTATATCCCTCATTGCCCAATTTTTTGAAGAACGTGTACACCTTAAAAACAATACTTCGAGCCTGACTTCGCAATAATTGTCTGTTTGACTCGCCACTAAATTCACAGCAAGAAGCCATTGCACTATTTAACTCCTACTCTACTGTTGTGTAAAGAACTGAATGATATTGATCTGAACTCTCCTGAGTAAGTAAACACTTCTTATCCAGCATTCATTCATAAACATAAGCATACAGCATTCCACAGGCTAACAGGAAATGAAGTGTTTGCTCTTTCTCGACTTTAACACCTTTACTTATTCACAGTAATTCTTTTATCCGTCATGTTAGTAGTTTAAATTTCAGTTCTGAGTAATGAAAAGTATATGTACATACATACAAACCAACCACTTTGAACTCTCTAGAGTAAATAGAGATTACGAACCATTCATAAACAAAGATATAATGTGACCAGACACGTTCTGCTAAGGCAGGAGGAAATTTATTGTTTCCTCTCACTCGAATTGGCTTATTCAAAGTAATTCTTTTATCACGTCATGTCAAACATTTACTTTTCAGTTCTGAGTAATTACAAATATACGTACACGCATACATGCCAACCAATAATGATATTCATGCAGTGCTTACGTCGCGATTTATTGTTATAATACAGGTAATAGTGTTTTATTTATTTATAATAGAAAAACTATTTGAGCTAAAAATATGGGGTTTTCATGGTTATGTTAGATACATTACTCTCTACTTTCCACATGGATCAGTTTTGGCGAAATCTGAATTTTTGTCTTAGCGCGAATAGTATTTCATACAGATTGATTAGGTTGGCGCTCCTCACACAGCACTTAGCGGGAATGCAATACGACAGCACCGCAGGACTCTCATTGGTTGCTCGCCTAGTAGCGCTCAAGGACAAACACCTTCCCATTTGAAAAACACAATAATATTTTTATAAATGAACTTTGGCGCCAGTCAGGAATGCAACAACCTGAGATATTTACAGACTAAGCCGTAAACTTTTAGAACAGAATAAGGGGCTGAAATATGGGCAGTAACTTTAACTGACGTTGCTATTTTGACCACAACCAGTACTCCCTTCCCGAGTGACCTCCCCCATCAGGCGATTGCTCCACCTCTAAGTTATACTCAATAGCACCTGGTATTTCTCGGATAATTAGTGTATAATTCTACTCATAAATATTTCACAAGCACTAATTCTGAGTTTTGTTGCTCAATTTGAAGCCTGGCCGCTAGAGGAACATTTGCGTGTCCTTTAGGTTATATCGCATTAGTGACTAAGTAGCCGCAGAATTGTTAGCCAGATTGATTAATTATGCATTCACTACTGTGTGGATAGGAACGATGTTTCACTGTTTAATAAGATGACGTAATAGATAACGTGTCTAACTACGCTGTAGCCTTCTGCGAAGCCCATAGCACAAAAACATATAAGCGCATTGTAGTTTCCCTAGGAATCCTAAATTTAGTGGCAATCTTGTTTCTGCATATAAATTTCCGGACATCTAGCCATGTTGCGTGCGAGTAAGGCACAAAAGCGAATAGTAGGGTTGCTATTTGGACAACTCTAGGCTCATGTTGCTTTTCAGGTGTAATTATTCCTTTCAGTTTTTATAAAAAAAATGCTATAGCTGAAAACCCAAATTATAATGAACCATAGGTTTTGTAGCCATGGCAGTCATCCTATTCTTGTACTCATTGCTTCTAGTCACTTATTGCATACGAGAATAGCTTATACAGTGCGAAAGTTCCCTAAAAATTGTCACTACTCATTTTTAAAGCAATTGTATTTGTTTCTAACTTAGATAATTTTCAAAATTTATAATGATGGCAGCTTGGAATTGTATGGATATTATAATACTGTACATACGCAAATTGTTTGTATTTCTGGGTGACAATAGAAGGAATAGGGAAAATGAGCTTCTCTTTCTTGTTTCATTATATTAAGGGCACTGGGAGGTTATTTTTACACAGACAAGGCTAATTTTTATCAATATTAAAATTTGAGTATATAGAAAACTAAACATTATCAGAAATTGAAATTCGTATGATTACTCTACAAGAATGTGTGCATTTAACTACTGTATAATATTTAAATTACGTTCACATAGGTCCATGCAAAAGGGGCATAAATCACACCGTGTGTCCTGAAAAAAATATTGCACCCTATATTTCAGGTGCACTTTACTTGTAGGAATTTAAAGCTACATGCACCAAGTTTTATCCTAAATAACCTAAGATACAGTTTTATAATATCGGCTAAATGAAAATCACATATATTTTATACTATGCACATGAAAAATTAATTAGTTTTGAGTAAAAAAAAGATAATATTTTCAAGCACTGAATATTTGTTTTCATCCATTTTATAAATCACATGAATATAAATGTTAGCCGAATGTGTTCAAGGAACATTGGCAAATAACCACTACAAATTTTGTGTCAATATCTTTTATAGTTTGAGAAACATACACCTAAATTATGAAAAATTAAGGTTTGGGGAAATCATGATCAAAGATTAAGCACCATTCGCAGGAAGTGGGCGTATCATTACACCGCCATCTTTAAATTGACGAATTAAAGGGCTTTAATACCAGCTGACAACATATTTTATAAATATAATTTTAAAGCTGAAGAATTATATAATTTTTTGACATTAAAAACAAAAAATGGATTTTTTGAAACCTATCGACCTCCCAGTGCCCTTAAGTGTACAGAGGGAGCTGTACCTTTCGATATGCAATCAACATTAAAAATGCGACACATTCACGGACATTCGGAAAATTAAATGATTACAACTTTATGGATGAAACTAAAAGTACTCGATGACATGCTTACTATGAACAGAGCGCTCTTTCAACACAATTAGTTCATATGCTCACACTTTATCCAGCTTAATACAGAGCTTGTCTCATAAGTAAAGTCAATTTCTCGAGTTTGGTGTTTTGGAAAATTTATTGGGTTTCTTTGTTTTGGCAATGCTATTTACAGGATGCCATAGCCAGTGCTGCGTGCATTGCTAGCATGTATTAGTCTTCAGTTGTTCATAAACAATCATAAAATGGAGATAACAAAGTTTGAACTTAATCCTTGTTTCACATAAGCTTGCCCCGTATCTCTTAACAGTCACGTGACCTAATCCCCTCTTATTGGCTGCTGTTGTGGTAAAGACTCTTGTGCGGTAAAAATTAGTCCGTTATTTAACATGGTGATATATCTTTATATCTTGGAAGAGAATTGTAAAATTTATATTTTCGTAACTGTTTGAATGCATGTTAATTCCTAAGCGAAGTAAAGAGGAGGTTCCATTGCTTTAGCCCGTCATTCAGATGACACAATAGCACGTGTTTTAGTGGTAGTGGTGACATATTTGTTTATATGGCGTTTATCACTGATTTTGTTTTGAGCTGATTAGTCATATATTGCCATTTGAAGGTGAGTTGTGCTGAGTACGAGCGCTAAATTATTTTACTGGTCGTTTACTGCAGGTTTAAATGTGACGGGATGACACCGCCTATAGCGTATGGCGCGAAAGCATTAGCCAATTAGAGTGAGGTGGAAGGTAGTTACACGCGGAGTGATACATGTCAGCGGGGCAAGGTTATATGAAACAGAGTAGAGTGCTTCTAAAACACTATCGGAAACAAGATAAAGTCGCTGCCGCAGCTCGAAGAATATGTGATGTAGATGGAGAAGGGGTCTTAAGTGAGCGTGTGGCATAACGATGGTTCCAACGTTTCAACAATGGAGACGAAAACACTAAACATTTACCACGTTCTGGAGGACCTAAAGTACGGAATATTGAGTATAACGCCAAGTATTGCGAGAAAATCCGCAAAAAATGTATCTATAGGCTTTCAGAAGAGCTTGGTGCATCAAAATATACCATACACCACCACATTACGACACTTGGAAAATCATAAAGAAGCTGCAGATCTGTACCTCCTGAACTGACACTTCAACAGGCTGAACGTAGAGTGTATATATCTCTTTAGCTTACCGCAATCCCATGGATGATAGATTTGTTAGGAGAATCATCACTTATGATGAAAAATGGATATAGTACCGAAACCCTGATGACTCGAAACAGTGGCTTGATCCCCACCAACCTGCCAAAGTACTCGTTTAAAAAAACCAGTTCGGTCCCAAAGTAATGGTGTGTGTCTGATGGAATTTTGAAGATGTGATTCACTAAGAGTTTGTTCCAAATGGGTGGGCGATTGATGCGGATCTTTATTCTTAACAACTGGAACGAGTTCATCAAATTTTCAGACGAAGATACTCAGCATTAGTTAACCGAAATAGAGTTCTATTACATCAGGACAATGCAACACCCCATATTGCACGAGACATGAGAAAAGTAACAGAAATTGGAACGAATCGAACTGCTACCACATCCAGCATACAGCCCTGATCTCGCAACATCAGATTATCGTAATGTTTTATCCATGGCCCACTTTCTACGTGGAAGAAATTTTAACAACATTGTTGCAAGTGGATGTCATCGAATTCTTCGCATCAAAAACCAGAAACTGGTATCATCGTGGGATAATAAACCTCGCTGTACATGCCTCAGGACCTAGAATCTAATGGCCTATACTTTGAAAATTAGTTAATTACTTGTCAAAACACATTTCAAATAATTGTTTTTCATATAAAACGACATTACTTATGAGACAGTAATTATAGCTTTCATTCGAATGTGTGGCAGGGAGCCAAGGTATGATGCCTTATCCCACTACGCCACGGCGCAGGACAAGTTTTAGGTTTAGAAGATAATAACACTAGTCGACAAGGTTTTCTTCACAAAAAATCTGATTAGTGAATCTAGTGTAATTTTTCATACTTAATTCAGATATGTAGTCAGAATTTTTCCATCAGGCGCGGTTTTTTTTGTGACAGCTACTTTTTAAAATCGGACTTTAGTGTTTTCTTTTACCTGTTATAGGAATATTTACCTCATATGTTGCGATTTTATCCAAGCTGTATAAGGAAATGATTTGTAATATTATGCTGAAAAACCATAAAACAAGGCTGTGCAAGTTCATTCATGTTTGGACATGTACAGACCTGTTCATCTGGCATTGTCATGTGTCAGTACACATCGTATGCCATTTGCAATTCCTATGATTTGGAGGGAACCGAAGGATCATTTAAGTGATTGTTATTTCTGTTTGACAAATATAAAAGGAATCACATCTAAAAGAAAACATACAGTTAAGTATCCGAATTTGCAATCTGCAATAAGACATGTCTTACATAATGAACAGCAGCAGCAGCAGCAGCAGCAGCACAAATCTGGCAGGCTGTTAGGAACAGCCCGAAGGGTGGTCAAATCGTGTACCTGCTCTGGGAAGAGCTTAACCACGCAGTGGCGGGATGTGGATGTTGCAGAATGACGGGTGTAATTTAAGTGGGGTTAGTGTAGGGAGGTAGCTTTTTGCTCCTCAGGGAATGATGAACCGGGTGCTACGGACAGCGAGCACCGCTGGTGGGTTAGTTAATAAACTAGGAAGAAGGTATGTATAATTTTGAATATTCCATAATAACAATTTTGGAGTAGCTGAAATTTAATTTAGGCTGGAATGGAGATCATGTGGTTACCGGTAGTGACCGCAAGACATGCGGGGTAACCGGTATCGCTTATAGCGACGCTCACGAGGAACATAATCCCCAAGGGATCTGACTAGGGCGCTCTGATGTTGGGGCAAACCCTCGAAGAATTTTGTCGCCCGGCGTCTAATTTCATCCTCCACATATCGGAGGGATGAAGCCTCATGAAGTAATCTCACGGGGAACCTTGTACAAACAGAATAAATAATCCGAAGACATTTATTCTGTGCACGTTGGAGCAGAACTAGATGTGAGCCTGCGGCCATACCCCAGACTTCGCACGCATAGAGCATGATAGGGAGGACCAGAGCCATAAAGAGGCGCAACTTTAGGGGAACAGACATCGCAGACCGAAGCACAGGGTATAGTGATGCCACGGCACCACACGACAGATGAGCTTGCTCCTGGATGTGCTCCCGAAAAGTTAGGCCCTTGTCCAGCTTGACTCCCAAGTACTTGATTGAATTCTCCCACCTGATCCCTTGCCCGAAGTAGGTAAATTGGGGGAAGTTGGCGGGAAAGCGGCGCTTGGTGAACAATATCGCTTGGTTTTTCTCCGTATTAATGGACAATCGCCAAAGCGTGCACCATTCCTGGAGGAGGATTAGATATCTTTGGATGGGGTTGAAGGTTCTGCGTGGGTGTCTGTTTGTTGAGAATAGCAGCACGTCGTCAGCATACTGTGCTATGTTGACGTGCTGTTCAGTGGGAAGGTCAGCCACATAGACGCTGTACAGCGTCGGGGATAACACAGAACCTTCGGGGACTCCGCCGCGGATAGACCTTCGTGTAGATGTTTTTCCCGCCACTGTGACAGTGAAGAATCTATGCTTTAGGAAAGAGTGAAGAAGGTGTATGACTTGAGTGGGTAGCTCCAGTTGGATGAATTTGTACAGAAGACCCGCGTGCCAGGTCGTAGAGAAGGCCTTTTCCACGTCCAGAGATACCGCCGAGGTGAATGCCTTGTCCTGGAAACCCAGGGCTGCAGCCTCCACCACGCGCAGCAACTGCTGTGACGTAGAATGCCCAGGACGAAAGCAAAACTGGTGAGGAGGGATAGCTTGTATGTCACCCAGAAGGGGGGACATGCGGGCTAAGAAAAGTCTCTCGAAAACCTTCGAGAGAACAGAAAGGAGACTGATGGAACGGTAGTTGGCAGGATTAACCGGGTCTTTCCCTGGCTTCAAGATGCATATCACCCGAGCCTCTCTCCAACTACGTGGAAAGTGACTCAGGGAGAGACACATATTGAAGACTTTGGTTAGAAATAACACGGCCCTGAAGGGAAGGTGGCGGAGCATGAGTGGCGTTATGCCATCAGGTCCCGCTGCCTTTTTTGGTTTGAGGCGCCGGAGTACGCCCTGAAGCTCACTGGGCCTTATAACTGGGAGTCTGTCCACCTCAGCCGGGGGTCGCCGAAAGTATCGACGTACCTCCTGCCTAACGCGGTCAGAGAAGGCAGGGTCCTGGGGGTCTTCTCTAGGCCTCATGGTCCTCTCAAGGTAGTCGGCGAACACCGTAGCCTTGGCCTGTGGTTCGTAGGACAGGCCTTGGATGCCCTGGAGTGGGGAGTTTGGTGTCCCTTGGCGGTTCCGAAGTCTTTTAATGACCCTCCACACGTCTCCATCCTCGAGGTTCATACGAGACATCGTGTCCTCCCACGCGCGCACTCTGTGCTCACGGAGGCGGGCACGAACCTCTCGGCACAGTCGCCGATGAAGCCCTCGATTATGAGGCGTGCGGTGTCTTTGGTATAGCCGCCTTGCTGCCCAAGAACGGCGAATGAGAAGTAGGATGTCTAGGGGAAGAACATCCGGATGAAGGGGGGCTGGGGTGATAACTGTAAGGTTGCGGACCGTTCGCTTCACGACTGAGGTGAAGGACGAGACCGCAGCCTCAAGGGAGGGAATGTCGGTTATGTTGGGGTTGGGAGGAATGGAGTCATTCAGGCAGACTTTGACGCAATCCCAGTCCACATCCCGGTTTTGAACCGAGACGTCATGATTGGCAATCCGTGTATTAACCTCAGCAAGTACTGGGTTGTGATCTGAATGTAATGCGTTAAGCGAAGTGAGTGAGAGATGAAATGGAAAACGTTTGATGATAGCGAAGTCGATATGAGATGGGCGACCCCGACCACGCGGGTAATGAGTGGGTTGCCCTGGGCCCTCAACTCGAAGGTGAGGGTCCACATCTACCATGCGGATAATGTCACTGCCTCTCCTATCCGCTCGGGGACCATGATGCCAACGCTGATTTTGGCATTGAAGTCCCCGGCCATAATGACATTAGGATGTAAAGAAAGAATGGATTGGTAGTCATTAACTATGAACTGTGAGCGGGGAGGATGGTAGGCTGATACTACCAGGACTTCAGAACCGCCAAGGTTCACGCAGGCTGCCGTGGCTTCTAGTGTCTGGAGTTGTGGAAGCTGGACAGCTCGATGGACCACACTTCTCCTCACCAGGATCGCTGTGCCACCTCCTCGGCGACCAGCGCGATCCGTTCGGAGACAGTGATACCCCGAGAGATGGAAGGGGATCTGGGGGCGGAGATGGGTTTCCGACACCAAGATGAGGTCCAAGACATTGGATCTTGCAAAATGTAGGAGCTCGTCCCGTTGATCCGCCACTCCAGCCGCGTTCCAGAACGCGAACCTGAACGAGGTGCTTGACCTAGTTCGTGCTGCCATTCTGGGCCGGGGCGGTAAAGGAGGTCAGAAGGGCAAGCCCCTCCATGGCTGTCACCATGCGGGTTGCGGGGTCTGTCGTGGAGGTATACCGCACCAGCAGTTCACAGAGTCGCTCACCGTGGGACTGTAACAACTGATACAGCCACGTCAGCAACTCCGACCGTGGTGAGGTGGAGGGAGTTGTGTGTGAAGTTTGGGACTTCGAAGGTGAGGAGTGTCTTGGGGCAGGCCTACCTTTGGCTTTCTCGTCCCTAATCTGTCGAGCGGGCTTGGGTTCACCAGACCCGCTGCCAGCCTCGGAATCCGAGTCCGCCCTTTTGGCCGCCTCACGACCCTCCTCCCTTCTGGGAGTGGCTCTAGGTGGGGCTGGAGCTTTGTGTTGTTTTTTAGGTTTGACTGTGCGTGTGTGTGTATCCTTGGGGGGTTGTGTCTTGCCCCGCAACGTCGTCGAAACACCGGCTGGTTTGCGCACCACCTCAGCAAAGGATGGGGCACTGTTGGAGTTAGGCAATTGTTGCCGTGGTGCTATGGAAGAGGTTGCCCTCTCCGCTTCTGGCTCAGAACGGTTGTTCCGGGTTATTGGCCCTGGAGCTGGTCTCCTAGAGGCAATAACCGCCTTCCTGGTAGGGCAACCTCCATAGCACGCTATGTGCCCTCCTTTGCAGTTGGCGCAGGTTGGGTCTTCCGTGATGGCACGGGGGCAGTCCTCTCTGAGGTGGGTGCCACCGCACCTCAAGCAGCGAGGATTACGGTGGCAGAAGATGCTGGAATGATTAAATCCCAGACATCTGTAGCACTGTGGGGGCCCGCCAGAGCCTTTGGCTGGTTCCAGAGTGACCCGGAGGTAGCAGATGGTGCGAACATCATCCAACTTGACCTCGGGGTCGTTTACCCGCTCCACCACAACTAGGAACAGGGGAAGGGGAGCTTTAGTTCCCTGGCGATCTGGAGCAGGTCGAGTGAGCTGCTTCACTATTCTAGGGGTGATACCCTGGCGGGTGAGGTCTGCCCTTATGTCATCCACGGAAGTGTCCGCGGGTAACCCTCGGATGACTCGTCGTACATCACGGGCCTTATTCAGGCCAAAGGTAAAATGAGGAATTTTCCTCTGCTTGAGTTGTAGCAGAATCTTGGTGTAGTCCCCCTCGTTCTTAGCGTGGAAGACAAATCGGCTCTTGTTCCTTCTCACCGAACACTCGTTCTCGAGGGTCGGCATAACCTCCTTAAGGAAGCCTACCGCCCCCAAGAAGTTGTCCACGATGATAGGCGGTATGTGCCGCCTTTGACTTCCAGCCTGGTTCTGACCGGAGGTGGGTCTAGAAGACTGGCCAGAGGGCACGCCCTCTGCAGCCAGTCTTGCTGCTCTCTTGGTTCTCCGTGACCTTACCTCACGGAACTCCTCACCCTCGCCATCCGACGAGAGGTCCGAAGAGCTGGGCTCCCGGCCTCCCTCAGATGCCGAAGAGAAAGCAGAGTTGCAGGAGAGCACAGATGTTCTCCCACTCCTTGATTGAAAACTGCGCACACTATTGCGCTCGTCGTCGGAGTCAGACTCCAAAATTTTGCCTGCACGAGAAACAGCTTCCCGTGAGACGCCCTGGTCAGTAGGTTGTTCCAGAAGGACTACCTTGCCCTTTCCGCCGTAGCGTTGTTGGCGAGGTTTCCTCTTCCTTAATCCTCCAGTGGAGGTGCTTGGTTTGGCCATAGCAGCCGGTTCATCAGACCCTGTACGGGTCGAGGTGGATGGAATAGCACTGGCTTCTGCCATTAGGAAAAATTGGAAGTGAGAAAAGAAAGAAAGAAAAAACTAATGGAGGAGGTACTGAGCAGGTACACTAACAGCCCTGCACCCGAAGGTGCAGTGCAATCAACCGCCCTACGGGTGTCCTTACCTCTAGGCAGCGGGTGCTGAACAGCGTGCAACTCAGAGGACCGGACACCTGATTTAACAGTATGCGCCTAACCCAGTCACAAGGACTGGATGGCTCAGGTCGTGAGTCGCCCCGCTACCTTTGTAGAGTTCCCTTCTTGAAGATGGAGAAGTAGGCAGCTGAGTGTTGTCCCTCAGAAGAAGGTGAAGGCAGCTGAGTGTTGTCCCTCAGAAGAAGGCAGCGTTTTCTGCGAGGTCGGTAGAGTAGCGCGATTGCCGGGAGCTTCCCTAAGGTCCCTCCCGAACATAATGAACAGTTCCTTGTACCAGTATATGCAGATACGACCTTAGGTGATAACTCTGATTCTGACCTAACTGAAACTGAAAATGTTTCAGATGAAAATAAAAATGATCCTACATATGAAGCCAATACTATATGCGAAAGATTTCTTGAGCGTTAGGGTCAAAAGTCCTCATTCGGTAGGTTTCGCCTATTTCCGTAAACACAGATGACAACTTTGAAACAGGAAATGCGCTACACTAATATGCTAAGCTTCCACACGTACACCATTTCATTTTGAGCAATTTTGAGGTTAATTATTAGCTAACCAGTTTACAACAAATCTAAAAGCAAGACTATGTTGTCAATCTTATGACTCTCAAAAGGGGACACACTATTTTTCGTCTACCTCCGTATAACTGTGATCTGAATGCAATTGAGCTGGCGTGGGTAAAAATAAAGAATGTTTACAACGTAAGCAATGTTAACGAGAGCCACAAATCTGCGGAAACTTGCTATAGAAGCGACGGATTGGGAAGAATACGATAAGAAGGTCCAAGAGCTGGAACTGCAATATTGGAAAAACGATGGTGTAATAGAAAATGCAATTAATGAAATTATTAACACATTAGAAAATACCAGCGATGAAAGTGACGCAGTAGACTTGGTAATCGAAGAATCACAAAGCGAGTGGGTTTTTATAGCTGTCATAATATTTGTTTTCTACCTTTATGTGTTATGACAGTAAATATATAAGCCTACATCATATAGGATGGAGTTCAATATTTTGTTGCCACATCTCACACCTTTGGCGCATATCTTCACTTACCTTACCGCAATTTGGCTGAATTGTGTTTTTCTAGGTTGACTACACTGCAGAAACAAAAGCGTGTTAGCTCTCTCTTCTTCCCCTCTGCCCGCACCACACCGTAAATCCAGCGCTCAAGAAATCTTGCGCATATAGTACCTGTTCATCAGAACCATACTTTCCTAATCAGAAAGACCTTAATGACCTGATTCTGAATTTAAATCTGTCTAAACAGCAAGCTAAAGTTTTAACTTCCAGACTCAAAGGGACTCCAAAAAGAAGTAAGAATATGTAGTTATCGTGGCCGCCATAGTGATTTCAAGGACTGCTTCTCTGAAGAAAATGGCATTGTGCTTTGTAGTGATATTTGTTCAGTTATGGAAACTCTTGAGCTTCAACACAGGCCAGATGAGTGGCGATTATTCATAGATTCGTCTAAAGTTAGTTTGAAGGCTGTGCTGCTACATATTGGCAATGGACTTTCATAATACCTGTAGCGCATGCCGCTGATATGAAAGAGACATATCAAAATATGAAACTAATTTTAGAGAAAATACAATATGGAATATATAAAAGGAATATAGGTGGTGATTTAATGGTCATCGCATTATTGCTTTGTTTGCAACTTGGGTTCACCAAATTTTGCTGTATTTTGTGCCTCTGGGACAACAAAGGTAGGAAGTCTGTCTTATCCCTGGCCAGAAAAATGCGTCATATGTCCCTTTACTGAATCCTGAAAAAATATTACTACCTCCATTGCATAATAAGTTAGGAGTAATGAAAAACTTCGTCAAAAATGGATAAAGAGTCTCATGGATTTTGTACCTGAAATCGAAATTTCCCAAAGACAGTGATGATAAACTTAAAGAAAGAATCTTTATAGGACCAAAAATCCGGTCATTAATGGGTGATGAGCATTTCGAAGGACTGTTAAACCCAGTGGAGAAAGTAGCATGGCAGTCTTTCAAAAGTTTGTTTCAATTTTCATGGAAACCATAAAACAGAAAACTATCGTGTCATAGTGACTGATCACCTGCATTCTTATAAAGCTATAGGATGCAACATGTCTTTAAAAATTTACTTCTTGGACTCTCACTTACACTTCCTCCCTTAAAATCTTGGAGCTGTCAGCGATGAGCACGGTGAGCGTTTTCATCAACAAATTTCTATTATGGAAAAGAGGTACCAAGGTAAGTGAATTTCCAATATGCTGGCTGACTACTGTTGGACCAAGAAGAGAGACGTTCCAGATGCAAAATATGCCCGAAAATACTATCTACCACTTTCTAGTTAAGTCAGAATGGGTAGTTATAATTTTGAGTTGGATAGCTAGTTACGATTTCTTTTTTTTTTCTTTTTTTTTTTTAGAATATTATAAAAATTCAAAAAATATCACACAAAACTCCTGGAGATTGGGAAAAACTAAAATTGTATTTGAATTCTGCAAACAAAAAAAAATAAATAAATAAATAAAAAATAAAAAAAAATAATAATAAATAAATAAAAAATAAATAAATAAAAATAAATGCCTCTAGAAAATGTTATTTTAATCCTTGTGAAAGAAAGAAGTTCATTTTTGTCGACTAATGTAATTAATTTTCAATTATTTATATAAAACAGGTGTTTTAGAAGTGACTAATACTTTAAAGTTTAAATGCTAAAGCTACATTAATGCAATGTTTTAGACATCCATTCATAAAATTAACATAAAAATATCAACAACTACAGGCTATTTGAACCACCGAGGGCCTTTCAGCACAAGCGGAACCTTCTTAACCTCTCGGTCACTGTTAACATTGCTGTTTTCAGTAAGTAGCTTATAAATATAAGGTGACAATTGCGTTAACAGGCACAGGCCATTCCACAATTTCTGCACATACGTACATTGCGAACACAGCTGTTGAGAAGGTAGGTATATAAACCCCTCTGAACGGCACATAGAATCTGGACATGACTCATTTTCTTTTGTACATGGCTGTACACGTTAGCAATGCAGCAATTAAAGCATAACATCATCAATGTCCAAGCGAAAAAATCACATTCACACGACTTTCAGAACCTATTCACTAAATAAACAATTCCTAAAAACGGTCATTTTATGTGCTCCATGATAATTCAAATGAATATTCGTAAAGATGGTTTTACTATGTATTACTTTGGAAATAGGCAATACAATAGGCTAAAGCGATATGCAAAACTTAACAGTTGGTCACTATGCGATGTTTGGAAAATCCATTCCCTTTGCATGGCCATAAGAAAACAAGGAAGTGAGGGAGCGAGGAAAGATGGAAGGAAGGAAGGAAGGAAGGAAGGAAGGAAGGAAGGAAGGAAGGAAGGAAGGAAGGAAGGAAGGAAGGAAGGAAAGGAGGGAGGGATGGGGTGGGGTGGGGTGGAAGGAAGGGAGAAAGAAAGAAAGGGAGAAAGAAAGAAAGAAGGAAAGAAAGAAAGAAAGAAAGAAAGAAAGAAAGAAAGAAAGAAAGAAAGAAAGAAAGAAAGAAAGAAAGAAAGAAAGAAAGAAAGAAAGAAAGAAAGAAAGAAAGAAAGAAAGAAAGAAAGAAAGAAAGAAAGAAAGAAAGAAAGAAAGAAAGAAAGAAAGAAAGAAAGAAAGAAAGAAAGAAAGAAAGAAAGAAAGAAAGAAAGAAAGAAAGAAAGAAAGAAAGAAAGAAAGAAAGAAAGAAAGAAAGAAAGAAAGAAAGAAAGAAAGAAAGAAAGAAAGAAAGAAAGAAAGAAAGAAAGAAAGAAAGAAAGAAAGAAAGAAAGAAAGAAAGAAAGAAAGAAAGAAAGAAAGAAAGAAAGAAAGAAAGAAAGAAAGAAAGAAAGAAAGAAAGAAAGAAAGAAAGAAAGAAAGAAAGAAAGAAAGAAAAGAAAGAAAGAAAAGAAAGAAAAGAAAGAAAAGAAAGAAAGAAAGAAAGAAAGAAGGAAGGAAAGAAAAAATTCAAACTTATAGCGAGAAATAGCTCATAAATGGTTAACTGAAAAAAGTACGTCATAAATTGTATGCTTTCGCGAAATCTACTTTTCTAATACAGTAAGATGTTTCTCTGTCTCATACGGTTTACCAGTTACACAAAATTCGCTCTCAATGTGCATATGAAGAGCCTGTTCCCAAAAATTTAACTTGAGCCTGGTGACAATTAAATCAAAAGCGTAAAGACATTTGTGAGCAAATAAAACAAATGAAAAAAAAATGAATTGTCCACGTCAAGGTTAATTTGGACTAGGTGGAAATTTTTGGAAATCTTCTTGGCATATTTTGGAAGACGAAGATATAGATGAAAAATTACATACATGTATCCATTTATAACATTAATCCAAATGGGATGGTTATGGTACCACGAACCAGTGGCAACATTCCAAATAATGCTATGCTATCCCATAGAGCAAACAGAATTCCTAATCCGAAGAGGGGAAGGCGATTATGTCAATGGGCTTGTTCAATGCTTGAAAGTGTGACCTCCTTACTGAAAATTGGGAACCCGGCATACATTAGATTATATTTGATCAATGAATATCTTTATTGGTGAATCATTATAGGTATTACATAAACATTTGGAGCCTGGGTCGTTGACGATATATGCATATTTAAGATAAACGTTAAGACATGACAGAAAGGAAAAGAAAGAAAAAGGAAAGTGGAGATAGATTGACTCATCTGGCTTCGCACTCTTTAACCATGACATGACCCATGTTTTGCCAACTTGTCAGTCATTTTCTATATCCTCCAAACTCTAACATTACTGACCTCCCCTTCTTCCTAAGGCAAGTGTGTGTGCCTCTTTACATCTATTTTATTTCACTTGCTACACTTAGAGAAAGCTTAATAGTATAATCTGATTAATTTTCCTGGTACTATAGGAAATGGATGTTAGGAGGAAACAACATGAGCTGCTAAATGTATAATTTAAAAAGTTTCCAGGTTCTTAAGATACGACTTTATAAATACGGACAGTGTCCCTGCTCCCCCTTCGCTCACAGAAAGTCAATAGTGACGTCAAAATTCAGCGCAGGAGAGAGCAAACTAAATGACAGAATACACGTAATCAAGCCAGATATACTAGAGCTTTATGTACAAAATATCAGTTTTGAACTTGACGCTAAACTGAACTGAACTCAAGTCAGAGGCAAGTGAGTTTTGCCATTTTTATGTATGTGTGATTTATATAGGAGAGGGATGGCAACTGCCCTTCGCATGTACTCATTACAACTACCAAATCACTTACAGCTCACAATTCGACGTGAAGTGTGAGACTATTCAGTATTGGTGCTTTTGAAATCGATAGAGCAAGCGAGCATCTGGAAAGATAGAGTCAGACTAAAAAATTCAATGCCATAACCGGGATTTGAACCACGGATCGGCCGGACGGCAACTAGAATATCCATGGTTCAAATCCCGGTTATGGCATTGAATTTTTCAGTCTGACTCTATCTTTCCATACTTTAGATTACACACGGCCAGTGTGAAAGAACAATTAATTTCCAAGCGAGCATCTGTTGGTAGGCTGAGAACAGCCCAAGATGTGATATCGTGTACCTGTCCTAGATTGAGCTTCACCTCATAGTACAAGAATGTGGGATTTTCAGGTTGAGGGGAGTAATTGAAGTAGGGGGGAGTCGGCACCAGTCTTGGGTGCAACGGCCCTTGTGCACCACTGAATGCTTGTATTCAAGATTATGGCAAAAACAATTAAGTTCAGAAAACTCTTAGTGGGATGTTGTGGAGCTTCACTTTAGGGCTGTTGGATGTGCCGCAAGGTTACCGTTGTGAATGCAGGTCATACGGTAACCCGATGTCACCTTATGCAGCGCTCCCACAGTATGTAATCTCCAAAATACTGAACCAGGGCGCTCTGGTGGTGTGGCAGTGGGTCGTAAAATTTTGGGACTCAGCGCCTAATTTCACATCTCTCATACGGGAGAGATGAGCCTTCTGGTAGTATTTTCACAAGGAAGCAGCGGAATATAGAATAGATGGCCCTAGACTCCTACATTGCAACCGTTGAGTAGCAGCAGCAGCTAATGCCTGCAGCCATGCCCTAGATTTTGCAGGCGTAAAGCAGTATAGGGAAACGAGGGCTCGAAAAAGGTATAGATTCAGAGGATCAGCCAGCTCGAACAGCAGCATGTGGTACAGCGAGGCCGATGCGACAGGTCCCTTAGCTGTTCTCCAAAAGTTAGGTCGTTGACAAACTTCACACTTAAGTACGAATTGGAAATTGTCCACTCTATTCTTCTCCTAACACAAGTGGAGAGCGGTGCTCAGTGGTGCTTAGAGAAAAGTTTGACATGGCTTTTCACCGGGCTGATGGACAGTCGTCAAAGCCTAAACCATTTTTTGGAGAAGGTGGAAGTGATTGTGAATGGGGTTGCAGGTTCTGCTTGGGTGTAAGTTTCTGGTAAAGAGCAGCACGTGGTCACCATACTCTGCGGTATTGACGTGCGGCTCTATGTGAAGATCGGACAAGAAAGGCTGAAAGGCGTGAGGGACAAGAACAGAAACTTCGGGAACTCCGCCTCTGTTAAACCTTCTTTTTTACTTCTTTACCGCCACTGAAATTACGGAAGACCTGTATTAGAGGAAAGAATAAAGTAAGTGTATGGCGTTTGTTGATAGCTCCAGGTGGAGCAGACCCACTTGCCAGGTCGTAGAGAAGGCTTTCTCGACATCCTCGGATACCTCCGCAGTGTATGCCCTGTCCTGAAAACCCAAGGGCAACACCCTCCACCGCGCGCAGCAGCTGCTTGATAGTCGAGTATCCAGGACGAAAACCTTACTGGTGTGGGAGGACGGCTTGAATTTCTCCCAGAAGGGGGTTTACGCAGATATGGCACGATGACTTTATGGGAAACACGTGGAATATTAACAGAAAATATGAAGATTTTCACCTGTAATTGCTTCTAAACTCCAGATGTTGGACGTGAGGTAAATGGCTAAAACTTCAAATTAAGTGAAGTTCCGCTGAATATCGAGTGCTAATATCTATGCTACATTAGCGTCCCCCATTTGTAGTAATTAAGTTTTAAGGTCTAACCTATGTTGTTAATCAGGAGGAGTATCTGTAAAGTTATACAAATAATATAGCGCACCAAGAATGCCGAGTTTTTCTACGTTAGTACGAGTCCTGATATCCTTAGTGTTACAATTACGTGATGGGGCAGTTATTAAGGGGAAATTAAAGTTCCATTCCACTAATGTTAATGTTGCTAAGTCCTTCACCGATTATATTAGAAACCATTTAAGTATCCGACTAAATTACTTCTAGGTTCACTGAATTACTTTTATCCGGTAAGTCGGTTTATTAAGGAAGAAAGAACTTGCTTATTTTTTCAAATGCGTCATTCTTTGATTAATATCTACCAGCAGTTGTTTAAAAACAAAAAGCCGGAGATCGCATTAACATAAAAGCATGTCCAGCACAGCATTTATAATGTTGTATGCAGTAATTCAAATAATGGTTTAACATGATCAAGTAAACGGAGATTACATACACGAGTATCATGATACCGTTGAATTCTTACGTGTCAAAATTTCAGACAAGTTATTAAAAATAAAGTCACAATAGTTGATGTGTATGGAAAATCTCATGCACTTTAATCTCTAACATGGCTTTCTTTGGAAAAGGAGCCGGAAATAACACACTAATATATAAACTTAAAAAGGTACGTTTTTTCCCCACTCATACCAGAAACGAAGCTATCTCAACAGTGACAAGATGGGATACAGTGCAGCATGAGGCTGAATGAAGATGATCTAACGGATCACACCCGCAAGATATTTTATGACCAGCTGCTGGTCCGGTTCCAACCTCGGCTGAGGTTATGCAGCTTTAGCACTCTGCAGCCCCTAGGTAACTGGTGGGTTTATTTCATACTTTCGTCCCCTTCGAAATGTTTAACCAAATAACAAGCAAGTGTTCAATAAAAGCGACTAAAGCTTTGGAAAACTTTTAGTACTAAAAAAGAACTATTATCTAAAATTATTTACAAACTTGTTGCATAGAAACCAAGCTTCGAGGGTCAAACTGTTCTTTCTCTATTAATGTTGGATTTTAAGTAAATATTTACTCAACTCCTGGCTTTTCTATAGCACGAAAAGGATCTTTGATATTAATTGCTGAAGGATATTCGTTTTAGTTACGATACTACAAGGGAGAAAAAGAAAAAAATGAAAAGAAGTAGAGAAAAATGAGGATTTGAGAATACGTATCAAAGTACGCAAATAAACAGAGAAAAATTCTCATGTAATCGGATGACCGAACCTTTAAATAAAGCCATCACGTGGTTTCAGGCTAATGGTTGTGGTCTAAATTTTAATAAAACTCAGAAAATGATTTTTTTACTTAAATGATGATATAAATATTCGCTTGCAAGCAAAAGTTGACTTCTCTGATTAATATTGGATCTTCTCAGGTCCTGTGATAGTAAAATCGAACATCTATTTTCGAAGTTATCTAGAGTACCATAATATAACTTCAAATCATTAGTACCTAAGGCTTACTTAAGATTGTCATCTTATACATTCATCAATAGCTTACTATTATTTGCAATGATAATATGGAGAAAGTGTTCCCAAAAACCAATCACTTACATTCCTACCGGATGCACCGCGAAATGAACAACGCCTTTCAGTATATATTATCCATTTTACTCACACGTGTTCACATCTGCCAGACCAGGTAGTGTGCAATCATTGGCCTTGCAGAAAAAATTCGAAATTTATTCCAATATATCAGTTATCGTGAGGATGGGCTCACTCTGAATTACTACACGTTCCACCATCTAGGATGCCATAACACGTGTAACTTGCGTGTGCCGCGTACTTAGTGATAACAACCAACCTGAAAACATACTGCTCTTAATAAGTAAATTCATAATTACGTAAATGAGGCAGATATTGATGTGATGTTCTTCATTACATTGTCACCAATTGGTGTTACAAATATCTGCACTTAAGCCCCTAACAGCCTCTATAATAAAGGTGGCCAATTGAATACGCATTCCCAAATGTTATTTACAAAAGCAAAAACGTTCACTACTATTAATCCATGTACCGAGCAGGTGGTGTCGTGCTAACATTTAACAGGTCCCGGGTTCAAACTCCCGGGAAAGACAAGCTGGTCCACAAGTCCTTTTTTCGGTTTCCCTCGGTCACTATACGACGACTGGTTGGGTAACTGGATCGGGAAATCTCCTTATCATGACATTTCACTCATTTTCTTGACCGTCATACCAGGTATTGGGGTACTCATTCATCTTACTGTGATCCAAAGTTCGCTTGCTTCGCGATAAGCCATGACTTGTAAATCCAACAAAGAGGAGGGAATCCGTTGAAGTTAATCTTATATAATGGTAAAACGGCTAGGGCAGGATATACAAATTTATAACGAATTATACTTTTTTTTCATAATGAATCAACAATAATAATACGATCATTTCAGCGTCTAAAACTCTTCAACAAATTATCTCCCAATGCACATGGCATAAGTTTACGAAGATTTAGGGCCGTCCTACGGATATGGTTGACGGACAACTAATTATCTCAAGTGGAATAATTCTACGAGCAAGTAGGAACCCTGAAAGTATTACTAAATTTTAATATTTTATTATTCGTTGACTACACCAATATATTTTTGTGCGTTTTAGGTTGTACATACATCAGTAAATCAAACCAACTAACTGAGAAAATAGGCACAGCAGCGGGTTCCTGTACTACACAATCCTACATTTAGAATGTTTAAAGAAGTGTTACACCTGTAATCCTCTTAAAACTCTTTAACGTAATTTAGGGTTATAAATACATCCGGTCAAGTGTTATAAAGAAAATATTTACATCAACCCCAAAATTAATTTTTATGCTGTGCGAGAACACTTACTCAGAAATACAAGTTTTGCTGTTCTTAAGGAACCATAAAACAGTAAAAGTGTAACAAATTCCTTCATCACACTACTGTGTGTACAGATATGCCGAGAACGTTAAGTTTACTGCGCATGCGTGCGGTACTCACTGCTGTAGATGGTCACCATGTTGATCATAACAAGGGGTGAAGTTAGAGCTGATTGTCTCAGAGTCCACACCTGAACTGCTCATCAAGTGCCACACAGAGGCGCAGGAAGAGAGGGAATGAGGTCCTAGAGAGGAGGCGGGGATCGCAGCAAGGCTATTCAAGTGAACAAGACAAAAACGCCGCAAGGTCTTCCCTTCTTGAATTAACCATCATGAGGTTCACCGGAAGGACAAGTTGCCGCTGAAACAAATGAACCACGGTTTATCTTTGCCTACATCTTGAATAACTGAATCGTATACATATGATCATATTCCGTACACATACTACATGTCTGGATATTGATGTGCAGTTGATGACGTTACTGCTGTCAAAAACATTCGACCCAGCAACCTTCAACAAGTGTTGCGAAAATATTTCGTCCTTAAAGTCATCATTTCTTTTTCAGCAGCCTTTTTGGAGCATTGAGTGGCCATGAATTTCATTGCATTGCCAACAGTCACACGCACTTCGTAGAATTTCTGCTCAATTAGGAGGTAGTCTTTCAGTTTTCATGTGTAACGCATAGACCGCTTCGGTACAAATGCCACAAGTCCATAAACTGCAAAGTTTAACTTAGCAAAGCTAACTTTGCTTGTAGCATAGTTGACTTGTTTAATGCTGAAATAACATCACGTTGTTATTCTAAGCCGACCACCTTTATCCCTAAAAGACGAAATTTACCAACATCTTTAAATGGAAAGCATAAAACACCCCCTATTACAAATTAATTCTCCACGACATCCCAAGAAAGCAAATCGGATATGTTGAGACCTATCATAAATCTTCCCGGACATTTAATTAGTTTGAAAACAATATAGCAATCAGTGTTGCGAGGAAATATGCATTCCATGTCAACTACATCAACTGACTGCTTTTTGGTCATAGTAAAACTACACATTTCATACTTACCTGTATCATATGCGTTAATGTAAAAGGGAAACCCACCATATGAATATTCCAGATACGGGTGGGAAATTGGGGGATATTATAACGTTTTAATGCGACAGTGAAAGATTTCTGAAATGGCATTTCATACATCGAAAGTGTTTTCAGTCAATAGCGAACGAATTATCAGAATCAAATGAGAAATTTCCAGGATGATAAATTGTCTCAATGACAAATATATAGAGAGAAGAGAGACAGACACAAAGGGGTAAAATACTCCTGATTAACATTTGGGGGGTAGCGAAGCTTGGGAGTTTGAGAATGGGAAGATGTAGACACATGTAAAAAAAACATGATAGCTCCAAATAATAAATTTACCATATATTTTTATCAATTTGTCTTAGCTTATTAAACAGTAACTAGTTTTAATTAAAATAGATGCGTTAAGAAACATAGGCAAAGAAAGGCACTGCTACCCATCATCTGGTGTCAACGGGGATGAAATAAAAAAAAAATCACTTTGAAACAATTTTGTAATTCAAAAAACGAGTATGGATCGAAACCGAAAAAATATAGCATTAAAACAAATTAAGACGTGTAACATTAAAGTTCCTTTCTTTCCCCCCTAACTTTCTCCTTCCTCCTTTGTCTGCTACATGGTTATAGGCTAAAAGCCGTTCCCCTTCGCAAGATCCCTTGTCATGATTTCCTGGGGCGTAACATTTAATCTGTATTAAAATAAAATAAAAAGTTTAACTAAAACGGAACGTTTAAGGAAACCAATTTGAAGTTCGGATTAGAGTTAGCAGCTAGCTGACCCAAACTGATCTTATACTGACCGCGAATACTGCAGTCTGCCGTTGTTCGTACATATGTATTTTTACATCCCCTGCTGGGATGTGCGCGAGTGTCCTCATGCAAATCAATGGTAGGGTAAGATCTCTGCTTTCACCAGTAGACTACTGATAAAGCTAGTGGGTTAGTTGTCAGATAACTAACCTGACACCCCTTTTGCTTCCAAATAAACAAGTGGACTCAACCATAAACTACTGTGCAGCATTACGTCATACGCCACGTCTAAAAGTACATCTGTACTCAGGAGAACCAGGAGTTACCGAAATAGCGAAATAGACAATAAACGGAATCGTTGGAGCGTTAGCTGCCCAAAGTACCGTGCCTCTAAGAAACTGAAACGGTTTTGTGCCAAAGATATATATTAAACAACGTTTTCGAACATACAACCAAACGCGGGTTTGGTGCTCGGAGTAGCCTCTCAGGTGTCTATTCTTACATTTGCCAAGCATAAGTTTGACCACCCAAAATGTTAACGCTCAAAATACCACTATAGGGCTAACTCGTATCCATATCTCTGAACACCACTACAGACAGCTAACTATGCAATCCGACTTTCTAACGAACGAGGTGTGAGAACATATAGAATAGCCGTGAATGAGATTTGTGTTCCCCGTTGCTTCTTCACATCTCGCTCTTCTTAGCAGCTTTGGCTAGTAACAAAGCTACAAGTTGGTAGAACCCGTTTTAGGTGGTATTTTCATAAACAAGCTAATGCCTACTTACAAATCAAGACCGTTGTTCTACAACACGACGCATAGTTCCGTAAGTTCCTTCTATAAAGTGATCAAGTGATAAAGTGATCCTATATGTGATCAAGTCCACATATCCACTATACTTTGGAAATAATTATCATATGTCAGCAATTTGTTCAATTTAACTAGCAATATAAATGGTATTCCGGTACATTTCAAACGTTCAGTGGATATACCAAGCTATGAAAATTGATTGCGGAGAGTCAGCAAATGGTGTCTTCCTTGGTCGGCAAAGAGAATGTTCGGATGGTTTCTCTTCTACTATCAAATTAGTTCCCGCCATTTCATGTTTCAGATGGGCTAGTCTTCTCTCTGAGCAGCCCTAAGGAATGACCGGGTATTCAAGCTTGGACTTCTTAGTCACCCCTACGCACCTCTATCGTTCGGCCTGCATGTGGCCTATAGTCTCCCGTGGTTCTCCTGGAGTAGTAAGCACAAAAGATCCGGCTTGGCCGAGGTGCCCCTCGTCGTCATGAGACAACAGGTATTTTCGTTATACTCTTTTTCCTTGCACTCATCATCAGAGATAATTCTAAAAACAACTGAGCATTCTGTAACAGGGGGTTCTAGTCCTCTGTTCTGCTTATCTAATCACCGCTAAACATTCGAGGATAAGTGATAATGACTAAGATTATTTAAAGATGCTGCAGGCTTCTTTACCTGACAGTAAATCCGTGCTAGAATCGAAACCCCAACCTCGGGCATAGGTTGTGGTTTAGAAAACACGCTCGTTTTCATGGTGTAGAATTCCACCAGTTTTTAAGGTTGAGCCCACTCAAAAACCTACATTTTTAGTTTGTTATGCTTATATCAATTCACTTATCACCAGGGCTCAGATCATCATGAAATATCGTTTAACTTTGCATCATATGCATTGCTAACATGTATGTACATCCTTATAATGTGTCACAGTTTACGAAAATCTATATTTTTATTGCGTCGCCTTATGGTCTTTTTCGATTTTACATAATCATTTTGCCATTTTCTTGCACTTGCATCTTTATTTAATCATTTTCTTTTATATATATATATATATATATATATATATATAAAGTGCCCTTATATATAAAGTGAAACCTCTTAAAAATTAGAATTTTTGTTATTTTCTGCTAGGTAAAATTTGATACAAAGATATCTACCCCTCTGAAAGTATATTTATTAACTTAGGTGTTTATAACAAACTTGCATATTTTATTATTTTTATGAGTAGGTAATATTGAAGATTACTCATTTATGTTCTGTTGTTCTTGAACTCGAAATAATTAATAGCTGCCATGCAAGAGAAGTGCTACTTGCTTTGTGATATTTAGTCAAACTATCGTCATATTGGTTTAATATAGCCTTAGAAATCTCCGAAGTGAGTAACAGGTTAAAATGGCGACCGCGAAACTATACATGTACGAAATGGCCGATGTGGTTCTCCTACCCTCTAGTAACGAAACGCCTGGAATGACCCGCGGAAACTTTACATTTACTTTCTTGAAATATAGTACGATTTTCCTTAAAACCAGCACATTTTCACAACTCTTACCTTTTGAGCTGTGCAACCTTTGCTGCCCCATGTCGCCAACTTTACTTTATCACGTACAATCACTTATAAAAGAATCTGAGGAGAGCCACGTTTCGAATGAAGGGGTCGCTTTCGTGTTGTTTGTTCATCCCTAGCCGGTGGAGGGAGGAACACAGGATTGTGTAAGGTCAGCACTGTTACCCACCAAAACAAGACGACGGACCGATCTGACTTCTACATTCTATATTGCTTTATTAATGCAATTATTCTATAAAATAGTAGTCCGCACTAATACAAACTTAATTTAAGAAAGAGTTTCTGTAACCATCATTTTATATGGTATTTTATAATTTGATGAGGGATCATTGTAGCAAGAACTGCACTTTAAGAACAGCCCATATACGCAATTGGAAAGTCATATGATATGTTTGCTAATTTAATTAAGGATAATAACTTTTCGGCAATTATTACTACTAAATTGTGTCTAAATACACTTAAAATTAAATCACTTAATAGTTATATTGACTTCCCGTTCGGGAAGTTATGATGGTAGTGGCAGTAGCAATAGAAGTACATAGCTCTAAGAGCATACTACTCCAACGTTTAATAGCATCCTAAAAGGTTAATAACAGCATTATAAAAGCTGGCGTAAATGGAAATATGAAGCATTCGACAAATATAAAGGCAATGTTCTGCTTATATTTGGTTCTAATCAGTCATTCAAGTACAAATGAATATTTGGTTTATGCCTGTGGAATGAAAGATCTTAAGTTGATTACCCAATTCTATCACATAACATTGAATGTTGCAAAATATTAAAGATCTGGAACAAACTTTCCCGTTTGAGATAAAATCCGGAAGGAAGGAAAGAAAAAAAAAAGCACAGAAAAAGAAAAAGGAGAATCTGTCGGTATTTGAATCCCTGTGCTTGAGCTTCAAAAGCCGGTACTCTACCAAAGAGCTACTGTCATATCGAACTGGGACTTTCACTAGGGAGACCTATACTTATAGGCTGTCTCAAGTGTTTGAAATACAAGTTTGTCCTCCCCAGAACTAAATATATGAACAAGACGATCCATGAATCAAATGGTTAGGAAGCTTAATTACATGGGAAACTAAACATCTGTGGATCAAATCCCGGCATTTTGCGAGCTTTTACATCATATAATATTATTGTAAATATTATTGTTTTATTGTAAACCGATTGCAACTGTATTTCATATTTAATGGATTTGTGTTACGGAAAGTATGTTTAATTCCTATAAATATACATACATCTCTTAATTTGATACTATCAAAGTGTTAAACACTATCACGGTGTTAAACTTGTGTTTGACAGATTACCGTTTCTGTGAGCTAGTGTAGGTAAAATGAACGTTAGATGTTACAAATAAATAGAAAGGACTTAATGCTTAATTCACAAATTATGACAGGAATAATACATATATTAAATTATTATGCAAAATCTAGGCATCAGTGCGGATCAGAGCCACAGACTATTGGTTTTCCATGCTGAAGTTTTATTGCTGATTGTGAGCTCTCGTGGTGACCTGCCGCCAGCGCAACCGAATTTAATGCATATGGTTCTGCTTCCAACCCTTATCGACACATCATTCAATTTTTCCGATGAGGAATTGTTAAATGTGACAAAGCACAATAAACAAAACCTTTTAAATCCAACTATATAAACGAGAAAACATTACTATCAGTTGTGATGTAACAAAGTGAAAGTGGCAAAAATAAAACGAAATACGAGTGAAAAATCAAAGTAAAATAAATACAAATATTACTTCTGTAGTTATAATATAGGTTTATCTATAGGAATTGTTGAAAATACCAATTGATCATCTTGACAGCAGCAAACTGCTATGATATATTTAGGTAAATAGAATCAGTATAGCACTTGAAATGTTTGCAAGATTTTCAAAGAAGGTTGGCACTATGCCCCTCAAGTCCACCAATCAAGTAATTTCAGTGGAAGTTAGGTTATTTTTCATATAAAGAGGGCATTAATTGTAGTCGTTGTCATCATTTTATTATTATTATTATTATTATTATTATTATTATTATTATTATTATTATTATTATTATTATTATTATTATTATTATTATTATTATTATTATTATTATTATTATTATTATTATTATTATTATTATTATTATTATTATTATTATTATTATTATTATTATTATTATTATTATTATTATTATTATTATTATTATTATTATTATTATTATTATTATTATTATTATTATTATTATTATTATTATTATTATTATTATTATTATTATTATTATTATTATTATTATTATTATTATTATTATTATTATTATTATTATTATTATTATTATTATTATTATTATTATTATTATTATTATTATTATTATTATTATTATTATTATTAAGCCGGCAAAAATTACATGCCTTATCGCCAGACTTAAACACTCGACCACTACAAAATGCCAAGCTATATACATAGCTTCCCGTTACATCAGACTGAACAGTGCTTATTTTTGCATATGATGTCTATTACATCCCCCTTTCCCTCTCCAATATTTCCGTCGGAAGGGTGAACAAAGTAAACTTAACAGTTAGATATGCTAAGGTACCCAGATACATTTGAGGCACACTGTACATCATAGGCGGCCAAACCAGCAACTCAGTGGGGCCTGTTAGCAGAAAGGGGACAGAGTAGTTCCAGTTGAAAACACAACGGCAGAAGGTATTAGATACTTTTTGTTAGCAATGGCTTTGTATATCTGAAGAATTGTGTTTTTAATGTATACATTTTAATTAGAATAAGCAATAAAGGAAAAATAGCTATGCTTTAAGCTTATCGACCAAACTTTAGACAGCTGCTTCAGTATTAGCCACCTTTAGTTTGATTCACTTTGCGGGATCTCGTTTTCGATTTCAAAGTTTTTAACGTATTAAGCAAAAAATATACAGTGCGATTCATATAAACCTGAACCATTTCAATATTGAACCAATGAAAGGTCACACGTGCAACTTTGGAAGAATATAATACACAATTGGGAGGTTACATTACACTATTTACATCTCAGAGAAAATGTAGGAAGTGTCCTCCACCAGCGTCTATCTATACATGTTTGCACTCTTCTCACCATATTCTCCGAAGTTTAACTGAGAGTATCTTCGCCAATGTTACTTATTTCGGTTCGAATAGATACCTTGAGAACATCAATTGTCCGTGGCCTATTCTTGTACACTCTGTATTCTTAGATACCCCCACAAGAAAAATTCCGGTGAGGTTAGGTCAGGGGATCTGGAGGGTCAAAGTCTTTTTGAGATCCCATATTGCTGGAAATAACCTTCTCTCAATTCAACATCACCCACCTGCTCCACAAATGTATTGAAGATACCCATATAAACTGTTATGACTGCACATTTAAGACTGCCAACGATTGTCAGTTCTCCCAGAGCCACAAAGATCATTAAAACAAATTTCTACATTTTACGAGGTTTCAAAGGGAAATTATGGGCTAATGAAACGGTTCAGGTTTATATGGATCGCACTGTAGATCATTTTAGAACATATAATATTTTTCAAATTAATTTTTGTGGCATAAGCCATTTCCGAAATATCCATATTAATGGTTCGATTAGCTCAGTACTTTATCATTATTGTAAACTCCTCTGTTTCTAGCAATGGCGTGGAAGGAGTATGGCATTTTAAGATCAACTTATAGTGTCAAGTTCTTAAAAACATTTGGCTCGCTGCCGTTGTTCGTTTTCTTTTCCTGGCCACGCAAAGAGAATGAACTTTAAAAGACCAGCACCAGCTTTTAGAATATTGACTATCACTAAAGTGTTCCACTGCACCTATGAAGGAAATATGTAATAAAAATATTTATGAAACGTTTACCTCGGTTAATATGAATTAGAATAGAAGAATAAGTCTTGTTAAAAATAGTAGCAAAGTGAATAGGGAAAGTCATGCGAGTGCACACATCAGCTGCCTCCCCCTTATAGATCTATTTATAAGAATGAATCACGCCGATTCATAATCTGTATTTGCATTCTACTGCTGATAAGATATAATTGTACACGAGCAGTTAACCTATGAAATTTTAAAGCTGTTTTTCTCAATTTATCTTTTTTCTACATATTCACGCGTTCAAAATGTTCCACAAGATACAATTTTTGTTCAGTTTCCTACCAAAGTACAAATAAATTGCGTGATTTTTGTTTACCAGCCATCTTTGGAGAAACATTAATTAGAATATCTAATAAATATACTAAAATCAGTGAAAACAGTTGTTTCTCTTAAAGTTTTCAGTTTTTTTCCCTCAAAAACTAAAATAAGAAATCTCGTTTTAACTTTTTTTTTCTTAGATGTACGTCAGAGTCAAAATAGTTATTTAATGTATTAGCAAAATATTAATTTTGGCATCGCATGGTCCAGTTTTGTTTACCATTAAAATATTCAAACAATTACTAAACTGCAAACCAATATTGCAACGGAAATATGTATAATGCTAATGGTTTGGGGTCTTGATTGCAGTATACATTTCTATAACATGGTTCATCAATCTAGAATTTAGAAATTTCACATCTGTGTACTTGTATAAGAAAGTCTTTGGCATATCTAACACTTATCTAATTATCTAAAGCAAGCCACTAAAACAGCTGCTGCAGAAAGTCTTTGCTAAAACTGTACATGCTGAAGTAGTTTCAAGCATGTTCTTTGGCTACAGAGGAACAATGGAGTTGCTTGTAGGCCACGTACATGCAGCTGTCATGCTCATTTCATGCCCTCAATTGGCTGCATGTTTCTTTAGCACAAAATGCTACGCTATTATCTTAGGGTCATTAACCGCTCCACGAAAACAATCGCTCTACTCGATTTCACCTTTCGTTTTGCTGCCAAAATCCGGTGCCGTTTAAAAAGCATTATTGCGTAATAAGAGAATCAAGTGCCAGAAAACGTTTCAATAGAACGGCAGAAAAACGTAGTAACGTAACGTAAAATTACGTCAATAACAGGGAGTTTCCAGTCTTATGCAATAAGACAAATATTCACAGCTACTATGCTAAGATTTGAAACTTATTATAATCTGTTTCGAACTAGAACGATCTTGTAAGCTTATAAGAGAGGAGAAAGAGAGGTACAGTGATACTTTGAAGGAACGCTCTAAGGCTGTTGGTTCTTTGTGGGAGCCGCCCTCTATGAACACCCATGAATTTCCCTCCCCCAACCAACAGCCTAACAACGTTCCGTTAAATTATATCTGTCTTTTTCGCCTCCCATATGTTCACATCACGACCGTTGTAGTTAGAGACAAATATTTAAAGTGCTCGATTCCTTCTAAATTGGGAAAATACTTTTGCTGGCCAAGACTTTCAGCATTCAAGAAAACAGTTGCACAACATTAATTTTACTAAACAAACATGGCTTAAGTTCTAAAAGAGATTGATGTTTAGATTTCGACATTAGAAACTTGCATGTTAGTCACAAAACTACGTGGTAATGTTTCACTCACAGCTCGGAGTGTTGATTTCTGTGAATATTTAAATATCGAAAATTGTCCCAATTTTGGCTGATAATGGAATTCCCAAATTTATCCAAGGTAGCCTATACATGCCTTGTCTTATAGTTAGATATTTAGGATGTTACAGAATTCAGAGACACGCTTTCATGAGTTACAGAGGGATGGTATACGAACACCTTGATGTTGAGTACCTATAGTCCGCGACGATAATCTTTCAAGTTCTTTAAGAATTTTTCTTTTGAATATTAGTACTCATGAACGAATTAAATAAAGACTATGTAACAATGTGCTACTAATTTCCATTTTCTAAATTTGTTCATGCTTTGTGCAAAATCGCGAAAATATCTGCAAAGTTATGAATTTTACTTTTTTCGAATTAAAGAAAATGCAAATTTTGCAAGAGCCAATGCATCACTGATACGTTAACGTTCACATAGAGAAACATACAATCAACGCGTCAAACAGCTGCAGTAATAGGGCCATCATAATCAGATGGACCTTTTTTTTTTCAAACAGATGAATGGCGTACGTTTGAAATGAAGCCAATTTTAATTTTTCGAGTTTCTTTCAAAGTTTAAATACATGCTACTGAGGAATTTCCTTAGAATGTTTGAGCATAGCATAGGCACAATTACATGTATATACCGGCATCACTATTTGATCTATTAAAACCAATCATGAACTCAAAACCCCGTAAGCGTCATAAACCAAAATTCGCCTAACACTCCTCTGTTAACTTCATAAAGATTGTGGATTGAATTCTAAAAACAGGCTGTTGAAAATGGTGATTTACAAACTTTTTGAGGACTTGGTTGCAAAAGGCATACTATCTCACGGAACTAGAACATGCCCATCTTACTGAGACATCTAAATCCCCATAATAATGTACTGTGATAGCATCTTCTCCACCTTCGCCCGAGTAATGGTCACCAAGCTGCTTGTTGACCCAGGATGTGAAAGGTCAACATATTGAAGAGTCTGCTTAGCGTGGAGCACTTTCACCATGATTGGGATTACTCAAGTCTCCCAAGGCGGAAAGGTCATGGGACGGGAGTAGTCCCTTTTGAATCTCGCTCGCTTGGCTCATTTATTGTACTCCCGTTTTGTGAAACTGCTCCTTTTGCTTAGGGATTGCGCATCTTTCATTCAACGATTGTAGTAAGAGACCCTTTAATTCCGTATCTCAATCTCTTAACCTATTAGAATACATGTCTGGTAAGAGAATCGACACATGTACTTCTTATACAAAAGCACTATACCCATTTGTCAATTAATTCCACGACTTCAAGGACTTTTGTTTACTTTTGTCAATTTACATGGAACTAGGTTTCGGAGGTTAGAGCTTTAAACCTGGTTTCATAATCATTGTCATTTATTATTCTCTTTACTGCTTACTTCCAGGGAGTACAGGAAGTATGGTATTCTACCCAAAAATGTCATGTCCAAATTTCATGTTCTGAGGGTCCTTTAATCTAAAGAAAGCAATTTTACTGAAGGGCTTGTGTGCGGGTAAAAATTATAACTCCAAACCAAAATAAAATCAGTAAGTATTAAACTTGGTATTTAAGTTGTCTTTTCAAAGATGCGAAAAGGAAATTCACAAGAAAATCTTGCAACTCTACCATCCTTTATAGGGAATATTCCTGTATATATATATATATATATATATATATATATATATATACTATACTATATAGCCTACTTCTTGTCCTTCCAGCGTATAGCTGGGCGTCTCACATCTCTTTCCCTTCGGCACAGAATGTAAAACTCTTCTTGGAAGTCGTTCTGGGTCCATTCTTAAAATATGATTTTTCCATTCATTTTTGTTCTTTATTATTTTATTGTTTAAATTAAAAATCCCAAGCTCTTCTCTTAGTTTTTCGTTTCTTACGTGGTCTATTCCTTTAAAACCTGCCACGCTTCTCAAAAATCTCATCTCTGCTGATTCTAGCTGTTTGCGTTGGTTCTTTGCCAGTGTCCATATTTCGGAACCGCATGTTAACGTTGGGACTGCCATTATCTTATAACATTTAATCTATGTTTCCTTTCGTGTTTTTCTGTTCAGCGTTCTTATTATAGTCCCACACATTTGATTGAATCTGTTTAATTTCACCTCCATATACTTGTTATTTGCTACTGCTACTGTGTAGCCTAGATAGTTATTGTTTATAACTATTTTGCTCTTATGTTGTTCTTTCCATTACTTTAGTTTTGTATTCTGAGATTGGAAGGATATATGTTTCCGCTATGTTGTTTAAACTATATCGTGCTCTTTGCATGTCATCTTCTGAGTGGGATATTATCACTTGATCATCAGCAAATAATATTGTATTTAAAATTATGTTTCCATTCAGTACATTTTGTTCTGCACTTTGCTGCCATTCTTGTACCATATTATCAATATAGATATTAAAGAGTATGGGCAATAGAGGGCATCCTTGTCGTACTGCTTCTGTTCTCCTTCCATTCTTTATTATTGTTATTGTAGTGTTTTATACATACCTTGTACAGTCCCTATTAAATGCGCTGGTATTCCACAATTTTCCATCGCTATCCAAAGTTTATCCCTTAAAACCGAATCGAAGGATTTAACATAATCAACAAAAAGCATAAATGTGTCAACATTAAATTCTTTGTGATTTTCAATTAGTTGTTGAATTATAAATAAACTATCCGTGTATGATCTTCCTTTTCTAAATCCGTTTTGGGCCTCATGAAGCCGTGCTTCCGCTATTGTACTTATTCTTCTTGCAACTATTTTAGCATATAGTTTATACACTGAGCACAGCAGACTGATTCCTCTGTAGTTGTCACATTTTTCTCTATCGCCTTTCTTAAAAATTGGTAGCACCAACGCTGTATTCCATTTTTCAGGAATATGCCCATACCTCCAACAAAGATTAAAAAGATCAAGCAATCTGCTATGTAAACACATAGGTGTATATTTTATGAGTTCCAAATTTAATTGATCACATCCAGCAGCTTTCTTATTTCTACTAAACTGCATTATGCTGTTAAATTCTTCGTGTGTTATTGGATCTATATTTTCATCCGTGGTGAAAATTTTACTTCCTGTTCTTTGTTCTCTAAAGTCCACAATTCTTGAAAATATGATAATCATTTCTGTTCTGATATAGGATTTAACTGGAGTTTGTCTTTTTCTGTTTTATTCAGTTCTCTTAATATTTTATACGCTTTATCTTGTCTTCCATGTACATCATGCTCAATATTACTTATATATATTTCCCAGCTTTCCCTGTTTATTCTCCTGGTTTCTCTTTTCACTATTGCTCTGAGTCGTTTGTATTCTGTAGCATCATCGTCTGCTTTGCTCTGTAACCACTTTAAACATGATGCTTTTTTTGTCCTCCAGCAATTTCGCTATATCTTCATTCCAGGTTTTTAATCCTTTCTTGTTATATATTTTCTTTCTTCTGCCAAGTACTTCATTTGCTGCTTGTGTTACAACTTCTTTAATTTCTCTCCATTCTGTGTTAATATTATTGCTTAAAGGCCTCTAATCTAAATATTGCTCTACTCTTCTCTTATATAGGTTCCTAATGCTTTCTTCTTTTAGTAAGTGGACGTTAAAAGTTTCTTGTTTTTCTTGCTTCTTAGGTAAAACTTTCTTCTTATTATTTCTTTCTTTCTTTCTTTCTTTCTTATAAAATGTAGGTATATATTAAACCTTCTGTGAATAGCCAGTCAAGTCCGTTTCATTTGAAAATAATTTTGTACGGCGATAAACGAAAGAGTAAGTAAAACATACTGCAATGAATATGTAGAATTCCTAAAAACAATTTATTCCAAAAAGGACTTATTTTGTAGCTCTCGGCATTTCAGAGATATTCCTTATTAACTAATTTTCAATACTTTTTTGTTTTTAAAGTGACGCTTGGTATTTAGCTATGCCTCGCATTCTAATGGAAGAGTATGTGAGTTCCATGCCAGCATATAGCAACAAGCTTCGGTCCCCTAAGTCCCCATGATAGACATACGCAATGAAACTATTTCTACATAGGTTTATCTCGATTAACATGAATAAGCTTTCGTAACAAGTTTTTATAGAAGCTACATAAAAGAAATTGACGGTGCGTAGAGAGAATTATACGAATGTGATGCAACACATTTTTTGTTCATTACAACTATAAAAGGTTTAGACGTTTTATATTAAACGAGATCTTGGTGCCGAAGCTATATACATCATTAACTTCGTTTACGTTTACTTAGCTAACCTGCTCACGTACCTTAAATGTAGTTCCGACTTTAACACAGGGAATTTTGTTCATTTGCTACAATTACGGCGGTCGGATGATATGTACCGGGCCAGTTTGAAGGATAGCATCATATAGTTTAACTCCAGACTAGCTTGTATCCACAGTTATAGGTCAATAACTTGTTTAGTTTTCGAATGACATTTTAAACAAAACAAATGTAGAGGTTTCACGAAAACTGAGGATTTGTAAAAACGAGAAGCGATTAAATACTTCCATTTGTAAGACTTAACGCCTAAAGAATCAAGGAGGAAATGGAAAGTATATTAAAAGACTCTGCTCCTTCATATACAATGATTAAAAGGTGGGTTGCAGAGTGTAAAATGGGACGTACGAACACTAGTGATGAGCCTCGCGCTGGACACCCTGTGGAAGACACAATTCTTGAGATCATTGAAAAAAGTCACCATTTAGTACTGGAAGACTGCAGATTAAAGTTATTGGAAATAGCAGAGGCTATAAACATATCAAAAGAACGTGCAGGTTATATTTTAAGTAATTTTTTGGTGTTTCATAAGGTCTGTGCAAGATGGATGCCACGTTTGTTGACACCTGACCAAAACTTGCAAAGAAAAACTGTTTCTGTTAAGAATTTGGAGCTCTACCGTAAAACTCCCAGTAAATTTTTGAGGCAGTTTATTACCCTGGATGAAACTTGAATACATCACTACACTCCAGAGAGTAAATCACAGTCAAAACAGTGGATTGCGCCAGGTGAACCAACTCCAAAAAAGGCAAAGTCAATTTTCTCAGCTAACGAGTTTATGGCGAGTGTTTTCTGGGATGCAAAGGGAATTATTTTTATTAATTACTTGGATACGGGTAAAAGTATCACTAGTGACTACTACGCAAGCCTACTGCAACGTTTGAGTGACGAGGTTGACAGAAAAAAACTTCATTTGGCAAAGAAAAAATCTTGGAAATTAATTGTTCTTTCACACTAGCTGATTATTCCAAACCAACAATTAAAATTTGCAGAATTTGGAAGACTGTGGTTAAGGGCGTCAGACTTCCGGACTGATGTATCACAACCTTTCTATGTGAACATCAGTTAATTTTTCATCAATTATTGTTACAAACCACGTGAATGTTGGACGCTACCGAACAGACAGGCAGCGGAACAGAGATATTCTTGAGAACTGCCATAAATGAATAAATAAAAGAGAGATTAAGAAATCAGGGAATAAATAAATATGTATGATTTGAATGAGTGAATAAAAGAACATCAACTTTAGCAAGAAGACAGGCTGGAAGATCATGGATTACAAAACAGCTGCCAAACGATCTCGGAGGCGACTAACGAAACGATGTCAGAATTTGAGACGGGAACATTCAAATGGGCATGACAATTATATGTTTCAAATGGGAAGAGTTCTGACTTGTAGCCAATTAGTTGCGTTAGAGCTTTCAGAGTTGCCACCTCGTTACCCCCTTCTGGTCTCCGTCCAGCCGCTCTAAACAATTGATCTACTAGAGCCAACGTGCCAACATGACATTAAATTCTCCAACTGACTCGTGTTTCTCCCGGTAAACCACTAGGAGTTCTCAAACACATGAGACAACTACCTTAATGGCGACTTACTATGCTGTAAGTACTTTAAGGCCTGGGCTTTATAGTTAACCACTATTAGGACAATTAATGGAAATTAATTGTTCTTTCACACTTGCCGTATGCAGGACGCACCGTGGTTCAAATCCCGGCTATGGCATTGACTTTTTCAGACTGGCTCTGCCCTTTCAAAAAAAAAAAAAAAAAAAAAATCTTGCTTCTGCACGACAATTCTCCAGACAATTGTTCAGTCTTTGCAGTTGGAAAATGTGGGAATCAAAGTTCGAATTACGTGAACATTGATACAAAAATTTTAATGGCGAGCAAAGAGTTCTACGTTGAGGCGCCAATTGGATACAATAATGTTTTGTATCAAAGTTCCACGTTGTTGCGACAATTTGCAACTAAGATGATTGGCAGGGTTCCACGTTGATGCTACTTTGAAGATATTATAATGTGTGGCTCAGGGTAAAACAATGAGGTTTCTCACAGGGTATGCGTGGATGTGTGTGAGAAGGATATTTTAATGACACTGGAATGCCCGTTTCCAACTTATTTATTTACTGCTTCTTTTTTAGAACATCGAAATTTAAGTTGCCGACCAAGGGTTACCAATATCCCTGTTTAGAGTTACTGACGGCAGAATGTTTATTACTCGATAAACTTTATTCGTTCCTCACGTATATATGAACCGACAAATATCCAAGACAGAACAAGAGGAATGCCCTACTCGCCCTCACGCCTAGGACCGCTCTAATCGGCTCCTAGCCACGAACTGCTCTCATCGGCTCCACGCCGAAGACTCTTAATGGCTTCCTAGCCACGAACTGCTCTAATCGGCTCCACGCCAAAGACTCTTAATGACCACAGATGCGCGTGGGTGTATCTGTAACTTTCACTTTCTGGAGACTCCTTTTCAACCTAAGATCCCTTTCTGGCTGTTTTGTCGCCATTATGAATGATCCCAAGAATACCATATTCAACAAGTCAAGTGAGCCCCTTTAGAAATCTGCTAAGGACACTGTTTCTTACATTGCTTTTGTTATAACAACTTTCCCCCCAAATGCTATCCGCCTCAACTGGCCTTGCACGTTGTAACAAAGAACCAACATTCCTTTGACATCCATCATGATCCTTTACTTATGGCAAACCTTAATTTCGGTATCAACATCCGCCCTATTCGCCAGATCTAGCGCCCGGTGACTACCACCCGTTACCGAACCTCAAAAGATTTCTTGGAGGTCGAAGAGTTCACAGCAACGTGGAGGTCATAGATGAGGTGAACAGCTATTTTGAGCACCATGATAAATCGCACTACAGAGATGGTTTAATTATATGATAATTGTATTACCAATATGAACAAATGTATCAGTCTTTCTGGAGATTATGTTGAGAAATCAAGGAAAACAAATATATATATATTTTTTTAATTTATTGTGAGACTTATTAGCCGACCTTCGTATATACCGTGTCCCTACCATGTCCTTATACAGGATGTATATAAAAGAATATCGGGGTTTTAACTCTCTATAATATTTATTACAATCAACTTAGTTATAAATGATATGTCAAATGAAAAAGCAACTCAAACAGTTTTACCAAGAACCTTATAAATGTTCAATATGACTACCGTTTGTCACACGGCACACATCAAGTCTATAGCCGAGTTCTTCCCAAACGTTAATAAGTGTGTATTCAGTAATTGTAGCAACAGCTGCTTCAATCCGGTCTCTTAATTCAGGAAGGTCAGCTGGTAGCGGAGGCACGTACACGCGATCCTTGATGAAGCTTCAGAGGTAAAAATCGCATGGCATTAGGTCAGGAGAACGTGGAGACCATGCATAGCAAGCCCTATCATTGGGGTCCTTGTGACCTACCCAGCACTCGCGTACAGTGTCGTTATGCCAGTGAGGTGGCACATCATCTTGCTGGAAAATGAAGTCCTCTGGCTCATTTTCTTCCAACTGAGAGAAGAGCCATTTCTCCAGTGTATCAATGTAAGAAGTGCCAGTTACAGTAGGTTCACCAAAAAAGAAAGGTCCATTAACTTTTCGCGGTATATGGCACAAAAACATTTACTTTAGGAGAATATCGTTGCATTTGTTCCATCTCGTGAGGATTTTCTGGGCCCCAGATGCGCACATTATGAGTGTTAACATGTCCACTAAGGTGAAAGGTCGATGCATCACTGAAGACAACACGATCCATAAAATCGTCATCGTCATGAAGCAACATGTCGTTGGCGAAGTTGGCACGTAATTCGTGGTCTATCGGCTTTCGAGCCTGTAATAACTAAGCGGTAAGGACGTAGCCGTAAGTGTTTTCTTACAACTTTCCAAACAGTCGGCACAGGAACTTTTAATTCACGCCTAGCCTTTCGGACTGATTTCTTTGGGCTACAAGTGAACGACTCTCACTCGCTCAACAGTCTCTTCACTTACTCTTGGTCATCCAGTGCTCTTCCCTTTACAAAGGCAGCCGGTATCTTCAAACTGATGATACCATCTACGAATGTTATCACTAGGAGGATCACAACCGAACTTAATGCGGAACGTACGTTGCACAGTAACTACAGATTCGGTCTTTGCAAACTGCAAAACACAAAACGCTTTCTGTTTACTAGCCACCATCTTTGCTACTACCGCTGTCTAGCGGACTGCGGCAGAAACATTGCACGGACATGCGCACTGGTGCCAACAAACAACCCTGTTAGAGTTGCTTTTTATTTGACGTATCATTTATAACTGTAAGTTTAATGTGATAAATATTATAAAGAGTTAAAACCCCGATATTCATTTATATACCCTATATAATTATAAGTCATCCGTCAATAATTCCGGTATCAACCTTCACAAAACATCTTACTCAGAAATTTGGACGCTAATGCCCTCAGTAATTGTGCCGTTGGATGGAGACAGAACGATCAAATCCCTAATTATAACAAAATAAGCTTGCATTAGCTTCCAGATATTTACCCCATTCAGTAATTAAACTGTTATTGCACTCTACATAATGAAAATAATTTCCAATTTTATCAGCTTTCCGAGTAGAAGCTAGAAGCTTACATTGTTTGTTAAATAGCCATCATGGAAACGTAATTGGAAAACTGCAGAAGAACACACATGATTAAGATCTAGCTTTCACAAGGTACAACTAGTCCATTGGACCGGAAATAAATCAATGGATTGCAAAGGCGCTGTAAACAAGTGCATACACTGCAACTACATATGAGCAAAATGAGCTATTTACGAGTATTAAAAGGTAATAATTCCATTGTTATATAACGCATTACAGGATAAGCACCAGGAGAAACCTGTACTTCAGGTGGTTCAGGGGAAATAACAAAAGTAAGAATACAATTAGCAGATGCAGGTATAGTAACAGTACGTGTATATGAGTTACTCCGGAAATTTTATTTGCTCTTAGCAAATATGGTAATGCACACGATATAAGAAATGAAACTTGGATCCCAGAGTATATGCTTTCAGGAGTCAATAGTGACATTAAAACAATCCATGTGGATCTGAAAAATCGTATCTCGTAGTAATACAACTAGCTTACAGCACCGCAGCTGTAGATTTCCCAAATCAGTCAAAGACATGTTTCGTTTGTGGAGACACAAAGCACATGCATAGATCTGGCCACGAGGAACTTCAGTACTAACACTGCAGCCAGGACTACTATGTGAAGTAGTAAAAGTTAACGAAATTATTCACTGAAAAACCCCATGAAAATGGTACACAGGAAAACAAATGTGAACAAAATTAACATGAGACTGAAACCAATGCACAAGTCACCATGAAAACCACACGCAACGCCATCCACAAATACACTTGCAAAGAATAAAAGGACAATTCCAAGTGAATTCTCCAGCTTTTCTTATGAGGATAATCACTTTGGAGCTTCAGCTCACAATGCTGTTGAAGAAACAGCTGTAATCCCTATCGATTAGACAAGGAAAACTCCTCCTGAAAGAAATCCACAAAGGAGCCATCTTTCTTCTTAAACGAACAAATGGAACCGATTAACCACCAGACTTTCATTTGAATTATAACTGCTTAAAAACTTGCATCAAAATTCGGTAAGTACATCAGACATTTTGAAAATACAGCTAGTTCACGCACGAATGGCCCCAGGGTCTCCTAAAATATTTTGGAAATACTATAACTTGGATAAATCAATTAGGAATAGAATCATCAGAACTGAAACATGCTAAACCTAACGGAGCACAGCTTATAAACTTTACGCATAGGCAATATTCAAATTTAGATGTCTTTCTGGACGTATAACTTCCCTTTTGCTTCGGCGAAACTTGTGGCCGTGCCGTGGCTCAGTGGTTAGACCGCTTGGCTCTCACCAAGGTGACCCGGGTTCGATCCCAGGCGACCGCAAAGTGAGATTTGTGGTGGACAACACGGCGCTGGGGCGGGTTTTCTCCAGGACCTCCGGTTTCCCCCGCCATCTCATTCCACCGGTGCTCCATCTTCATCTCATGTATCATCAGTGTCACCGCTTGCGGTGCCGTATGTAGTAAAAGCGGGCGTTAAAACTACACATTAGGTGAAACTTAAATGCATTTAAATTCGTGTTTGAACTCCCACATAAGTTAATTTCTACACACCACCCTAAATTAGTGTGCTTAAAGTAAACAAAATTTACAGATAACTGCAATAAACACAATATTCTGTATACAACAAGAACTGTACCATATATCTTCGATTAGGAGGGGATTAGCTACCTATGCTTAGAATAACATAGTAAGCAAAGACGTACGAATAAATTCCAAGTAGTGACATTTATCATTTTACTACACATTACATACATTTGCATCTACGAGTGTTAACCAAACAGCCGACCTATTGACCTTAAACATCTGAAGGAATTAACTGACAAGTTACCGAAGCTAACATTCTGCTAGGTGCTTTCAGTGTCAGGGAAGTCGAAGTACCGACTCATAGGGGAAAATTATTGGAACACTCTAATAATCGAAGAAATCTACACATTGTCTATGGCACTTTCCGGAGCACTGACATACGTGCTCCCCAGGTGCATCATTAATACCTAATCGGTCAGTTTCTGACAGTCCTTTTGGCAGCGATAATTTCGCAACTGTATTTGAAATTGCAACAGGCAGACAGTATAAAAATAAATATAACTTCAAGCATGCTAAGTGGATAGCTTTTAGGAAACCTATCGATAATTATAGAACTTCACCTACACCCGCAAATTTATTTCATACCACTTTCATTAACAACATAATTATTTTACTCCACTAATACTCAGCTCAGCAGTAAAGAATATCAAAGTTAATACAGTCTGACGAGAAATCTGTTCCTTGGTCGAACGAAACCTGTAAACTCATCAATTAAATATAAAAATAATGCTTTATAAACATACAAAATACGGCTTACATTAGAACATTAACTTATAATTCAACGACTAAGAGTAATAGTTAAGGCTGTTAAAAGAGAAGAGGGAACCAGCATGGTTAACATATGTCACTTATGTCTTACCGAACACTCCAACAAAGTATACGGCATCGTTTAAAGAAATTAGAGGAATGCATAAAAACGATGAAACAACAGTTCTCTGAGAAGGTTAAGTTAACCACTGACGCAACAGCCTCACGAAGGCCAAGGCCTACCAACCCGACTGCCGGCCTCACGCCCTCTTGCGTACGGCAGATGTGGGCGATCATGGCGATCATCCAAACGATACGGGGAGATGTGGTCAGCATTTGGCATCCCCCAGCCGGAACGTCTCTGGGAAGGTTACCACCATTATATATATATATATATATATATATATATATATATATATATATATATATATATATATATCTGACCTTCAAGCCACCGTAGATACACAAATAACAGCTACTACGAGCAAGAATGCATAACATGAATCCTCGAACGAAAAAGTTTTTCAGTGCTGAACAAAATAGTTACACTCGACGAATGACTTCTTAATCATTATAGAAACGAAATGTTGCTCGACTTTCTTAACAGACAACACCCAACTGCTATTAGCTTACATTCATAAAGTGTTCGGCATAATTCAGGGACTGGGTAGAATAAAAACGCTAACAGAACATAGCACCACAGGGAACGTGATTAACTTTATTCACAACGTTCTACAAAGTAGGAGTAAATAATAGAGCAACCAGAGAGATAAACGCACAAAGTGGAGACCCCCTAGGTTCTGCTATTAGCGTTACTCTGTTGCTGATAGCTATTAACTGCATCAGCAGCCATATAGAATGACCAACTAGTGTCTCTTCAGAGACGATTTTACTGCTTACTAAAATGGTAATATTTTAACATCACAAGTTAGTATTCGGTGAGGTTTACAAGGATGCTAAACTAGACTAGGAAAACCAGAACTAAAAGTAAATTCATATATGTTTCAACGTAAAATAACTCGGATATCAACCAAACATTCATTTAAGTAATAACATTCTACTAGTGATGAAAAAAATGAAATGTTTTGGAGCCATCGACCAGAAGTAAAGATGGACTCCTCAAAAGAGTCTACATAAGACGAACAGCAATCTAGAAAATACTTGCAGCAAACAATTGAGGAAGGGACATATACTTTACTGAAACATAAAGAACCATTATAGACCCAAACCATATTACAGCAACATGATATACGGATCTGTAAGATAATCTGTGTTGCTAGTTTACAAAAGCAAGCAAATGAGCCTCCCGTTATATAATATGAGTGCTTCTTACACGTTTAAAATAGCATACTCATCTAGCTTGCCCATATATTTACGAAAGACTATTCTTAAAGAAACATGCAGTGCCATTCGCACTAAGGCTTAAACAATACTTTCGAGAAATAAATGTATTTTTCCCCATGTCTTCGCACTTAACCAAAACACAAACATTTCTCCCTAAAGATTTATGCTAACTGAATTTAACATGAAAATGTCCTACCTGACAGACAAACTAACAATCCAACTTGCAACAATTACTCAAATAACAGTGACAGTATAACACAAATTATACATACTGCCTCATAAGTAATGTCTTTTTTTTTAAGAAAAGCAATTATTTGAAATGTGTTTTCACACGTTGTTAACCAATTTTTAGAGTATATACGTTTATATTCTATGGTCTTGAGTCATTGTTCAGCAAGGTTTATTATCCCATGATGGCACAAGTCTCTGACTTTTGATACGAAGAATTCGGTTACATCCACTTGCACTTCTTCAGTGGTGACAAAAAATTTCTTGCACGTAGAAAATGGGCCATGGATAGAAAAAGATGAGTCTGATGATGCGAGATCAGGGCTGTATGCTGAGTGTGGTAGCAGTTCGATTCCTCCAATTTCCTGAATTTTTTCCCATGTGTTTTCGTGCAGTAGGGGTGTTGCATTGTCTTGTTGCAAGAGAATTCTATTTTGGTTAACTAATGCCGTCTAAAATTTTCATAAATACGTTCCAGTTGTTGAGAGTAAAGATCCGCATCAAATACCTGATACCGAAATTAAGGGATGCAATGTATAAAGAATCGTAATGGATTTCAAAGGAGTCTTGTATGTTTGTTACGACACGAACAGGTGCAGTTGGTTGAGTTGTGTAACAAAAGACACGGGAAAAACAGAATTCTAAGGGATAGCACTTGACTTTGTTTGAAGAGGGCATTCTTCGGACCCTAATAATGACAATGGACAAAATTGTCACAAAGGGAATCTGTGTGCATAAAGGGCTTCGTGAAAGTGAGAGCTAGACACTCACGCACAGCTGTGTGGTCATTCAGTCCGAGGCGTGAAGCCGATTAGGGCTGTCCTCTTCTTCTCTCTTCGTCGAGGGCAGACCAGAAGTGATGAGAGAAGATATTTGTCGGTTTATACGTAACTAATTAAGTATTATCGAGTAATAAGCATTCCGCCTTTAGTAACTTTAAACAGTGATATTGGTAATCCTTGGTCGGCAACTTCAAGTTCGATGTTCTGATAAAAAGCAGCAGTCATTAAACCAGTTTGAAATGGGTATTCCAGTGTCATTAAAACTATCCTTCTCACACGAGAGAAACGTCATTGCTTTACCCTGAGCTAAACAAAATTGTATCAAACTGTCGCCTCAACGTGGAACTCTTTGCTCGCCAATTTAATGTGCTTCACACCCGCCCGTTTGGAATAAACTCCCAGAAAATTACACCTTCAAAATTCGACCACACACACATTTCTTTGGGACCGAAATGTTTTTTTTTTTTTTTTTTTTTTTTTTTGCGATAACTTTGGCAGGTTAGCGGTTTACGGTTTTCCGTAATATACCCATTTTCATCACAAGTGACAACTCTCCTGTCAAATCTGTTATCCTGGCTGAAGACTTACGGTTCGGCCTGTTGAGGTGTCAGTTCATGAGGTACAGATCTACAGCTTCTGTGTGATTTTCCATGTGTTTTAATTTGGCGATGTATGGTATCTTTTGATGTACCAAGTTCTTCCGAAAGCCCAAGGATACTTTTTTTGGCGTGTCTTCCAGAACGTGGTAAATCTTAAGTGGTTTCGTCTCCTTTGTTGAAACGTTGTAATCATCGCTGTACCACACGCTGACTAATGACACCTTCTCCTTCCACTTCGCTTATTCTTTGAGCTGCGGCAGCGGCTTCATAATCTTGTTTCTAGTAGTGTTTTAAAAGGACTCTAGGTTAAAACTTTGTTATCTCCATTTTGTGATTGTTTACTAACAACTGAAGACTAATACATTCTCGCAATGTACTCAACAGTAGCTAAGGCAACTTGTAAAATAGCATTGCCAAACCAAAGAAACCCAATAAATTTTGCAAAACAGAAAAATAAAAAAACCGACTTTACTTATGAGACCACTTAATATATTCACATAGACACATACCATGGATCACACGATGCTGTACACACTACCGTCTCTTTAGTCCATATTTAGTTTTGAGTATATGCCATCAAGAAAGCATTACTCCATAAATTTAACACAAATAAGAATCTTACCCGATAAATATCGATTCCAAATCCAAGCTCTAAAAGACATCTCTTCAGCAAATGAATTAATGCAAATAGTTAGCAAATTATTTACATTTCTGATTATTCAATGGTGAGAAATAGCTTTAATATGGATAACCTTACATCAGAATATTCCGGCAGTGAACATGTAGAAGGCGCAGTGAAAGAAGCCACGAGACTCCCAATATATGAACGGACACCCAACCTCCCGGATGCTGCAAAATATTTATCCAGAGGTGTAACAACCTCTGACAAAAACCATGGGTACTTCACGTCATAGCAAACTATACTAAATTAAACAGAGTTCCAGATCATCACATCCACTGCAGAATTGAGATGGCAAGGCAAATTTGTCACCAGCAGAATGCGGATTGGATACACTTAGTTAGCACACTCCCACGTACTGAATAAAACAACTCTCCTCAATAAATTTATCACACTGCTATTTCTCTAACCCATATTTTCAGCATTGTGACTTTGTGGGTTCGTGAAATTGAAAGTCCAATTGCACAAACTCAAAATGTTCTTTATTTCCACCGAAGTACAGTTGGAACACTTACCGATTACATAGAATTACGTAGCGTACACAATTACAATTACCAGTTCGTCTGTCACAGGTCCAGTCTACACTCGCAATTACGTACAACTCCTCAGATGCACGTACACAGTCTTCCAGTTCGTTCACTAGCACGGCGCTCCTCCGGCTGCTTGCCAAGAACTGAACTGTCTCGCCCTTTTTATAGGACGATTGCTGTTTCTGGAAGTCTCGCGGTTCAGTGAATCACCTCGAAGGTCCCAGACGCCAGAGAAGGGGAAAGAGATGGCTAGTGATGTTTTTCCAACCATCCCCTCGTTACCGCTACAAGATAAATGGGTAGGCGTGGCCGAATGCTTCTCGGCCCTCACTCAGCCGTCAGTTGGTCGTGCCTTCCGATAATTGGGTGACAGTATCCAAGAAAATGCATTATACCGGACCTTCAGGAAGTCTTCAACAGTTCGTCATACGTGTAATACTACATAAATTATTTAAAAAACAAGTCTTTATAACGAAATATGACGTAACACATTTCCTTATTAAAATCCATTAACCTCTATTAGCACAATGTTACTTTTTTAACCATATAAATACCGTTAACATACTATCGCGATATGGCTACCGTATTGGAAGTTACGGCGATATAACATAATAAAAAATTAACTTCGGTAACGATATCAAAACATCAGTGGCGGCTTTAGGACAAACGGCTGATACGGTAACGTAATCCATTAAGTTATTATTGTTTATTAAATATGAATAACTAATTTTCAATTTTCTTTTTAGTAACCTACTAAATGGCATTCAATAGAAATGATTTACGACTACCTTCAGAAGCCAGTACTAGGCCTCGTTTTGATCAGTGAAAATAATTCAGAAACAACTTTATCTAAGTAAACAAAATTGTTGCAATAACAATTTTTCTCAATTTGCTTTTGTTGGTGGTGTCTGCTTACAGGAATCAAACCAACACTGAGGTTGCAAGTCTATTGTGTCGGAATTTCAATGCTTGCACGGGCTAGCCCCCAGTAACACCATGTTGCTCGGTACTCAACTCACATTTTCTTATGCCGTAATGCATCACCAAACCATTTCTCGCGTAACATGTAGTGTAGAATACATTTCAGTGTCATAGGGCAGTCCGTATTAGCTCCCATCCATCGGTTACACTGTGAGCTAATTCTAAACGCACCTATTTAGAAAGCTATTCATAAACTCCAGAAACGATGACGATAGTCGATACAAAACTTTAGTCAAAATCTTCTACCCGCCTCCCGAACATTCTAGAAGCCTCTAGAAAATTCCAAGGACTACACACATAAGCCAGCGGTTGACATAAAGAGATGAATAATCAGTGTGTTTTCCGATAGTTATGCCGTACAGTAAGTGCTGCTACCAGGTGATTAGAGATGTTTTGTGTTCGACTCAACAGATGAAACTTCCAAAGAAAAGGTTACGTATGAGGAAAGTGAAACGACAGTGTGAAATAAGTGAAGAGATAAATAAAATTTAACTAGATCACATTAGTGAAGACAATTTGCCATGTAAACTGAACGTCACAATGCTCTAACTACACATCTAGCGATTTATAAGCAAAACTTCTACTTCAGCCCGGAAACACATTCTGTTTCCGGTAATGAATGCTCTTGGCTATAATGCGAGTAATAATCATGTTTCCTTACGATCTATAACGTTCAATGTCACGTGGAAGAAACACGATATTCTCACTGCTTCGTGAGTGAGCGGCACGCCCGGATTTATTTCACTTTTACTGCAGTCCTTGATTGTTAAAGTTCATTAAACTTCCTCTGTCTTGGTGCACGCCCCGCGCTTTTATAAAACGTTCTGGAACAACAGACTTTACTTTAGTTGAAGCTCCTGACATATCCTAGACAGCATTTCCAAAATACAAGTTCACAACTAAACTGAAAGCCTCGACATCCTTCAAGCACGAAAATCTATTCCAATCGAATAAACAGACGTCGTTATAACTCGCACACAAACAAGCTTGAGCATGCGCAGACCATTTGTTCTTAAACAATATTTTGTAGCAAGATTAATTCGTGCTGCATGTCTGGAAAATGCTCCAAATTTTAACTACCAGGGGTATAATGACTCATATTGCCAAATGGAAGGAATACATATTAAAGCAAATAAATTCGGACAGATGTGTGGAACAATAATGAGGACATTAAAATAGTAAACTCTATGGTTAAACACACAAGAACTTCTAGTAGCTGTATCTATGTTTTGAAAGGTGGATCCTGAATAGACAAGACAAGACAAGAGGAAATTTGAATCTGCAGTAATTAGGTTCCTCAGATCCCTGGCTGGTTGCTTTCTCCTGGACCACAAGAAGAGCTCCAAATGTATAATTTAATACAAGAAACTGATATACGCAAGAGCGAATGGCTGGTTTATATACAATATGTCGTCGTCATTATTTATTAATTTATTATAATTTATTAAATTATTATTATTATTATTATTATTATTATTATTATTATTATTATTATTATTATTATTATTATTATTATTATTATTATTATTATTATTATTATTATTATTATTATTATTATAATTATTATTATTATTATAATTATTATTATTATTATTATTATTATTATTATTATAATTATTATTATTATTATAATTATTATTATTATTATAATTATTATTATTATTATAATTATTATTATTATAATTATTATTATTATAATTATTATTATTATAATTTATTATTATTATAATTTATTATTATTATAATTTATTATTATTATAATTTATTATTATTATAATTTATTATTATTATAATTTATTATTATTATAATTTATTATTATTATAATTTATTATTATTATAATTTATTATTATTATAATTTATTATTATTATAATTTATTATTATTATAATTTATTATTATTATAATTTATTATTATTATAATTTATTATTATTATAATTTATTATTATTATAATTTATTATTATAATTATTATTATAATTATTATTATAATTATTATTATAATTTATTATAATAATTATTATTATAATTATTATTATAATTATTATAATAATTATTATTATTATAATTATTATTATAATTATTATTATAATTATTATAATAATTATTATTATTATAATTATTATTATAATTATTATTATAATTATTATAATAATTATTATTATTATTATTATTATTATTATTATTATTATTATTATTATTATTATTATTATTATTATTATTATTATTATTATTATTATTATTATTATTATTATAGGCCGCACCTTAGCCGAGTAGTTAGACCGCTGGACTCTCACCATTTGTTCGATCCCAAGTGACCGCAAAGTGAGATTTGTGGTAGACAACACGACGCTGGAGGTCATCCTTCCGTACCCCCCCCCCCCCCCCACCGCCATCAATCGCTCCATCGTCAATCTTTCCTATCATTTATTTCACTTCACCCTCATACTATCATGTACTTCTCTCGCTCTTATCCCAGGTGTTGGGCTGACCCCTAAACACTGGTTCCTCTAACAGCCTGTGTGTCTGCTTCCCTCGTCCCGACTTTCCGGGCTTGTGTAATCCGTGTCCCCAAACACCGGCATCGGTGACGTATCTACTCTAAGGAGAGTAGAAAGTATGAAATACAGTATTGAAGTAAATAGCTTATATTTTCAGTTGAAAAGGAAAGCAGATAATAAGGGAGAGTTCATGAACACAAATCCAGGATTGATGAAATAGTAATCCGATAGAAGTGCCATCCTCTGAGCTTTATCGACATGTACAAATTTAACTACAACTATAACCTCCTAAATTCTCCACATGAATCAAGGAGTCAGGGTCCAGGGTTCAAGTTTTCTTTGCACGGAGTTTTTAGCAATGATTTGGGAATTGATGTCAGAAAAAAATATAAATGCATTAAGAGGAGAATTACAGCAGCTGTAACCATTCCTGTAATATGTCGTGTGTTCATAACTTGATTCAAGAAAAACTGAGCTTAATATTAGCTTCTATTTAATTAACAATTGCATATTTAAGGACAATTTGCTATTTCTTTCAAAACTATTAGTGTGTAATATTACGGATTAAGGAAACCCATATGTAACATGTACGAAATAGTTGCCAAAATTACTAAATGCGGTATAGCTTCCTATAAAATTGCAAATAAGTGTAGGTTTAACCTTGAGAAACCATTCACGGTCGGCCTCAGATATCTTCAAATACTAGATAAATTAGCTGCAGAGGAGCAGAAAAGATGAATGGGGGGGGGGGGGGGCTGTGTGTGAATTAAGTGCTTTCTAAACAGCCTGTTATTTGAATGTAATGGTTTTTAAATTCTTTTCTCTGATTTTTATTTGTTTACACATTTGGTTTTCAAATTGTTCCACACGAAGTATTTTTTGGAAAAAAATCAATTAAATTTTGTATTTCTCCTTGTAGGTAAACAATAGAATAATGTTTAGTTGTGATTTTGTTGTTGTTATTTACGTCCTCCAACTTTAAGTCATATCGGACGATGAATGAAATGGGTGAAATGATGCTGAAACGCGCCCAGGCTCCATGGAGCTTAGAGTTACCCGACATTCGTCTATCAGGATAAGGTAAAACTCCGGAAAAAACCTTACCCAGGTAACCCACCCTGACCGAAATTTGAACTCGGGACTTCTTGAACGTCAGGCAGACATGCTACCACCACGCTACCGAGGCGGGCCTTAGTTGTGATGTTCATAAGGTGTAAATGTTAATTTCCTTCCAAACTAGCAGTATAATTAAAATTCATCTGTTCAATAACACTACGTAACAAAATTTGACGAAGTTTTTGTTTATCCTATTTTTCTTAGTATTTATTGCATAATTTGGTGATTTCACTACCAATATGTGAGTGCATTTTTTTCTAATGCCAATATTTTGTATACAATAATCCATTCTTCAAAATTCGTAAAATCAAGCAACATTACATGTGTATTTATAGACATAAAGAGAAAACTAATATACGGTACATTCTATAACGGTTCTGTATGTTTACATAAGTGCACATAATACTGAAAAACTCTTCAAACAAATACCACAAAACTTTCATTCAAAAACAAACATGAGAACAGCATTTCCTTTAAAGTTTTGATCCCTCTGCACGCGCTATGCGCCGTACATTGTCTTCCATCATTGCAGAGTCCCGACGTCCCTGAAACCGTCATTCCAGAACGATGTTTCCCCATGTTCATCGCTTACATCTCTTAAATTTTGTCGAAAAAGTCAAGATGTTCAAACAAATAGTGCATTTTGTTAAGATATTCTGTGCCCTGCACACCATAAGTTTCTTTCAAATCCTCAATCATTTCCTTGTAATTCTCACTTCTTTTACTGACCAAAAACTGTTTTACTACCATCCTAAAAGTTTCCAAAGCAGTAGGTTCGTCAAGAGTCATTACATCTACAAGTTCTTTAGATTTCCACACTGCTCGAAACTGAGGTCCGGTAAAAATCCCACCTTTTAACTTTTGCTTCAGATAACTTAGAGAACATTTGTCTGATGAGAGTGAGAACCTCCAAGTTACTATTCAAACCTAAATTGTTTGATTAGTTCAAGTTTAATATGGAGTGGCGGTAGCAGAATTTTATCAGAAGACACAAGAGCTTCATGTTTTACATTGTGTATTCCTGGAAGTATTTCTTTTCTTTTTGGCCAGTCTCTCCTGGTGTAACCCTGATCCCCTGCCCTGCTACCACACAAGAGAAAGCAAGAATATTTCGTATACCCACCTTGAAGGCCCAGAAGAAACCCCAACATTTTAACATCACTACTCACATCCCATTTGTGGCATCCATAATTGAGTTTTTTCGAAAGCAGCTTGACATTCTCATGTGTTTACTTCAGCTGAACAGAATGAGCTACTGGGATGGCAGGAAACTTCCCACTGGGTAGTAGGTCGCTTTTATTACATTTTACTAGAGCTACCAATAAAAAGACGCCACTGGTCTGGTTCATGTGAAATCTCTACCCTCTAAGGTAGACCTACAGTTTCTGCACAATGCGTGAGGAGCCCTTACATCATCTTGGTCTTCAACTGGTACACCGAAATAAGCTTCGTTAGCATCACAGAACTTCGTCCCAAACCAATTTTACGTTTCACCTTCACGTTCCGATATAAAGTCCTCAAACATAACAAAATGTGTCTGCAGGCAACTTACAACGTCTGGATAATGGCAATTTTCATTTGAAGACGACAACCGTCAATTAAATATAACCACAGAACTACAACTGAAATACACAAACAAGAATACTTCATTTTGCAAAATACAACGATATATATCGATGTATTCCGTGTATGTGAATAGAATTGTTAAGGATGTCGATGTATACTGATTTTACCAATATAAAACGTCAATGCCATCCACCGGTAATTGCTTTAAACTGCTACAATTGTCCAAAAAAGCGGTAAATTCAAAATTATTTGTAGCATTAAATAAACATAACAAAATTTAAATTTTGAGAAGTATCGACATTTGGAAAAACAACTAATGATATATTCATGTTCAGCACATTGGCTTTACCCACAAAACACTAAGAAAGGAACCTAAACCATTTTTGCTATTATTACTGTAATACTGTATTACAATATACTATGAGGCTGAATTTACAACATACCAGTTTTTAAAAAATAGATAATGAACTATTAATATCTGTGAAACTAATTTATAAATATACCTGAAGTTGGTATGCATATTAAACATAAACCCTCACTGCTGAATTAAAATTTGAAATTGTAGATTTTATAAATGAGATGAGATGAGATCCATAAGTCTGTTAGTGGCTTATATAGGAGGTGCAGATTTTGAAATTTAATTTTTCCAAAAGTGATCCACTTCGAAACAATGCGTTATTTTCGAGAGGTTGCACACGATACATTTGTCAGAGCACTGTTAAGGAAGTATGATTCCCAATTCAGAACATGAATGTGCATTGTGTTTCATTAATTTGGAAAGTTCTAGTACTCACTCATTTGGAAACACTTTGAAATAACCGGTAATCAGCAGCCAGCCATTACCGAACCAACTAAATTCAAGTCATTAAGTACAAATGTTTGTGAAAACAAAGTTACATTTCAGGAAGTACAGTAGAACTCTTTTTCTCCCATGTAGCTTAAATTTAATTTTAATATTTTTGTTCCACTGTCTTGAAACTGCATAGAACTAGACAACTGAATTTCCTTTAGCGCTTGTTTAAATTGTACAAGTAACTGAGCAGAAATGATTTTCGGAGGATTTAGGGAAAGTAATGAAGTAGCTTTTTCTTACAAACCAGTAAATGGTTATGTTTACAGAAGGACAATCATTTGAAGTGGTCAGAAAAGGAGTTAAAAATTGACACGAATTTCATTATGATATGCATTACTATTTTAAACATATCTTCAAGAAATAAACAAAGAGGTAAAAAGTACTAATTCTATACAAAAAGCATCACTCTAATTTTTATATCTATGCACGAAGATTTGAGGCAAAACACACTTGGAAAATTTAAAAAATCTGATCAAGAAAGAGAAGCTCACTACGAAATTAAATCCTTACTTTCTTATTATCTACATTCGGCCGCTTAATGCATAAAAGTACAGAATTTCTTAGGTGATGAATGATACGCGAAATCTCACTCTAATGAGTTTATTTGAAGACGAGAAAAGTGCCTTTTCTGTAGAAATCACTAAGCAAAGCAAGATAGCAAATAATATGGAGTGAGGGTTCTGAAGTAGGCTAAGATGTTATAATAATTAGCAACGACGCATTAATAAGAGTTTTATCTCTCTAACCTCGATGAGGTTATATGCTGCCTCTAGCTATCTGTTCACCTCAATTATGGCTGTATTGACAATGTCAGTAAACAGCTGTCATTATCTTAGCAAACTGGTTTCAAACTGGTTTGTGTCATCAAATATATATCGGAGCTGAAGCAACATGCACATTTCCAAGAAACACGTTAATAATTTGTCAATAGCTGTTACGACAGAGTGTATGTGTTTAAAGGTCCTTATAACAGCCCTGGTATGCCTAGACGGAATGAATGGGAAAATGCGACCCCAGGTCCACAAAGCTCTTAGGCGATATCTGGTTAAGAAAAACATCACCTAAAACCATATTCAGACAACCCGAACTCGGCAGAAATTTTGAATCGGGCATTTCGTATTAGAAGGCAGACATGATAACCTCCCACAGTATTCTGTGGTGCAAACAGAGTGGAAAGGATTAGAGTAGACCACTATCATTAGTAATCTACCGGTTTCGTGATAAAGTTGATCTATTTTGCTGTTTTGTACAAAGCTTTGTTTGGCCACGATTCAAACTTCATCATTTGTTATCCATACTATTAAAACGCACAACAGACCGTGTCTACTGATCTATCTATCTCTTAGTTTATGATGGCTGTAATAATCGACGAGGCACTTAGTTCCGATCTCCATAGGAGATCGGGTACGTCTGGTGGAATTAAGAGATGCTCTAATACCTTCTGGTGTCAACATAGAAATCTGGTATAATCTGTCTAAAATGTGAACGATCCTTTTGTAAACATACTGAAGAGAAGAAACAGAAACAGAGATTCTGCAAAGGAACGCTCTTAGGCCACTGACTGGTGGAGAAAAAAAACGATCAATGTACGATAGACGTGTTAAAACTCTGTTGTCACTTACTGAGGTTTTCGGGGTGGTCTTACCTGTGGTTTACCTAGGCAGGAAGGATGGGCTTCTTAGACAACCAAGTACTGGGCGAATAGAAATCCCTAATGGCGAGGAAGAGTCTGGGATGGCACCATTCTTGGGCCTAAGTAACAGTTTCAATTCCAGCTAAACTTCAGTCCAATGACCATGATTACTGCGGAACGTAACGTGCCTTAAACAGTAATTTATGCCTACTGAATAAGAATGCTCTTGGCAGCACTGTGTATAACTGGGTGGAGTTATGTCTCTTTGACGTCTAGGAAATTGCACTGGATACCTTAAGAACACAGGCTTTTCAGTGTTGCAACTGTGTATATCAAGATTTTTAACATATTTGTCTGTGAAAGTTACAACTTTGAGATAAAAATTTCATTCCTGAAACTAAACTCCTACAAAAGGGGTGTGTTCTATCCCCAGTCTATACTGCATCACTTCTCGATAACATTGTACAGTATTTACATTTAGTCATACACAATGAAACAAAGTAAATAGTTTTATCTTTCCTCACATTTTTGTTACGATTATCATTTTATAACTTATGAATTCGCTGTGTCAAATAAGGAAGTGCATTGCCTTCAGAATGTTTTCCACCCAAAATGAAATAATTTGGAACTTAAACAGTAAATCTTAATAAATAAATCATAATTATAGGTTTGCACACTTTATTTTGCACTCTTATAAACCTGGCATATACAGGCCATCTCATTACACCGGTGGTTCATCTTCATCTCATGTGTCATCAGTGTCACCGCCTTGTAATGCCTGTGAAATTTTATTCTCTTTGTATGGCCATCAGAAAAGCAAAAGAAAATTGATTTTGTTTTTGAGAAAATTCAAACCATTATCAAAAAATACCTAAGAATATATTTTTGTGACAAAATTTCTTATTGAATACAAATTATGTGATTCAACGAGATCTGCATTGCTTATGTAAAAAGATTTTATCCGTCTCTTACAGTTTATGGATTATAAAAAGTCAGTTACCATGAAAAGGACTCCAGTATATACCACAAATACATTTCAATTTGTGAGAAAAACAAATTTTTCGAAAAATTTTTCATCTAAGAGACACACACACACACACGCACGCACGCACACACACACACACACACACACACACACACACACACACACACACACACACACACACAGCTTTATCTAAAAATCTTTTTTGTTTTGTTTATGGGGCCTCCACACATATTTCTGTTTAAATCTCTGCTGAAATTTTGGGTGGAATGCAATACTCCCCCTACCTACTGTACGTTTTTAACTAACTGTATGGCGCAACAGCCCTTTCCGGTTCAAGACCTACCGACCGACCGCTACGTTTTCCATCTCTGCGCATCACAGGCATCAGAGTGGAGACTCATTGTATGAAAGAAAGTAAAAAGTACCTGAAATTTGACACCTGTAGTACGTAAAGCTCTGATTTTTGCATTGACATATCCAATGGACCGATCTGAAATTGTAGATGTCATAGATGAGTACACCTAAGTGATGACTACCTAGTTCCGGTCGATGTGGCTGTAATTCGTTTGACATGTGTTTATTAAAATCTTAAGTTTCCTCCTATTTTGAATTCCTTATTTTCTGTCCTTTTTCCTCGTATTTGCCCTCTTCCCAGAATCAGTCCGGCTTTCATTTAATTAAATTCGCACCAAGGCATTTCCAGAATCTCTACTGTGCTTTTATAACAAGTGTTGAAGACAAAAAGCCATCCGCAATGAATGGAAAACAGGACAAATAATAATATTTTA
>CM060950.1:129039903-129139496 GCA_030765055.1 Mantis religiosa
TGCATAGAATCTATAAATTTCTCGGCGAATTAAATCGCATGTGAAATTATCTACTTTAGAGAAACGTTTCCTTTTGTTTTCACATTTGATCGACGTGTTTGGTATTCCTTTCGTCACAATATTTCTTACTGTATTTCTGTGAATACCCAGAATTTATCATCAGGTTCATTGCACAGCCCCTTACCAAGAGTATTTGTCAGCACATATTTAACTGTGCGTTTGAGTTTGCTTAGAAACAGTTCCCGTTATAACTTTGTTTTTTGAGGCTTTCCCAGTAACATAACTCGGCCCAGTTATTCACACTATTGTCATCATTTTGATTATTTTCACTTGACTGAAAGTTATCTACTACTTCATTTGCATTTACCACTGCATTTCCCTCCCACGGTCTCCACATCGTGACACACAACGAATTTCTGCTCGTAATGAAACAGATCAACTGGAAGTTGGAACTTTGGCAACTGAGACTCCACGTGGAGTAGACATGCGACTGTCACTTCGAGAAAATCAGGGTTGCTATTGGTCCTCAACGACAGTGTTCCATTTCTGAAGTGTGGAGATAGATTTATGACGGTCATTAGTGGACGGGAGGGTGAGTTCCCTTTGAGGGGCAAACTGCACTCACGTTCACTAGACAGACTCTAACACTGCTTACTCCAGGTGTATAGGTTTCCCTCTCTTTCCCACTCTTTCTCTACAAAATGCTTGTCAGTTGCTGTACTCTCCCATAAGCACAAAAAACAGCAATGTTTTGTGAAACCTCCCTGCAGTCCCGTTAGCAATGCAACTACCTTGTGGTCACTAAAAATTTCGCAACCGTGATTTTGATAACTAATAACATCTAAAATTATGGACATGGAATCGTATGTTTCCTTCATCACTATGGCATGAAATAAAGGTATTGATGCTAGTAAATTGCTATTATGTCGCGACACTGCCTTTAAACTATATTTAGAAGAGTCAATAAAGAGGCGCCAAACTTTGACATAATGATCTTTACCTAATTCCTTCATTTAACCATTAACATTAACACAGGTCTGTCTTTGTGAAATACTGTGAAATCTATTTATATCGAGATCGATAAAATGTTATTTTAGTCCCTCTTGTAAGGAAATTCCACCTCCGTAGCCTAGAGCTCAGTAATTCTGACTCTTTTACCTAGTTTCAAATCAAGAATAACATTGCTTAGTTCTTCTTGAGAAACAAAGATGTCTTTCTTCACTTCGTTCACAGTGATCTGTAGGTTCTTGGGATGTTGAGGGTTCACTGTCACTTACATCATGATTTGAACTTGATCCATCATATTCTTCAACTCATGCTTTTGGAGGATCAATAAGTTATGAAGTTCTGTATCAGCAATATTTTGTCAACTTAATTTTAATTTCAGTTGGATACATCCTTTAAATACGATTTAGATAATCTAGATACTCTTAAGATTACATTTACTGATAATCCCACGGACGTGTTGTCCATCACAAATCTGACTTTGCGGTCGCCTGGAATCGACCCCTGGCCACCTTGGTGAGAGTCGAGCTGTCTAAACATTCAGGCTTGACGTGGCCAAAATATCTTTTATCTAGATTAATATTAATTAGATTGAAGTATAAGCCTCTGTAATAATTTCTTGAAGAATGGATAGAAAAGATCATGTGAAAGTAATGCATAAGATTTTTTCATACTCTTTCACTTGTCTTTAAAAATTCATCCATAGGATGCAATTAACTTTTAAAAGCGATATTTTATGATTAAACTTTTTAATAGTAAATCAATGAACTGTGGAGATCAAGTTTTAATAAGTCTTTTGCTTAAAAGTTTATACAATATCAGTATAACTTAACATTACAAATAGGCATATCAACAAAAGCTCATTTAATCATTGTATCGTATTATTCATAAATACGTACATAGCACTTCATTCATTTATAACGAGAAGTACTTATAATGTGAAACAATTTATAGATGAGAACATGCTGACATGAAAAAAACTGTTGAGCTATAACGCAAGAGTAGGAATGACTATGTTGTTTAAAAAGAATTTGGTCCATATACAGAATCTCGTTGTATTTTTATATTCCTTTGAAGAGTATTTAGTTTTTTGAGTATTTTTTAGGTGAACGGTTTCTTCACTTTAGTCATAATGTAGCACAAATTCACCTTACTTTTCTGTAGTTGCATACGAACCTAGGCTTACAGGCAGGTACTTAAATCACTATATAACATGCTTCGGACTGTACAGCTGTAAAACCTGTTTAGAACTACATTAAGTTTCCGCTGCGAAACTCTCCAGTTATTTAGTTTAAAACAACCTCATATCTGCAGCACACAATTTTATTAATAAAGCATGGACCCCTACTAGTTCATGTTAATGAATAATTCGTATTCTGTGCTTCCTCCCCATTAACGTACGGAATTTTATTGCAGAAGTTAACGAAGGTTTCGCATATCAATTTCAATTGTTTATAGCATAAAACTTATTCACTACACGTAAACTTCTCTATACCTGCCAAACCACACGGTTAAAAGTGTTGTTACTCTAAGGGTTAACTAACATTCACATACCTCAAATTACTCCCAGTGCCGGAACCTGACATGAACACACTGCCAAATTCCAAAAGACGACCAGCTGTCTTCTACCCTCCCTCACATTCCACTGGAATCACATCCTCCCCTTCGGGTCTCCAGGTAGAATGCTACCCCCACCCCTTTACAGAGCACATTCATTTATTAAACAAGACCCTCAATGACACACACAAACAAAATTGTTTCTCTGATGGATGCACACTGCCTGAACACTACAGACACAGAAATGCTTTCAGCTGAAAGGCTGTTAAGGACTCTTGGAAACTACAGTTTCTCCTCACAAGATACGTTATGGTGCCTGAAATAGGAAGTAAATCAGCTATCTCTATTTATATAGTGTCTAAAAATGATGCACTCTCTTGGAAACATTATTTCTCACCAACAAAATGAGACAAAAATTCATGTTTTGTTGTGCTGTATTTATTAAACACGTATATGTTTACAACGTTCCCTTGTGCTACACTACACTCCCAACAAAAGCCTGCATTAACACTCCCGTTATCCTGGAGTTCCTTTCTAGCGCTCTGAGTCTAGGGTTACTGTGACTGTTAACCTTTGTGTTTGGTTAGCGTTGTTATCAAATTGAACCCTTCAACAGTCGAGACTTTCCAATAACATCTCAGTAGATATTGGACTACTGAGCGGCAAGATTTATAATTCTATAAACATTTATACGAAAATAATAATTTCCTAGGTTAAAATCAATTGGTATGTAATAAGCCTGTGTGAGTCATTGGCAAAGCTATTTAGGAGTTGAGGAAAAGCAATTAGTTAAGGCTGTATAGCGGTGGCAATTAGCTTCCTGGAATTCAGTTATGTTCAGCTAGGTCGCAGACGTTGCTAAGTACATGAGAATTTCTGAAAAACAGAAAGGAAATGAAGCTCTTAGAATTGAAGAAGTCTAAGTGAACATTATATTTCAGATTTTAATTAGAAGCTTTAGGACTGGAACACGTAATTAAGAACGTTTATAGGGAGTGATCAGTAGGCGGGAAATAAGTTAATAAAAGGGCATTACTTCACAAATTCCTATCCTTCTCTTAGTACATAACAGTATTACAAAATGTTTACTGTGATCAGTTATTACTGGCAACCACGGTGCTAAGGATCGGGCTCGGATTATATATATTTAGCGATTTTGTCATGTCACAAAACCTTCAGTTGAACATTTAATGCGACTCACGGCAACGTACACTTAGCACTGTTACTACCGAAACAGTTTTTTGTAAATCCGAAGTCTAGATTCGTCGGTCAGGAGTTAACCGATATAACTTAGTAGATACAAATTCGAGTAATACAAATCAGAAACAGTTACTGTTTCAACTCCAAACAGTCGAAAATTCGCTTCATACAACTCACTCTACCCACGCATACCCTCAGAAAAATCTCTCTTAATTCATCACTGAGCAGCTGGCAAAGATTCATCTCAGAACAGTGGGAAACCAGTCATAGCATCAGAATCACATTATCTACCTAATTACATTCATCGAACGATAAATACACTGCCGTGTTTGAGTATTATAAACAAATAAACCCGTTTCTTGTTTTCTATTGTCTTCAGAATCATAAACAACAAAAGTTAAAAGTTTATCTCGCTTCGTTGCTGAGACGAGTGAATCAAAGAGTGCATAAGCATATCTATTTGAGACACTCTGTTTAAATTGATGCAAAATGTTAAAGCGTTAGATTTGCTTTAAGCGATTCTTATCATGCACTGGCAGCTCTGCACATTAAGACAGACACGGTGAAAAATGTTTCAAGCCACACAAGATCTCTGAATTGAAAATTTCAAAACCACATACTAAATTAAATCTGAGCTGCACAGGTTCTTCTTTTCATTTTTTCTTCTATCCCAGTGGCGTTACTATAACGTCAGCGCTCAAGTCTACACTGCTACGTACTTGTTGAAACTCCAAATGAACTAACAGGATCAAAACGAAAATAGTCGGCTTCTGTAATTACATAAGTGATAGACTTTAATTAATTAGAGACATGCTTAAATCCAAAATAATGTTCTCACCTTGCGTAGACGTGAACTATAGCTCGTATAATGTATGTAGTATTTATAAAGCATAGCCATCAAAGGATAACCATCTATAAGAATTAAAAAATCTGAAATTTCAGATAGATTCTTTTGAAACTGTAATAATGCAATCTCGGTTTAATATATAATTCCATGCATATTTTTAACTGCAGAGACATTTCCATGTTACTTTAAACTGCTCCAGAAGATGCAATTGTGTTTTTGAAAAAGCTTAATACTTTCAAATTAAACTTATTGAAATCATATCAATAAATTATTGCGATGCTTTCTCAAAATGCTACAAGATTGTGGTATAATACAGTTAAAAACATAACATTGATTTTTTACTTTAAAATGTACAATGTATAACACTGTTTAATAACGTCACATCCAACTTTTTATCCTGTTATAACAAGGAAGTATACAACATCTCATGGGTTTAGTTTATATCTACCCAAAAAATACACGATGTGAAATTATTTGAACCTGAAAATGTGCTGCCTAATGAAAACCTGAGAAAGGAAGAATTTGAAAATGATAACACATTATAAAATATCACATTTATCGCACATTTACGTTTTCACCTTGTATCTTTCTGCTCTTCTGCAGCTACTTTAGTTTAAAGATTCTTGAGGCATCACATTTTGTACACCTCTACATTGGCATAAAAAACAATTTTATCACAATTTTGTAGAAAGCTAGACTTACAAGCACACATTTACTATATATTACATGCTTCAAAAGGTCCTACAGTTATAAAAGCTAGATAGAATTAAAGTAAAACGTTTGTAATGTTTAATGACACTAAATCCATATTTAAGCAATTTCGCAGTCTTTTGACAATGGAATAAATAACTAATACTGTGATCATTGCTATCGGTTCAGATAGGAACAAAAATGGCCGCGACATGCCTGAGTGGTTAGACCGATTGGTTCTCACCAACGCGGCCCGGGTTGGATCCCAGGTGACCGCAAAGTGAGATTTGTAGTGGACAACACGGCGCTGGGGCGGGTTTTCTCCAGGATCTCCCGTTTCCCAAGCCATTTCATTCCACCGCTGCTCCATCTTCAACTCACGAATCATCAATGTCACCGCCTGCGGTGCCGTGTGTAGTAAAAGCGCCGTTAAACACTACACTTTTCATTTCATTAGGAACAAACATCTTAGAGCACCAGTTCTGAACTATGAACTTCCAGGTCCTCATCACTAGGCTCGGTCCACTCGACTCAATAAAATGACGCTTGCAAAAATATTTCTTTTTCAGTGCACTTTCAGACCTACTTAAATGCATTTTTTTAATTGTTTATGGAAAATTTAATGGTACCAATCTGTGAAAATGGCCCAAATTATCTACATTCATAAAAATGGATTTTAATGTTACGTTCTACTTCAGTTCTATGAACTATCTTAGCTGCAGAACATTTTAAACCATGTCATATACCGATTTAAAGTTATGCTCTAAGATTAGCTTCGTATGAAATAGTAAATAGTAAGTTTCGCTTACATTAAATGGGGTACATTGGATAGAGGCCCAAGAACTCTTTGCTGCATTGGTCGTTGTGAAGCAGGGAACACACACACACACGCGCGCACACACACACACACACACACACACACACACACACACACACACACACACACACACACACACACACACACACACACACACACACAAAAGCGAACCTGGAGCTGTACGTGCACTAAGCTCCTTTAAAACGCCATAAAGTAAGGAACAGTTTTTGTTGAACTATTTTGGCTCGGTGTTTCCTCGGTATTTTTTAATTGTTCCATGCGATGTCATTGTTATATGTATAAATCAATGAAGTTTTTAATACTTCCTTACAAAGGCAGAATAAAACACCATGAAATTAATTTCTTAACCTGCTTAGTTGTGATGTTATTAATTATAATGCTTACATTACGTACATTCAACAAAAATTGAAATCCCATATTTAAAACTTATTTACAACCAGATTAATAAAATAATTAAAATTCATCTTCATTAATGTACTACAAAACGGTCATTATACGACCAGGCCATTCGAGTGTCTCCCTGCGCGCTGTCTACTCTCAGAGGTGTTTTCCATTATAAAATTCCTGCATTACACACTCCTAACTCATGAGTAATAGTATTATACACTATAATGAGATTAACCATATAAGTGATTTTGAAAGTTGTGGTCATCAACAGTGAAACATTCCTGTTATTTCTCGTCATCAAGAGGTGGTCATACATGAACAACAGTAACCCTGTAGGGTTTCAATTTTAAAAGTTTAGTAGCTGAATGAACAGTGTTTTGAAACACTCACGTGTTGTACAGCACGTCTTAAGAGCATTCGAATGATCCATTAATTTTGTCCATGTTGTCCTCCGTTAGAACATGTTTAGGTACAGCGTTTAGCGATTCCGTTGTCCTACTTATCAATCAGACATCTCTATTTGGAGCTCAAATACCAGCTATGCTTCCTGAAATGATGAACACATCTGTCTACACGATTCGTCTTTATATATGTATGTATCATACATAAACATTCTTTGCTCAAGCTTGAATTCTTCGGCAGGCACTTCTGTGGATCAATAACAAGATAAGAACAGCAGCAAACAAAATTAAGATAATAATAATGATGACGATAATAATGGTGATGATAATATAATGTAATAATTATTTAAAGTAATTCACAAACACATTTGAATATCAATTTTATGGTGAGCATAAAGGAACTGAACTTGGCAGCACGAAAGAAGGCAGTCAACTGGTAGTTGACATTTACAGCCGAAGGAGTTAGCCGGTCATTTACCGCTATGGAGCTGGAGAACTATGCATACATGAAATCATGGTTGAATCACAATTATGCAAAATAAATTGCTGCACACATTTAACTTCAAACATTAATTTTTGCATTGAAATGTCAAATAAATAGGATTGAAATTATGGATTTTTAAAAATTTCACACACCAGAAGCACACACATTTTTAATCGTTTAATTTAGGCACACTGAGACTTTTAGCTCCAGATTCACTTGTTTACCAAAATGGGCGACCTTTCGACCTAAGAGAATAAGCTACAGATTATACAGGAATAGACACCCAAGGGCCAGTTTACTTGGTACACACTTTCACGTCGCATGCACTCAAAATGTCGCCGTTCTGTTTGTACTCGAAGATAAGCTGTGAACAAGTTTACAGTCCCACCACCAGTCCCAAAAGTCTCCAGGCTATCAGCTAATGTATTAACTGCACTAGTTCTGTCTCTTGAGACTGTCCCATTTAATTTACTACAGGCTACCGAGGCTTGTGGCAATTGCACAAATTTGAAGTGCTTGTAAATTCAGTATCTCTCTGCCATACTGCAGGTATAGAACATGCAACTGTTTAGTTGGCATTGAACCCCTGTAGCAACTTCTAAGTAATGTTTCTCTCACATGAATGTTTCTATGAGTAACTGGGTTTAACATCAACAACTCCAGCGCTTTCTTAGATAGATTAGGCTAGAGTTTCAACATGTAACATTGTAATGACAACATGCAAGCAGTGCACCATTCACTCAAGTGCCCACGACCTGTAGGTATGATTGACCATAAGGTGTTAACGTTGTGGTAGTATGTTGAATCCATATCATCAAACAATGAACAATAGACATATTTAATAACATATGATATTTGACGTCAATATACACAAAATAAGAAGCAAACCAACTATATTTATCATATCTGTGTACATAGTCATATCCACTGTAGCCTACACTAAGCAATACAACGACGCGTTTGCAGAACAAGGTCCAGGACAGTGAATGTAGGATAATGTACGTTTCTAAAGGACATCCTTGAAATAACATTAAGGGAGTTTATTTAGTTTTGCAAAAAATAAAAAGCATGGTCATGGACAGTAGAGAGTTGAGTTTCTCCCTCAGTGTAAATATGAAAGTTATACTATGTGACTCAACAGCAAATACGAGAATATACTGAAATTTAAAGTGTAGCTGTCAAAATTTGTGTGGGAAAACGAAGAACGTTTCCAAACTAAATTAACTTATCGTTCGTAGGTTACCTATGGCAGTTCAGGTTAAAAGTTATCATGAGTCAAGAGTAAGCAGGAACCGTTAAGAGTAATTACACCCAAACTGTGTTATCGTTTGAGGAAATATGAATGCGTTAGCGTGGTGTTAAGTTTTGTACGGCTATAAGTTTCTGAAGTGCCAGTATGCCACTGCTAATGATAACATTTGAATGCACAACACCCGGAAATGAAGAGAAGTGTCGAAGCACTCTCTCTGGTGCAATGGTTAGGAGATTAGCTTTCAAGTGAAAGGTAAAAGAGTTCTAGTCTCTTTCAGCTTTTATATTTTTTTAATTTGTGTTTGTTTGGTTGTTTTTAAATGTTTTTTCTAAAATTTTAATTCTTGTATAAATGTATGCATTTTACAGAGTAGTTTCATCTTTTCAGTGCAATTAGTTACAATTCTTTCTAACAAAGGTTCAATCCTGCTTAATACTTTATACCATGCTGTAGGTCTAAATGGGAGGTGGTTTAAATGGTGAACGACTGTACACAAAATAAAAAGTAAATGTAACTGTTTACGTCAAGTTTATAGGAACTGCTCGAAATGGTGATCTGCGATTTCAATACAAGCGGCGAGGAAACGACTGACGTACTCTGTCAAAAATTCTTTGTGTGTGTCGAATAACTTCATATTGTCACCCAATTATCGGAAGGCACGATCAAGTGGAGCTGGGTAGGGGACAGGAGGCATTTAGGCCACGCCCACCCATTTATCTTGTAGCGCTAACATAGGGGATGGTTAGGAAGGTGTCACTAGGTGCTGTACCGTCTCTTTCCCCTCCCCCTGACGTCTGGAACAGTCGGGATGATCTTCCGAGCCGCGAAGCTTCCAGAAACAGCGATCTTCCTATATAAGGGCTGCAGTGGACGAGTCAGTTCAGTTCTTGGCGAGCAGCCGTGAAGATCGCAGTGCTAGCGAACGGACTGGAAGACTGTGCACGTGTATCAGAGGAGTTGTACGTAATTGTGAGTGTGGAATGGACCTATGACAGACGAATTGGTGGATTGTAATTGTGTGCGCTACGTAATTCTATGTAATCGGCAAGTGTTCCAACTGTAATTCGGTGGAAATAAAGAACATTTTGAGTTTGTGCAATTGGACTTTTAATTCTACGAACCCACAAAGTCACAATATGCTGCTATTATTCGGACAGCTAGGTCGTCTTCAGAGGTAATAGGTGTTTCATACACTAAAGACTTGAGGTCACCCCAGAAAAAAAAAAAAATCAATTGGTTTAAGGTCGTAAGTGCGTGCTGGCCAAGCTACAGTTGGACTTCCCCTTTCATCTGACAGCATAAACATGGTTTAAATCACAGTGGTGTTATTGCACTGGTCAATCAGCTTCATGTTCTTAGCTACGAATCACGCTATTTCTTCCTATTAGTATTTACGTATTAAAAACATGAAGGAAAAAAATTTAACTACACAGGAACCGAACCAATGACCTTTAGAGCACCAGTTTTCGGCGTTACGGTTTGTGCCACCAGAGCTCTTACATAAACCTCACTACAGTAGGCTACATGATGCGAGAAGGCATTAATCGCTGTTCAGTGTCGCACTGGCAAGTGATTAGTTCGAGATTTCAGTGATCTTTGAGGCATTTAAATCTTGAGAATGCCAATAACGAGCTACTAAGGATCAATATTTCTATACGGAAGCAGTTTTAAATACATTCTAATCCAATAATTTTACAGACCTTGTTTAAATACCAACTTATCAGCATCTGAGCCCAATTAGGTTTAATACAATTAACCACATAATGTTTAGCCAGAGACCATGCATTGCCTGTATCAACTTGCTTGTATTAGTCAAGTCTACAATCGCTGAAATTATTTTGGTGTACTTCATAACACCCTGGATAAAACAGCTTCAACATATAATACAGTAAACGTACTATATCAAAGCAAATATCAGAAGCCTATTATAAAGACACGTCACATAAATTTTACTTTCAAGTGTGTATTTGCCGTTGCTACTGCTCTCCAGTGCCACCCTTGACAAAAGATATATATTCAACGAACTTATAACTTAGCTAAGCACCGTTTTAACAGTAGCTATAGTAACAAGAGCAACAACACAATCATTAAAAGTGACAGATCTATTAAAGAAGTTTAACACAACAAACTACTTACTACACGACAGAGTGTTGAGGCGTACTGACCTTCAGTGAGCAGCACTGCAATTGCTTCTTATCTCATCGATTAGAAGGGCGATATAATAATACCTTGGCGTACATTAAGTGACGAAACACAAATAGAGCACTTAGAAGCTGCGTGTGTCTGACATGAAAGTTTACCCAGTTTTACTATATACACAATAATGAAAATACAACCTTAATGATTATAAATGTATTAAATATGTATCCACGTAATTATTTATTGTAATATTTTTAAAGAATGGAAATTAGGCGAAACTGCCCTATCTTCTGCAATCTCCATAACGCAAAAAAGAAGAAAGAAAAACAACTAAATGGTTACTACACATTTGTTATTAAATTACTATTGCAGCCACAGAAAGTGCAACGTAATATAACTAATTTTCTAGTGCAGTCAATCTGTACACTGGGAATAATTTCCAAAAAGGTTATTTATTCAACTGGCAAAGGCGTAATGTCAAACATATCAGCAATGTTCCGTCAGTGAAAGATGTCTCATTGCCATTGTTGCTATTGTCGTACACAAATCATCAACCTCAGGCTTCTTGTTTGAGTACTCCATCCCTTTTCCTAATAATTATCAATTCTTTTAGTCGTTTAGTCACAAAACACCTCTGCAATTAACAGAAAGCTCTTCATATTAAATAATTTCTGTAATTATAGGAAGCATATGGTAATTCAACTTAATTTTCTGAAGCGTGATCAATCTGTACAAATAGGCAATTGCCGTAATATAAAGCTCACGATTTAAATACATCTCAAGGTTAAGCTATACAAAATGATGTGTATATAGTTTTATATATTATTATTGCAATTTCTAATTAAACACTACCTCATGTTAGTTCAATAATGATGAATCTGAATGAAAATATAAACAAAACTAACGACATATTCATAGTTTTGATTAAATCACATTTCTTAAAATAAATCCCCCCATCTGACCTAGCTACTGAATGATATGTGTTATGCAAAACATGCCACGGAAATCAAAGAGAAGCAAGTTCTACTGACTTTGATTCAACGTACCTGGAGCATTAAAATGATATACATACGATCACAGACAATTCTCTCTTCTTTCTCTTTGCTACAATATAACAATCATAATATATATGTGTAGTGTTTAACGACACCGCAGGCGTTAACACTGATGATACATGAGATGATGGAGCAATTTGGTGAAAAGAGATGGCGGGGGAAACAAGAGGTGCCGAAGAAAACCCGCCGCAGCGCCGTGTTGTCCACTACAAATCTCACTTTGCGGTCGTCTGGGAGAGAACCCGGATCACCTTGGTGAGAGCTGAGCGGTCTAACCACTCAGCCATGGCGCGGCCTACGCCTGTTGATGTATGACAGGTTGTTGTGACTGCATCTCAACAGAGTGTATATATACCGTCTATGTGCGATAAGCTCACGTAAACATTTCTGTCGGCATATTTTCCGGTAGCCTCCTCGTTTTGCCATATAGTTTAGAGAATTTCGCCACAGCGTTATCCCAGTTGCGCATGCTTAGAAACGCTTAAAAACCAGCGTAAGTCAGGATATGCTATAATCTGTCTGAAACTAGAACGACCCTGTTGTAAATATATGGGAGAGGAGAAAGAGAGATAGACACACTTACTCCGCTGATTGGTGGAGAGAAATTTATAAGAACTGTTTTTTCTTATGGTTTAGTCTACAATAAAAGCCTCAAACATCAAAAAGACCGCGCCGGGTCAAATGGTTAGACCGCTCGACGCTCACTAAGGCCGCCAGGGTTCGATCACAGGCGACTGTAAAGTGAGATTTGTGTTGGAGGACACAACGCTGGGGCGAGTTTCCTCCGGGATCTCCGGTTTCCTCCACCATCTCATTCCAACGCTGCTACATCTTAATTTCATGTATCGCCAGTGTCACCGCCTGCAGTGCCGCATGTAATAAAAGCGGGCGTTAAACACTACACATTCATTCATTCATTCTATAATCAATAAATTTGCCTCCAACAATTAACGCGCTAAGACAGTGTCCCTGTCCCTCTATTTCTCCACTTCCATTTCTTTTAAAACACGATCGTTCTAGTTTACGACAGACAACAACGACCCTCTTTCCATGTTTAGTTAAGCTTAGAAATGTAGCACGGTAGAGTTAAACGTCGTATATTTTAAACTATCGCATAAATACGTGAGCGTTCAAAGAGAAAACCAATAGAAGCGCAAGGTGTCAAAAGTTAGGCTGTTGTGCTATTGTACGGCACCCGCCAATCCACTACACCTTGACATGGCCTAAAAAAATTACGATGCACACTCACGTGACTTTCCCTAACCATTCTTCCACAAGATATTCTTAAAAACTGTTATTCTTCTAACTACTTCGTGTTAGACGGGATAAATGTTTGTGAAAATGATTTCATTGCATATTTAACTATAGGCCCAACAGGAATAGGAGAATACAGGACAGTTTGCCACAGCAAAGAAAGTCCTAGGAAAATGAGGCGCAAGGAGGGTTAAACGCGGTTCCAATATCCTGCCTGGTAGTGGTTTATGACTCTCGGATCTAGCATGTCTGCCTCATGTTCAAGAGGTCCCGAGTTCGAATCTCGGTCACCATGAGTTACTGGATAAGTTTTTTCGGGGTTTTCACTTGTCCTTAAAGACGAATGTCGTGTAACTCTAAGCTCTAGAGATTCCGGGCTCATTTGAGCATCATATTACCCATTTCATCCATCGTCCGATATGACGAAGTTGGAGGACATAAATTACACAAAAAAAAAAAAAAAGTCTCGGTTCAGTTCACTTCTAGTCCATTCAAAAACACTCTGACGCCTTTACTTTTGTGCATAAATCTTCTCAGTTTTAGTGTACTGAGTGAAAAGGGCGCATGTTTTTTCTAACGTTCCCCCGGAAGGCGCCCGGGATCAATCCCAACCCTGGGAGGTGCGGATTTTAAGTCCCTGGCAATGGATCGATGCCCATTCAGCGTCGTGAGGAAATTGAGCAGCTATGCTAGGTAGCGAACCCTGGTATAGAAAGCCTACTTTCCCGGCTGGGGGTGCCGAGATGCTGAGCACATCTCCCCTATAGCCCATCTCTATCTTGCGTATGTGGGCGTGAGGCCGGCAGTCGGGTTGCAAGGCTTAGGCCGACTTTGGGCTATTGCGCCTTGGGTTAGGTTTATTCCTTGAGTAGCATGTGTTCTCTGTCACACACATTTACTGTCCTTGTCACTATGTAAGGTTAGCACATTCCTGCCAGGAACTTTGTGTTGGCGCACAGTAGGCTTTAGCAATAATCGGATCTTTTAAAACTGCTCCCTATATGATATTCCATTCTCTAAGCATGGCCAGGACATAAAAAACGAATAACGGCGTCCTATTTGAGAAAATTAAACGTTTTGGAAAATTCAGATCACCTTTTTTTGTGTAGCAAGATGTTGTGCGTTTCTTATGGTTCACCAAATATCACCCAGAATGAAGTGGGGCTCAAAGGTTATTCCAGAAGATTCAAGATATAATTTCATTTGTTATGAAAATATCTTAAATATGTGGTAGTTCCATTAAAATCGTTGGAGCCATTTTCGAGAAAATGGAAATATTCGACAAATGGGTATAATAAAGTGGGTAAAATATAAAGGGTACCTGAAGTGGATGGGGATTATGTTGAAAATCTTCGTGATGCTCAACTAAAACCGGTTTCATTTTAACCAACTTTTCAATTTTTGAGTTATGCTCTTTAGAGATGTGTGGACACACGTACGCATAGCACACACACACACACGCACACACACACACACACACACACACACACACACACACAGAAGATGAGTCTAAAATAAAAACACCGACAACGTTATGTTGTGCAGGACGGCAAACGGATCATTTTCCAAGCAGCAACCCATGTCCGGAAACAGAGGACTTGGGCGCAGTAGACCATCAATGTGTTCGTTCCACATGTCGTCAATACAACGAACAAACAGTATGCTGCACAAATCAGTTTGACCTTACAAACGGGGTTCAAACTGGGTAGGTACCTCCTACGTCAATGCACAGCCTACATCGGCGGCGCTGAGCTTCACGAACATGTTCCAATAAGTGTGGTTGACCTGAAAGAATGGTAATCGCTCAATTCCTCGTGCAGTGAGGTCCTTCTACGGCGTTACGGGAGTAGCGTACACCATAGTTTTCATACAACCCCACAGAAAACAGTCCAGTGGTGTCAGATCTGGTGATCGTGCTGGCCATGGAACTTATCCCTCTCTTTCAATCCACTGATTGGGGCATGTAACGTTGAGGTGATTCCGCACATTTCTCTCAAAGTGTGCTGGAGCTCCGTCGTGTTGTAGCCACATTACCTGCCAAATGTGTAGTGGGAAGTCCTCTAATAAGGTAGGCAAAATATTTCTAAGAAATGCGAGGTAGAATGGCCGTTAGTCTGCTTGGGAGTAGATATGACCAATGATATGGTCAACGATAGTTGTTATTCCAGCCAATAGGTGGATACTAAACATGTGTTGGTGACTTCGCACGTGGATTTTCGTCCGCCTAAACATACGCTTTGAACACCAGTTCTTTATCGTACGTTTCCGGACATGGAGTCCTTCTTAAAAAGTAATCAGTATGGTGCCCTGCACAACATATTAAGCGTCGTCGGTGTTTTTTTTCTCATTACTCAAATCTTTATCAGGTGTGTTTTACTCAGGGGACATCAAAACAAGGAATCCTCGGGAGGACTGGAACATGTATTGGTACATGTATATGTTCATGTACCCTACTATGTACGTGGTGGAGAAAGTAAAAAATGGGTGACGATAACTGTTCTTTCAGACATGTTAAATGTAGGACAAAGTTTGAAAGGGAGGATCAAATTGAAAAATGCAATGTCACAGCCAGGATATGAACCACGGGTGTTCGGCTTTTGTACCGTTGTTCTAACCAACTGAGTTACCATGGCAACATGCCGGGAATACATCGAATTCCCCTTTTAAAGTCGCCACTGGCGTAAGTTATCTTAAAATACGTATGAGAACGCCTCGAAGTTATCCGGAAAAAGTACGAGTCAGTTGGAAAACCATATCCTATCGGCAAGTGGCCGTGGTAACTCACTTGGTGAGAGCAACGGTAAGGAAAGTTTGTTGGTTGAAATCTTCTTTATGGCATTGAAGGTAATAAGCTGAACCTTCCTGCCCAACAAGTGGGAGAGTTTCGGAGCATGCGATAGCGATCTATCGGTTTCTGCACATGCCACAGTTTAGCTAACCGAAAATGAGAGTCTGGGATGTATATATTCATAGGTATTTATGAAAGTAATAGAAAACATTTGTTAACCAACTGAACTTACTGGATGACTCCAAGATCTATATAATAGCCTTGCACTAGTTCTAACAATACACATATTTGCAGTAACACGAAATTAACAACTTTTGCAGCTGATTTACTGCTAGATAAGGCTATTGCGAGAAAAATTATTAGGCTTATTAAAGTTCTTAATAATGAAAGTTATGTTTATTTTTTCTACCATTTGCCTGTTATAGGTAAGAGCATATGTTGTACTCTACCCAAAAATTCTATTTTAAGATTTTCCGAAAATACATGCTTTGGGGTCTTCAGAAAAAAAAAAAAAAAGTGTCGTACTCGTGCATGTCTGTCAACAGTATAGATAACTCCAAAACGAAAAGCTGGATACATCCCAAATTTGATAGTTAAAACTTCAGTACCTTCTAAAGATGCGACACGAAGTTCTTCAAGAAAATTCCCTCAAACCAAGCTACCCTTTACATAAACATTTTGCGGAATTTTGGACTTTCTAAAAAGTGGCTCTAAGGATTTTGATTAAAATACTACATATCTAAGATATTTAAGTGATAAATATAATGTATGGACATATTAATTTATAATTTAAAATATAAATAGTAATTATTATATATTTAATCAATAATTAATCGATATAATATAATATTAATTTCCATTATAATGCATATACTAGGTTGTCTCGTAAGTAGGTAATGTCGGTTTTTCTTTTATTGGGTTTCTTTGGTTTGGCAGTGCTATTTAAAAGATGACTTGGCTAGTGTTGCATAAATTGCGAGCGTGTATCAGTCTTCAGTTGTTAATAAACAATCACAAAATGGAGATAACAATGTTTGAACTTCTTCTAAAGCACTTCTGCAAAAAAAAAAAAAAAAAATAAAAAAAAATTATAAAGCCGCTGCCGGCTTATCATCATCATCATCATCATCATCATCATCATCATCATCATCATCATCATCATCATCATCATCATCATCATCATCATCATCATCATCATCAGTATTGTTGTTGTTTTTATTGTGGAAGCTAATCATTTTCATTATATTACATTCAGATGCTAAGAGCACATGCCACGTTCTCAGAGTCGACGTAACTATCAAATATGTAAATTTCAGCTCATTTCAGTGCATCGAGTGGGAACTTTATGGGATACTAAATGACTAAAGCTGTCCTAAATGACATTTAGTTTTTCGAATCTGCTCTTAAAATTGCTACCTATACCATACATATAGGTATATCAGATGGCTCAAAAGCCACGACTTTCATGTAAGCAGATATCCATTCGTGCGTTTAAACAGTTGTAGAACGCTAACGCAGCAATTCCAGTAATCGCACGGGAGTGGCGTGAGCGATTTTGATTCTGCTCCGAGCGACGAGAGGTGCTTCCCATACTTGAAATAGCGTGATACACCCAAGAAAACTTCAAACCGAAAAGGTCTTACTATACTTTCCAATTATATTACACTGTAGGTGGATACGGACATTAAAATAACATCTACTACGTACTTACATTGCGAGATTCTGAGATTTCAGTGGAAGTACAACTGAATAAAAAAAAGAAAATAGGTTTTAGAAAACGATTCGTGTGTGTATGTGTGTATGTGTGTGTGTGTGTGTGTGTGTGTGTGTGTGTGTGTGTGTGTGTGTGTGTGTGTGTGTGTGACACTGTTGGTGCAATACTTAAATTTGAAACATATTTTTAAAAATTGTACAGTATCTGTTTTAATCTGTAAACCATATGGCTTCTTTCTTCGCAAATATACACATAGTAAGTGCTGCTGTTGAGGATTCACTTTTGGTGTTAGTAACAGTTTGTTATTCACTGATTAACTTAATAAGGATGGTAAAGTTAACAAAATAATCATATCTCTCTTGAAAGCACTAGGCAATTAATACACCCAGGTATTTATAGACATTTATCTATATCAAACAGAAATTTCAGGGTCATATCTTAAATAATTTTAAAATAAGGGTAATGACTAGTGTCATATATTGTATGCTGTTATAGTTCGTATGATGTGTGCTTCTTCCTTTTTTTTTTTTTTTTCAATTTACGTCCTCCAACGTTAAGTCATATCGGACGATGAATGAAAGGGGTGAAATGATGCTCAATGAGTCCGGGGTCCATTTAGCTTATAGTTACCTGACATTCGCCTATCAGGATAAGGAAAACCCCGGAAAAAACCTTATCCAGGTAACTAACCCTAACCGAGATTCGAACTCGGGACCTCTTGAACGTGAAGCAGATATGCTACCATCTACACTACCGAGGCGGGCTGATGTGTGCTTAAACACTGAAAACTTCCATAAGCAATATGCAAATAAATAATCCCACAAAAATATTAATACATCATATTGACACTAAAAAGAAACTCCCCCCTCGCACACGCACACGCACGCGCACGCACGCACACACACGCACACGCACACACGCACGCACACGCACACACGCACACACACGCACACACACGCACACACGCGCACGCGCACACACACACGCACACACACACGCACACACAAAATACACTGAACTGAATGACCTGAAGTTTCCACTGGAGAACAATTCCGAGCCTGCAGGATTATTTTCAGAATTGAAATTCTAAAACTAAACTTTTGGATATTCTGAATTACTTTGCTTTGTGTAAATGACTAAGTTACATCTATGTACGTACATTTTAAGGGTCATTAAACAATAACATTTATACTATACATAAATTTTAATATGTATTACCTATCACCACTACACATGAATTCCTTAACAGCCAGCTTGATACCATAAGGGAACGGCTACGACCATTTAACACGGCTATTCACGGAAGTGACGTGAGCTCTTTTTGCGTTGAGTGAGAGTTATCCTTAGTGTTGCCAAGTTTCAAGTTTATGCTGGCTCGATACCACACATTATATGAAAATATCGTATTTGTAAATAAAACATGGGAACAAAATGAATAACACAAACATATTTATAAAGCATACAAGTAAAGCAAGTAAATATGCAATAGATAGTCAACATGAAAAATTCAATGCCATAGCCGGGATTTGAACCACGGATCTCCTAGTATTGACTCATATATTAACCCGGTAGACCACTAGGAGCACTCGCATTCGAGATACACGTGGCGACTTACTATCGTAAGTACTTGAGTTCCAGGCTTCATCATTTAACTCTTATTATTTTAGTCAATTGATGGAAAGTAATCATTTCTTCACACTTGCCGTATACAGGCTAAGATCTTTGATAGATAGAGTCAACATGAAAAATTGAATGCCATGGCCGGGATTTGAACCACGGACCTCCTTTCAAAGACCTCAGCCTATATATGGCTAGTGTGTAGAAATGATTAATTTCCACCAATTAACTAAAATAAATATGCAATAATTTACGAACAGCTGAAGCATTATGCTAATTAATAAAAACAGCTTATATGCATTATATGAAATATTGTTTAAATTGCTGCAAGTTAGCAAATAGCTCTATATCTCTAACCAGAGAAAAATATAATTCACATTATAATCCTTCTCAAGCTATGACTTGAGCAGATGTAACATTGAGAATGTAAGGATTTTAATCTGCCTATAAAACGCAAGTAGTGCCAGAAGGGGGGGGGGGGGCGTAAATCACTAGTCGACAACGTGTTCTTCACAAGAAATCTTGATTAGTGAATCTAGTGTACCTTTTCATACTGAATTCATATATGTAGTCAGAATTTTTCCATCAGGCACAGTGTTTTTTGTGACCACTACTTTTTAAAATAGGATTTTAGCGTTTTCTTTGACCTGTTATAGGAAACTTTACCTCATATTTAGTGATTTTATCCAAGCTTTATATAAGGGAATGATTTGTAATATGCTGAAGAACCATAAAACAAGGCTGTGCAGGTTCATTCATGTTTGGATATGTACCGACCTGTTCATCTGGATGTGTCAATATTGAGCTGACTGTGAGTTTGTTCAATAGTGAAATATTTCCTTCCTTTCTTTTCGAAAGTGTATTGTGTATGCAGTGTTTTAGTGCTTTGTTTTTCATCATGCCAAGAAAGTGTGTAAATCATGTAGACAGTTTCTGCTATATTTGTGATGAGCTGACCTTCTAGTCTCAGAGGCAAAATTTGACCCCACTTGTAAAGAAGTGTTGTCAAATTAAATTTAAAGGGAGTCGATTAATGACACTAAACAACACTTACTTTTAAATTTTCCCGGAACATGTTTCAGAGACTTTGCCTCCATCCTCAACCGGCCATCGACTGCTTCTCATTTGTGTAGTTGACAATATTTTGTCATAGGTCTCCTCTGCCAACTACACCAATGAGAACCAATCAATGGCCGGTTGAGGATGGAGGTAAAGTCTCTGAAACATGTTCCGGAAAAATTTAAAAGTAAGTGTTGTTTAGTGTCATTAATCATGAAAATAAAAATGATCCTACATATGAAGCCAATACCTGATCATCAGAACATACTTTCCCAATCAGAAAGACCTTAATGACCTGATTCGGGATTTAAATCTGTCTAAACAGCAAGCTGAAGGTTTAACTTCCAGACTCAAAGGGTGGAATCTACTCCAAAGAGAAGTAAGAATATGTAGTTGTCGTGGTCACCATAGTGATTTCAAGGACTGCTTCTCTGAAGAAAATGGTATAAAGCTATGGGATGCAATACGTCTTTAAGAATCCACTTCTTGGACTCTCACTTAGACTTCTTCCCCGAAAATCCTGGAGCTGTCAGCGATGAACAAGGTGAGCGTTTTCATCAGCAAATTTGTACTGGAAAAGAGTTACTAAGGCAAGTGGAGTTCCAATATGCTAGCTGACTACTGTTGGACCAAGAAGAGACGTCCCAGGTACAAAATATGCCCGAAAATCACTACCTACCACTTTCTATTTAAGTCAGAATGCGTAGTTATAATTTTGAGTTAGATAGCTAGTTACAGATTTCTTTTAGAATATTATAAAAATTCAAATCAATATCACACAAAACTCCTGCCTGATGGGGAAAAAATAAAATTATATTTGAATTCAGCACAAAAAATACTTCTAGAAAATGTTATTTTAATTCTTGTGAAAGAAAAAAGGTTCACTTTTGTCAACTAGCGTAATAGGTAGGACAGGTATTATAATATGGCATGCGACTGTAACACTTAGTCTGTTGACGCACTATATGCAACTGCGAATCGATTCTAGAACAAGGATATGACACTAGACTTGTAAGCAATATATTATGCACTACATAAACAAGTATCTGACAAAAATACCACGAGGGATCTGAGAGGGAAACTTGCCTGTAAATGGAACAAGGCCAGCGTTTTTTGTGTCAGTTGGTCCTGTCAAGGCTACACAGCGTGATGAACTACAGTTCCCAAGATAATCAATGAGGTTGCGAGAGATTTCCAGCTTCAATATGTAGCACTTCATATAAACAATAAACCATTTCTGCACACAAGTAGGGGTCTAGAACCATTAGACTTTATCATAATTAGTCCGCGTGAAATTATTTAAAAACCGTGTTTTCTCTTCAAGACTACTTTAATTCTAATATTTATTTCCTTTCAAGGGTTGCATATGACAGGATTACCGATCTTCATTTTTTCAGAAAGGCGAATATAATAGAAAAGTTTTTGATGCAAATTATATTAATAAAAATGAAAAAATTACGCCACGAGTGGTGTAAAATTATAATAATCTGTAGTTACTAACTACGATTTCTTGGCAAGATGTAAAGGTTATTATCCAAGAAACATGCATAACTTAAATGCACAAATTACAGAATTTGAGTACCACCTCGAGAAGAAACAGCATAAAATAGCAAATAACAGATATCTTCAATGGCGCAAGGTAAGCTAATTATAATCTAAATGTGCTACCAGCATATTTTGAAGAAAAAAAACAAACATGAATTTCTTAACATTTTGGGAACAAAACTACGTTCAAACTTTGCCTTAATGCTAAGAACTAAAAGGACATTAGTAATTACTACAAAATATAAATATTATTAAAAGGGATGTCTGAAGGCTATGTTTATAAGCCGAATTATTTTCATCTACAACGCTTTTCTTTCTAAATCATGTTATCAGCACTGGTGCTAAAAGAAAACAAGTGACCATCATAGCGCGCTGAACATCACGGATAAAAAATAGATAAAAGAAACCTAATTCGTAATCTATTGTTTGTCTAAAATATAGACAGTAAAAAAATTAGTGATGACATGCACATAAAAGCTATATAATCCTGTTTGCTTGTTTCACAAACATTCCTACTCGCAGAATAAAATTTTGCTTTAACTATTTATTTTTATTGTTCTATTTATACCTTGTCATTAATTAAAATAGTCATATACGACACGGGGCGACTTCGCATCTCGACCTATAGAAGATCTTTTGTACCTATGGCCTTAGGAGGGGTGAGGTGAGAGGATACTAAGGCAAGCAGGACTTGAGGAGAGATGACAGCAGCGGGCAGGGTCCTTAACAGCTACAGATTTAAACTTCACGGTGGCGGAGACTACCCTATCCTCCGCGGGCTTACATGTCAACAAGAGGCAAGAGGCTTGGGTCTCTTGCACTAGATCACAGAATAGAACCCGGCTTCCTTAACACAGCAGCAGGACTGAGCAAATGGGCCAGTCCTTTTAGATCTTGTATTATAAATAATGATAGCACCTTTCCTTTCTCACTTATGAAAAGCAGTTGTCTCCATTACTGAAGCCGGGAGGTGCAGAAAGTATAAGTAATAACCAACACAGCAGGCAAAGAAATGTAGCAAAATCTTTTTTTTTTAAACGGTAAATTTTAAAACTGTTTGTTTTACAGTCATGTGACTTTCTCTATACATATAATTTATTTTTACGTAACTTCCACAAACTATTCTTACGCAAGCCTAATTTTCTATCTGCTGCACGTTACAGATGGTTTCATTACACATTTCCTTGTGATACAACAGGAATAGACCAACTCGAACAGATAGGTTGATGGATAGAGTCAACATGAAAAATTCAATGCCATGGCCGGGATTTGAACCACGGATCTCCTGGTTTCCGTTCAGTCGCTCTAACCCATTGAGCTACTATGGCCAACGTGCCGTCCTGACATTAAATTCTCCATTTGACTCGTATTTCCCCGGTAAACCACTAGGGGCTCTCGCATCCGAGATACACCGTTTGTGGCAGCTTACTATCGTAAGTACTTGAGTCCCAGGCTTCATCATTTAGTTCTTATTATTTTAGTTAATTGATGGAAATTAATTTCTTCACACTAGCCGTTATAGGCTAAAATTTTTCATGAATAGAGGCAACATGAAAATGATGAAGCCTGGGACATACACATACCCTAAAATGAATTTTTGACCGTCTCCTCTTGTAGGCATCTGTTGGTGTGTCCCTGACAATAGACAAACAATACACAGCTAGCATACCTCCATTCCATTGTCTACTGTAACGTTTTTCAAATAAAGAAATTTCCTGGGGGCAACTTTCCCCGTGCTCGTCACTTATCCGCCAAGATTTTGAGAAAAGTCCAGATGTGAGTCCAAAAAGTGTAGTTTTAATGACACATTGCAATCTATAAAATGAAAGCATTCTAACATGTCACCTACAAAATCTTAATATTTTTCAGCTTTAGCTTTCTCATTTCCAAGGCAATTGAGCACACTGATTTAAATGCCAACCAGGCTGCTTTTTGTCCCTCTGACAGTTTATTTTCGAAATCTTCGTCATGAATGATTGCTTTAATTTGGGGACAAATGAGAACTCCTTCTTTTACCTTTGCCTCACTTTATTTGTTGAATTTGTTCCTGAGATGCAAGAAAGCCACTCCTTCTCTGGCCAGAGGTTTCACAAAAACCTTCATTAAACTGAGTTTAATGTGCAGTGGTGAAAGAAAGACACGACGTGGATTCACAAGTGGTTCATGTACTATATTTTTGTAACCACGAATGAAGCTTTGTCTTGGAGGCCACTATTTACAGGTGTAGTGATTTTTTCGGTCACGGCTATCCCATTGGCATAGGAAGCAGTAGAATTTAGTGTATCCTTGTTGCATGCCTGTTAATATCCCAATGACTTTGAAATCGCAACATGTATTATGGTGTATTCAATTAAATTCAGTATAGTACGCATATCCTCATATGTTTTCTTTGTATTTGTAGAATATGCTACAGGAACAGATGGCCAAACATTGCCTATATGGAGGAGCACTGCTTTAAGACTACGTTTTGATGAGTCAATAAACAAGCGCCAGTCTGCCTGATTATGTTTATGTCCTAATGCCTAAAACAGACCATTCACATCACAGCAATATACAATGTCTTCTTACTCTGCAAAATAGCTTTGTCGTCTTCTAAATAAAGTTATTTTCACATACTTATCTAATAGATTTCAACCTTGAAGCCTGGAACCCAGTAGTTCACACTGTTTGAGAGAGTTTCAAGTCCCGTACAAGATCGTTAAAGTTCTCTCTGTGTAATTTCATGATGTGCACAAGTCATAGATGTAGATGGTTGAAAGTCAGGATCTGAATGGCTTGTGTCGTCTGTGATGTCATCCTCTGAATCAACGGTATATGAACCTGAAGCTGTAGTTGTAGGAAGATTGTCAGAATGAGGAACTGGTCGAACATCAGAGGGTAAGTTTGGATACTGAATACTATGTTTAGACTATGCGGAAAATCCCTTGATATCTGTCAAACAAAAGTAACAATCCGTTACGTGATCTCTTGGCTCGCACCAAACCAAACTACTCCAAATTTCATCGTACTACGTTTTCCTTGTAACTAGTTTCTCAGATTCCTGGAACATAAATTGCCGCAGATATGTGCAGACCAGTACTTATCATGGTCCCCAACTCTACATCAAAAATACATATAGTTCATAAGCCATTTTTACCACTGGCGACAAGCTGCATTGCTGTGTCTTCAATGTAAATTTGCCACACACATAACAAAATACGCCCGGCTTATTTTTACAGTCACGAGACATTATAATGCACTAAATGTAATATAATTTTGTTCTTAAAACACCTAAAACTGATCGTCACTGAAAATATTCCTGCCAGCAACACTTCAGAGAGGAATCATCAGAAAATAAACAAAATTTTACAGTTAAAATGCTGACATAGTCGAAAGTTCAAGCTGGCAGTGAATGATATTCATTAGATATCCATTGATATCCATTGTTTAATATGTGTACATATATACCTACAATGTAAATGTTGAATAGAATAAGCAGGTTATTAAAATTTTGATTTAAATTAACAAAGATGCAAATTAACCGCGAAAATACGAAAAAAGCTAAATGTGGAGTTTTTGGAAAATGGTGCGTGGTAGACAAAAACTAATTACAGATTCGTTATTCGTCATTTATTCTTGTACAAGAAACACACATTTTCATCTAAATGACGTTTTTCATGTACAGTTTTATTATCGGTAACTGAAGTGCCAAGAACCGCGCTCGGGTTGGGTAGGTTTAGTGGAAACCTTCTGCTTAGCATTTCTGCTACTCAAAACAAACGCTTCGTATCATCGTCATCGTCGTCGTCGTCATCGTCGTCATCGTCGTCATCGTCGTCAACGTCGTCATCGTCGTCATCGTCGTCATCGTCGTCCTCGTCGTCCTCGTCGTCCTCGTCGTCCTCGTCGTCCTCGTCGTCCTCGTCGTCCTCGTCGTCCTCGTCGTCCTCGTCGTCCTCGTCGTCCTCGTCGTCCTCGTCGTCCTCGTCCTCATCGTCATCATCATCAAACAGTATTTTACACCATACAGAAGTTAGCATATATATCATAATACAACAGTTACAGTTTCGAATGATAAGTTGCAAAAGCAGTTCAATTCTTTAACCTCAAACAACCAGTACTGGCCTCAAACAGTTCTACATTAGTCTCCATTAAATGTATCAGTCAACTTAACTGGCGCTTCCATTCTCATGCCAACCATGCATATCCTGAGAAAAGATCTTATAATTCACCACTGGAGCAGTAAGAAGCAGATTCATTTGAGAATGAGATTGGAGACCGTATCTAAAAGTGACATGCATTATTTCGTCATCAGTTTGTATACTGGAAAGTTATTAAAGAATACATTTTCATCCAGTGACGCTCGAATTATTCAACGAAAAAACATTACAAATATTGTGACCCAGCTATGTGCACAACTATTAACTAAATGGCGCCGAACGGCCGGCCAGTAAGAGTTACAGAAGTATTGCTCTCGCACAGCGTAAATACCATAAGGATATAGAGAGATAATCAGCATTTTCGAAAGCTTCCCTCCTCCTTCCCAGCCGTTGAACATTCTCACATTTTAGAACTTTCTGGAAAATTGAAAATTGTAGCGGTAAATAAGCAGGCGCGCTCGCAAGAAAGAAGAAAAGAAGGAAAGATGGAAAGGATGGAAAGGATGGAAAGGATGGAAAGGATGGAAAGGATGGAAAGGATGGAAAGGATGGAAAGGATGGAAAGGATGGAAAGGAAGGAAAGGAAGGAAAGGAAGGAAAGGAAGGAAAGGAAGGAAAGGAAGGAAAGGAAGGAAAGGATGGAAAGGAAGGAAAGGAAGGAAAGAAGGAAAGAAGGAAAGAAGGAAAGAAGGAAAGAAGGAAAGAAGGAAAGAAGGAAGGAAGGAAGGAAGGAAGGAAGGAAGGAAGGAAGGAGGGAGGGAGGGAGGGAAGGAAGGAAGGAAGGAAGGAAGCAAGGAAGGAAGCAAAGAAAGAAAGAAAGAAAGAAAGAAAGAAAGAAAGAAAGAAAGAAAGAAAAAAAGAAAGAAAGAAAGGAAAGAAAGAGAAAAAAAGAAAAAACCTGATTTGACATCAAGCGCTGTTCCACAATTGAGTCTGTAACAACTCATATTTGATTACGAGGCTACCTCACAAATTAAAGTTAAGTGTGATACCAAAATTATGGGGGACTTGAATAAAAAGCATAATAGGGAACAAGTAAATAATAATAGTATAATATGAAAAATAAATTAATAAGGAATTAAGAAACCAAGAAATAAAATCGATGTAAATATTTAAAATCATATTACTTTGTTGCAGAAGGTTAAATGTTCAATTTTGTCTAAACATGAGAATCTGTGGGATACCAGGCTTTATGGAGGTAGTAAACATCCTGAATTCATCCGGAAAATTCTTGGAAAACAGCTCGGTTCTATGCGTGCCTAATGGCTGGTTAAGTGCTTAATCAGATAATTGAAATGCACTCAGATTTCGACGAAGGGCTTTCACGGGAAATATATACGCGCATAGACCACTTGAGAGAAATTAGAGCGGAAAAGTAATGTTATGTCGCTGAACGTTAGGTGGCTGAGTGATTAGACCGCTTCCGCTTGGCTCTCACCAAGGCGGCCCGGGTTCGGTCCCAGGCGACCGCAAAATGATTTGTGATGGACAACACGGCGCTGGTACGGGTTTTCTTCCGAACATCCGGTTTCCCCCGCCAGCATTACATCAACTGCTCCATCTTCACCTTTCCTATCATTCATCTAGCTCTCATACTATCATCCACTTCTCTCACGCTCACACCAAGCATCGGGCTGATCACCCATCCTGGTTCTCTATCGGATCCAAAGCTTCGATTCCTCAGACCCGATCTTAAAGGACAGAGGAATAAGAATCCCCTAACACCAGTGTAAATGGTACTTCTAGGTATAAGGTACAGAAGAAGAACAGTAGCGATGATGAGAACGTGCAGACGTCTGTAACTAGGAGCAAAGTTGCATCGGTGCTGAATCAGAGACAGAATAAAGTTTAATACTTGTACGAAACTAACTGTATTAATTGATAATATTGCTGGGAATTATAGTCGGTTATAGTCTTCGGTTACTACTTTTATATTCAAAGTAATAAGTTCGGCAACTCCTCAATAATTATTTGAAGCTCTCTTTAAATGTTTTCTATCAAATATCCGTGGCATCCTTATTTAAAGTAAAAACACGCTCACGCCTACCCTGAGAAAATAATTTCATTGCTCATAACATTAGCTTGGCAAACTACAGTAGCAGAACTTCAAGACTTCGTGGATCAAAATAATTATGGTTAAAGTGAAAGGGAACATTGAGCTGTAACACAGTAGTAAAGTGACAGTGTGAAGTCGAAGTGAAAGTTGAACTGATAATATTAGTGAAGTGTCAGTGGAAACTGGATAAAGCCATGCGTAAACACTTAGTGTGAATTCTGTGTGAACGAAAGCTGCATAAGCATTTGGAATTGCAGGAGAAATCAGATATACGAGGGCCTTTTTTTTTCCAACCTCCTATAGGCTATAAATAAGGGAAACAATTTTATTACTAAAAGTTTTGTACACTTATGGTTACGTTTCAACATAATCACCAGAAAGATTGAGACATATATCGTACCTGTGGACAAGCTTTGCAATATCCTTTGCAAAAAATGTGGCCGGCAATGATTTTAAATGAGCATTGACATTGTTTTGAAGACGCAACCATTGTTGTGACTGTGCTTTTTTTTCGGTGTGTCGTATTGGATCCAAGTTTCATCTCCAGTAACAATTGATTTCAAAAAGTTCTCTCCATCGAGATAACGGTCAGGGACATTCAAAACTGACCGTTATCATGAAGAGAACATTTTGAAATCAATTGTTACTGGAGATGAAACTTGATCCAATACGACACCGGGCACATCGGAAACAAAACGAAAATCACAACAATGGATGCATCTTCAAAACAATATCAATGTCCATTTAAAATCATTAGCGACAGCATTTTTTTGCAAAGGGTATTGCAAAGCTTGTCCACAGGTACGATATATGTCTCAATCTTTTTGGTGATTATGTTGAAAGTAAACATAAGTGTAATAAAATTGTTTTCTATGAACTTATCTTTTATTTATAACCTATGGGAGGTTGAAAACAAAAATGGCCCTCGTAATATAAATCGGAATAACATTATTACAATGAACTTGCCTTATATATACGCCTTATACATCCTCACAGGTTGACTGACACGCTGGAACGATTTTGAAATTCGCCAGCTTATATAACAGTATCTTATGATTTCGATACCAAACATTGCTTCTCTGTATCAAGGCAAGGTTCCAACTACCTAAGTGACTTTTGGAATCAGGCCAGCCACTTTCTTTCGAATGGATTTTTATTGCCTTCATTAACTAGGCAATTTGTAGCACTTCTAAAACTGGACGCTTTACCAACTTGCGCACCCAAAGATACAAAAACATAGTTCAGATGTTATGTGGGGGATGCCAAAAGGAACACTATTCTTGTATACATATGGCCTGATGAACAGACACGACTATTGTTCACTTTAGTAAGTGACTGTGATTAACATTAATTAAAAAAGCGAATCGAAGTTTCCAAACGTGAATATGCTGGATATACGAATGTGTTAAACTGGCCAATCTGTGAAAATGTAAAAGTATGTTTTTAAGTAACTTACTACAAACGACTATCTCATAATGCGTAATTAATTCCAAAACCGCCCGCCTCGGTAGCGTAGATGGTAGCATATCTGCCTCACGTTCAAGAGGTCCCGAGTTCGAATCTGGGCCAGGGTGAGTTGACTGGATAAGGTTTTTCCGGGGTTTTCCCTTATCCTTCAAGACAAATGTCGGGTAACTAAGCTCCATGTACCCTGGACTCATTTGAGCATCATTTCACCCAATTCATTCACCGTCCGATATGACAACGTTGGAGGACGTAAATTACAACAGAACAACAAAATTCCAAAACCTTTATTACAGTAACAGTTTCAGGAGAAAAAAATCTTTTCTTTTTACCTGTGATACAAAAACAACTCTCAGTAGTGCAGTTTTTAAAATGTACCAAAACTTTAGATATAGGTACTTCCAGAAACAGCGCTTTAAGATAGTTATAGGTGATTTTCAAAATAGGATAAGTGTTATTATAGAAAGTAAAATTATATATTATTTATTATTCTATTTTACCACAGACACAAAAACAAGTACGTTAATATACATATATACTGCGATTTTATCCAATAAACACTGTCACTTCACTAAGATTCTAACTGCTATGTATTAAATTTTCACTTGGTTCTCACACTAACTTCACTAATACAATTTAGTTAAATTTTCCCTGATATGCCATTTTTCTTTGCTTATGTTCTAGACATACAACTGGATGTAAATTACTTAATGATTCGATTACTTGCTAACATTAGCCATTGGTGTGAAGACACTTCATTTATTTCTGTTCTTACTTTCCACCGTACTGAATCTATTATTTTCTTTGTTCAGTCAAATAATAGTTGAAGCTCGTTGTACCAAAGCCTTTCACCGACTTTCTGACGAACCGTATCGATAATCAGCTTTGCCCTTCCTTTTCCAGCGAAGCCAGAAACGATTAACGAGTTTATTTTTTGTGCGAGTCCTTTGTTAATGGATTGGCAGAGCATCCCTTTCCACTGCTTTTGTAGCGACAGTGATTTGGCGTGTAGCAAACATTCCACAGGGAATCCTACAGCGCGTCTTGTTTAAGAGGAGAAGCTAGTCCTTCCTATGCATAAGGTTAAACCGAGCTGGTTAAAAATACACACACGTGCCATGCACCTGGTTCTATCAAACAAGGTGGCCATTTTCAGACCTGGAGGTGCTTGTGGTTACCGAGAAATTTGATGTGTCACGAAACTTTTTCAGCTCATTACAAAGTGCTAGCTATTCTTGCAGACTACTCATATGCACATAATGCTAATGATCAAGATGTATTATTCACGAGGTCATGAGAAACTAAATAGAAGCCAATGGACAGGATTTTAATGCGAGTGCATATTTCTTCTGTTATCAGAAAGGATGGTCATTTGGTGTAAGAATTAATGATTACCTTGAAACAACTTAAAACTATTTATGTTGTACTTAATGCATACTTCTCTATTTTATTAATTAGCATAACATTTCAGCAGTTTCCAAAGTATGCTAGTTTTACAAACACACATTTTGTGAATATTCTTTACTCATTTTGACTTCATGTTTGATTCACACAAGTCAGTTTTAAACCTTGGGATCACTGATGGTAGTTCATAAGCAACACAATCAAGCTACATGGTTTCATTGGTGAATCCCCAACTTTTCTGGTTGTAGCCGTTCCCTTACGTCATGGGTAGCCAAACTCTGCAATGTAGAGGAGTGTTTAATGGAAGGGGATTAGAGTGCCTAAAGTTCAGGGAGCAGCAATGGACGGTAGTAGAAATATATTTTCTGTTAGAAATACCTCTGCTGTGTCTCATTAAATACATTTTTATCAATGCATTTATACATTTTAGTTGAAATAAGTAATAACGTTAACAATAAATTAGGCTTCACGTTTATCGATCTAAAGTTTCAAATCTGGAACTGTTGTAGCCACTTTTAGTTGAGCTATAAGATTTTCTTTCTCTATTTGGGAGGTGGTTTTAAATTTCAAAGTCCTTATTTTCGAAAGAAAAAAAAAAGTTCTCAAAATACATAAGTGGAACCGAACATAGCTATAATTCTACTAGCAAATGGCCTGAGACCAAAATATTTCGATTTTGCATCTTATATATCCTACTTTTCATTTTATGATATGTATCTGAATTTCGTTATTCCATAGTGAAAGGATCGTCAAATAAAAAATAATCATCTTTCATAGTTTATATGTCGTTAAACAAGTCGTTGAAATAAACGTTTAATGTAACAATGAAATGACCGATGGGAAAAGCGAGTTTAAATAAGGAAAATGATAAGTTTTCTGCCCACAAGGTGCTCTTTCCACAAACCTACTTTCAGCATGAAAGACTTGATGTATCGTAAATTTATACTACGTCCTGCTTCCTCCCTTTTAGCTACGGATTTAGTCATTTAAGTGTTCGGATATCAGTAAGGGAAGCCAGATCACAAACCCACAGTTTGTCTTTTAGTGCAGGCATTTGCTGGTTCTGCAAAAATAGCAACATTAACAATTTATGTGAACAACTAAACAAGCAATAAAAACGGGAAAAGTCAAATAAACATAGAAACTGTACCTTTTGACTCATGAAATCCGATATTGTGTTTCTCAGATAAAACAAAACTCGTAGCATTTTACCTCTGCTTAGTCACCACACTTTTGTAGAATACACTAAATTCTTGCGTTGTCCTAAATCTCAAAGCAATTTTTGAAAGAGTCTGTGTGTAAGTGACTTTGATTATATTTTATTTATAGTGCCTGTAACTACATATATACATTATGTTTATTACTTGGTAAAAACATCTTTCTGGTATGTTATGCAGTGACATGTTTTCATAGCTTCACGCGTTCCTATTTCTTTCAAATAACAATCTAACCTTCCTATTAAATATCTCTTTACTCCAACCCGTCTGTTGAGAGTGACACGAGGTTATAGAGATCCAAATTGTGTTTTTCGATTAGCTGTTTCAACACTTCTGTACCGGGCGCCGGGGTAGCGCGGTGGTTTCGTTCGCGGCTCCCGTTCTAAGGGTCCCGAGTTCGATTCCCGGCTCTGGGGTTGGCGATTTTAAGTCGGCCCTATCCACGCCTTCACCTCTGTCTAGCACATGTGAAGTATCCCCTATGCCCAACGTGGTTCGGAGTCCACGGTAAAAACTGTAGGTCCTCTCACCTCACCGCCATCTTCACTATCACCCTATCATCGGAGGTAATGGACACCGCCCTCTGGGTGCCTCCACCTGAGAAATGGGTCCGGTCATCACTTGGTGGGGTGAGGTTACCCCGAAGGCCAAGGTTGCCATGTGGGGAGTGTTAGTAACTAACTAACTAACACTTCTGTACCTGTCAGTTTCCTTTATGGGAAACATTCCTTATGTGAGATGCCTCGCATGAAAACTGTTAAGTGTGGTGGTGTTAATTTCTGTGCTCTCAATTAAAGCCCATACAGACACTGTCAACTAAAGTGGAAACGTTTTCTATTCGTCAACTAAAATGGAAATGTTTTCTATTCGTAGCACTATAGTTTGCCGAGACAATGTAATATTTTCGTACACCTCTAACTTTTCTGGGGATATTATTTCAACGATTTTGCTTACGCATACTTTAACAAATTCCCAATCACTAAATGGCTATAGCGAGTCTGCGCGTACCCAAGCAACAATATAACTTTCGAGATATTATGTTTGCTATCTTAAGAGGACCGCTCCCTAATACTAGGGTCAATCTTTTGCCTAAATTTGAAGTATTTCAGTTGTTTGTTACATTCCAATCCCAGAATTGAGATAATGGACTTATGTGCAATTCACGTTTAAAGTTTCCTTTCCGATTTTCTAACACCTTAGTTTATAACTTAACTGCGAGTTTGAAGTAGTCTTTGTAACAAATTTAATACCGTTATAAGTTACTTCGGTAAGAAATTTCAAGCAAGTTAGACATCTTACATTTTCTCTTTCTGCAGTTCTATTCGTAAAGAACGCTTTCGTGAATTATTTGCTAGTTTTGAATGAGACTTGTACGCTGACCAATCCACAGGCGATTAGATGGAGAAACAACGGAAAGGAGTAGGTTTGACGACATAGGAGGGGCAGCCTGCGATAATCATAATTATCAGAATGGCTATCTATACAGTACTTTAAGCTGTGTAGGTAGCTGTCAAGAATTCCCGAATATGATTTCAAGAGCAATGGTAATATGTTATACCTAATTATTAATTTAGTTTAAATTGTATTTAGTATCTTTAAAGGTTCATGAAACTTCAGACTACTAATTTAAATAAAAGAAAATATTCCTCAATAGGTTTAAATGTCCTCCAGGACCGCAATCGAATGAGCACATTTATCTGCAATATGGATGTTGTCAGAGCATAAGTTTCTGCCTGGCTTATCACTCAAGTCTAGCTTCCTCCAAACCTTTGCTTCCAGGATCACCATTTTCCACAATCTACAAGGGCGCTAAGTCTAAACAAGTCAATTCATTAATTTTGTTATAGTTGTATTTAAAAAAAAAAAAAAAAATATATATATGAGACTTCAGATGCAGTGGACAAAACTTATCATTGCTAAAATTCTAAATCATTAAATCAAAAACGTATTAATACAGTCGAAAACGCAAAACTTTAAATTTTCATTCATCTCTAAATCGAAGCTTAATGAGAAGTATAACTAAAGGTGCAAAATTAGAATACAGCACGTCAAATATGTATACTCTAAAAGTTGCAGAGGATGCTGTAACTTTAAGGATGCTTACGGGGCTCTGACTGAAATATTGGTCACAATCCTGAAAAATACGAATTCGTATACTTTTGTGTAAAATGGCCACAAAATCACTACTCGCTTCTGAAAAACTATGCAGCTTATTTTTGTATAAGAATAGCGCTTGGCTTCGGAAATCTATGGAACTTATTTCTGTATAACATCGCTGCTAGCTTTTGAAATCTGCAGGCTTAAGTTGGCAGTCCTTTGGAGTATTTTCTAATTTGATTTTTTCAGCAGACAAAAATAACAGCATTCAGCCATTCGATGTACTTTAAGCTAGTCGAATGTATATAACATTTTAAAACGTTTAATTAATTCGTTCTGTTACAGTTATGTCGCAATCCTATGCAGTTTATTGTGATGGTGCAAAGCAGCCATTATGCTAAAAAGCTTCATTTTTATTGTTAAAATGGTTGTAAAGTCGCGATAAGCGAAATAAATAATTTAAAAAACGTACTTATCTTAATACCATTCTATTCAGTTTAATGAAAATTAGTTTTATTAAAACGAACAGGATCTATCTCAATTTGAGGCTGAGTCGTTATTTTACACATTTTAACTTTCAGTTTCGAGTCTCCAACTTTCATGAGTTGTGCAATAATAGTACGGTTATGTAGAGAAAGGTTAGAAAAAAAGTATAAGTGATGAAAACTCAGGAATTACTATGGTTATTTTTTACTTCCCAGAATCCACAAATCTGATAAATGTTTAACGTTCGAAATTTTCAACTGCATAAATACACGCTAATTTCATAATAAATATTTCATGCTACATTTATAGCCTTTCTGTAGTAAGTTAATTTTATTCCTACTTTCCGACCTTTTAAAATTCCATTGTAGCAAATGGCTAAGGCCTCAACAACCTCTTGTTATAAAATAAAGAGGCAAGTTTATTTTTTAATCAAAATCTTTTAAACGTTTTAAAAATCTAATACTGGGTAATTTCTAAAAGAAAGGGTAAACAGAAAGAAAGAAAGAGAGAGACAAAGAAAGAGAGAGAGAGAAAGAAAGAGAGAAAGAAAGAAAGAGGAGAGAAAGAAAGAAAGAGAGAGAAAGAAAGAAAGAAAGAAAGAAAGAGAGAAGAAAGAGAGAAAGAAAGAGAGAGAGAAAGAAAGAGAGAGAAAGAAACAGAGAAAGAAAGAAAGAAAGAGGAGAAAGAGAGGAAAGAGCGAGAGAGAAGAGAGAGAAAGAGAGAAAGAGAGAAAGAGAAGAAAGAGAGAGAAGAGAGAAAGAGAGAAAGAGAGGAAAGAGGAGAAAGAGAGAAAGAGAGAAAGAGAGAAAGAGAGAAAGAGAGAAAGAGGGAGAAAGAGAGAAAGGAGAGAGAAGAGAGAAAGGAGAGAAAGAGAGAGAAAGAGAGAAAGAGAGAAATAGAGAAGAGAGAGGAAAGAGAGAAAGAGAGAAGAGAGGAAGAGAGAGAAAGAGAGAAAGGAAAGAAAGAAAGGAAAGAAAGGAAAGAAAGGAAAGAAAGGAAAGAAAGGAAAGAAAGGAAAGAAAGAAAAGAAAGGAAAGAAAGGAAAGAAAGGAAAAGAAAGAAAAGAAAGGAAAGAAAGAAAAGAAAGAAAAGAAGAAAAGAAAGAAAAGAAAAGAAAAGAAAGAAAAGAAAGAAAGAAGAAAGAAAAGAAAGAAGAAAAGAAAGAAAAGAAAGAAAAAGAAAGAAAAGAAAGAAAAGAAAGAAAAGAAAGAAAAGAAAGAAAAGAAAGAAAGAAAGAAAAGAAAAGAAAAGAAGAAAAGAAAGAAAAGAAAGAAAAGAAAGAAAGAAAGAAAGAAAGAAAGAAAAGAAAGAAAGAAAAGAAAGAAAAGAAAGAAAAAAAGAAAGAAAGAAAGAAAAAAGAAAGAAAGAAAGAAAGAAAGAAAGAGAAGAAAGAAAGAAGAAAGAAAGAAAGAAAGAAAGAAAGAAAGAAAGAAAGAAAGAAAGAAAGAAAGAAAGAAAGAAAGAAAGAAAGAAAGAAAGAAAGAAAGAAAGAAAGAAATTTACACATTTAAACCATTTAAATATGCAACTCCGTACTTACGCGATATGGGTTAACAGATAAGAAAACGTTATTTTACTAAAAAGAATTCGCCGAATTTCGACAATATGTTGCCGGAGAAATCCCGATGTCGAACTTTTAGGTAGAGTTTACAATTATTTCCCAGCTCAGGGGCAGAGGAGTAACACGTTTTTTCAGACTTTACTAATTATTTAGAATTTTCAAAGGCATTTATTTAATCAGCCATTTCACATACAATTTATTACCTTTGCAGGTTATTTTCAGTTTTATTTTTAGCAAAGCTTTTGAATACGAAACACAAATACTTATTTCCAAGCTAAAGGAAGAGAAATCCAAAGAGGGTGAAAACCACCAATAATTACATTTATTCTACACAACTTTAATGTTTACTCAGACAAGAATATATTCTGATGTATATGCTATGTTAGCATCAGACTTTGTAAACCAATTGCTCATAGCGAAGTCGTTTACACAGTTCAATGCGTAAGCAAACAATAATGAACTCTACCCGCAGGGGGTTGAGCGTGATGTCGCTGCTGGTACAAAAATGACTTCAATCCCTTTCGTTGCAAGGTTTATCCGCTTCCCAATAGAGCGCATAGTGCCTAAAAGCAAAACAAACACGATTATCGTCAATCTTTTCAAGTCGTTAAATTAAAAAATAGCATCAGTTTTTCAGTTAAATCTACAAGTAACTAAAAGGCGCATCGTTTAAAGGGGATAAAACATCGTAGTGGAAAAGTTTATAGGGGGCTTCATAAAGTACTTCTAAATTATACATATCTGAATACAAAAACGTGAAGGTTTGATTCGTTGTTCACTGGCAATTTATAATGATGATTCGGAAAAATACCATGTTGTTGCCTTTCAGTTCATCCGATGCTAATATTCATAAACTGCAGCAGTTATATTGTACTGGTGCAAGATAAGAAATAAGAATACACATTTTACATTCGGGAATGTACATCGGATATTTCGAGAAACGGACGCGTATTTTTCTATATACTTGAAAGTTTAAAATATTTAAGCCGTTGGTTTGAATGCATTACTTCCTCTTTCTAGGTACCGTATACGGAAATTATGTTAGTTCAAACCGACGATAGATCTCCCTCGTGCCTCGTACAACACATATCGTAAAATAAGACCTAAAACTTTCCTAGCGACGAATATTTTCAAGATGTTCTCGGGCTTCAAGCCAGGAATAAAGAGGATTAGACATCGACGTTTCGGAAGCGTGCATCTCTCCCATCATCAGGATGATGAATGAATAAAGCTCTAAATGTTATTAAAACACCAAAATGAGATCACAATATTAACACAGACAAAACATTACCAATACTTGAATCCCTCTAATAGAACAAAATACTTTTGTAGTAATTAAATACAGGTCAGGAGAAGGCGTGGGTGTAGAAAACGTAGGTCAGGTCATAGATAATGTGACTACTTAATTTGACGTTCAATCAGTCTAAATTTGTGCTTTTTGAGCCGATTGAGTTCTATTTTTTAGGCCGGCTTCCAAGAGGAACTGAACTGAAATCCAGCTCCGTTCCCAGTAAGTGCTGCATTTTGCCACGATGGTCGTCTCCCAAAAGTTAGCTCTATGGTCCTTATCCAAGCAATGCTCTACCAGTCCAGACTTCTCAGTGTGCATTAAACGAATGTTTCGTTCATGTTCCTTCATTCTGGTTGCGATAGTTCTTCCGTTTGTCTTATAGCTATACGGCGTTCCACATTCTCAGGGAATGCGGTACACTTCCGGAACTTGGAAGTCCAGTTTGTCTTTCACCGGTCTCAACAGGTGTTTAATATTCGGAGGAGGCTTGTGGATGGTCCTGATGTGCACGTATCTTACGGATTTTCTACAGGCCGGAGAATGTGCGCTGTTACCTACCAACCTGTCCATCAAACGATCCTCTGCTCGCCTGGGTGTCGTAGAGGGTGCGTGTCTGCCTCACGTTGAAGGGGTCCCGAGTTCGAATCTTGATTAGGGTGAGTTACATGGAGAAGGTTTCTGCTGTGTTTTCGCTTATCCTGAAAGACGAATGTCTGGTAACTCTAAGCTCCATGGTCCCTAGGCTCGTTTGAGCATCATTTCACCTATTTCATTCATCATCCCCGATATGACTTAACGTTTGAAGGACGTAAATTAAAAAAAATCCAACGATCAGGTACTGAGCAGGAACACTTGTGCTGTAACTAAGAGCAACAGTAGATTAGGTTTGTTCTCTATTGAAGGACTTTGTGGACCATTCATATGAGCTCGTGTATACTGGCAAGCTCAGTGTAGCTGAACCTGAACGGCGATCCACTCTCAGACTATTCAAAAATCAAACGACTATGCCTATGTGTATCATTTTCTTGTTCGAACGTATAGTGCCACCAGCCCAAGAAGGTGGTAATGTTGCTGCACAGTGTCTGAGTTAGCACGATATTCGGTATGAAGTCGAACGGTACACGTGAAAATGTTATCAACTTAAATGACCGAGTGTATAACAAATATAAGGCTGGAAGACGTGATATGCGGAAGCACTTCGTAATTATGGTTGAGAAAATGGCATTTTGTTTTTGTTCTTACACATTTCAGGCACTCCTAAGTATGGTTAGTTTTTTGTCAAACATTTTTGTCACTAGCCGGTTTATTCTTGGTTTGTTCATTTCTACCTCGTTAAAATAAAGACGCAATTGAAAGCAAATCATTGCATACAACAATATAGTAAAGCAACAACATTAAGTTCATTAGTCTAAATTTGTGATAAATTTTGGTAGTGTTACGAAATTAAATTTCGTTAATTATATTTCCATAATTTCTAGAAGTTCAAGAATAATCGTTATTTTATTTATTGTATTACTTCGTATAAGTTATATATTTAACTAAATGTTTGATTACATACCTTTTCTTTCTTTGTTTGTTTTCCACTCAGAGAAATTCTGATTGGAATTGTAAATACAATTTGTACTTATACATTTATTTTAGAACATAATTTTGATACTTGTGTTGCTTAAAAGTAATGACCAGACTTTGGATTTATATGGGAACGCATATCCTAAATGCTTTTGCAAATGATATGAAAAGGAGAATTAAATATGTTTTATCATCACTGATTACCTCTTTTTAACTAACGTATTAAGTCATATCGTACGATGAAGAAACGGGAGAAATGATGCTCAATGAGCCCAGTTACCCGACATTCGTCTTTCAGGATAAGGAAAAATCCAGGAAAAACCTTATCCAGGTAACTCACTCTGACCAAGATTCGAACTCACGACCTCTTGAGCATGAGGCAGACACGCTATTCCCACAGTACAGCTGCGGGTAGTATAGGAAATTTCACAATGCACAGTACATATTCAAACTGGTATAAGAATTGAACGTTATTTTTAAGTTTTAAAACATCTTACGGTATTGTAATATACTTGTGCCCTTCTCACTAACCGAAAACCCAATAATGAACTTCTGACAAGAAGCTGCATTCAACAATAGTGACGTCATCCGGGAGAATCACAACATATTACTGCGCAAATCAAATGCGTTATTGCATTGTAGCTACTTATGGTAGCACTTAGCCAGTGAGTGATTTTCTTTGCGAGAAGTACACTTTTTCGAAGTTTTATAAATGCCAAAAGATAAAAATCAATAGAAGTGTACTTTTAAGACAGTGAGTTAAGGACTGTGTATCAGTGGATTACACAACAGACGGCACGGTTGCACTTTGTCAACTGTGTAACAAATTGCGTGTAAGAAAAAGTTTCAATTAACACTACATTGAATACTTCGCAATATGTTGCAGCAATAAAGAGACAGACTATCTCATAGCAAAGCTTACTTTCACAGCGAAGTCACACTTCATTTAACAGATATACATTTTTCAGCCATTTATGACATGTGCCAATCGGAGCAAGTACACCCTGAAATTTACTAAACAATCGACATTTCAGGAATTTCTTAAAGAAATATTGAAACTGTACCATCCCAAATGAATCAACACTTTGAAGAAATTACTTAATGACTTACCATTCATATTGAAATTCACAATATTTTGAAAGACTGCTTATAGTCGAAGAGATTACAGATGCTTGTGGTTGTCATGTCCTGAATTTTCTCGTTGGCATAGTAAGGGAAACAGAGCCGGGAACGCCTCATTTATTCGCTTAGGGTTTTAGGATGGGGAAGAGAACTATCACTAAACTGTGGCTCCCTTTGTGGCCAGAATGGGGTAACAACAAGCTTCCTGTCCTTTCAGATTCTGCATCCTATAATTGAGCGCCGGTGCTGTTCGAAAAACATTTTATCCTCATCTAATACATGTTACTTGCATTGTACATGGACTTAATAGAGTAGCAGCAACAGTACGAGAAGAGTTTTCTGAAGTAAAAATTTTGATTTCAAGTACTAAGAAACCTGAAATTTGCCACGTGAATAAACGCTAAGAGAATCACTTCGGGAAGGACTGACACCAGAACCAATTATTATAAACGTTGCCCTGTTTTATTCAGATAATTTTGTGCTGTTAAAGAATTTGTGGCCTAGATCCAACTTCAATTCAGAGTTCACATAAATATTCAAAAATGAAATGTTACAAAGTTTACTCATTTCAAAATTTACTCAAACGTTACTCATTTCAAAATTCTGTTTAAGCAACTGAGCAATTAGAAAAACGTCGTTTGTCCCTTTATGATGCCCTATTAATCACTGTAAAAGTTAAAAATGAGCTTGGTGGTGCACCTAAAAAGTAGCCGAAAAATTGGGTAAAATACTGTGCAGTGTTCTACAAAGCAATCCTGGCTTTAAAATCTTATGCTGGGTGAAAAAATACCTACAAGATGATAGTTTTGCTCATCAAGAGGAAGTTTCACCAGACTTTGTTAGTTCTTTTGTCCTATGACATCTGTGGACGTTGAGAGGTCGTTCTCAGCATACAAACTCATACTAACCAACAGACCTCGTAAATTTATTCCGGAACACTCAGGGAAGATCATTGCAGATTCAATTACATCCAGCGACAAGACATGTAAATGGAAACGCTGAATGTGAATAGAACTAAAAAGTCATGCATTTTATCTGCATATTTTATAGTCTTTTTGCGTACTTTACATAGTTTAGCAGCATAAATGCATGCATATTTAACAGCTTTAGTGCATATAAACCTATGTTTAATAATGACAGAATAGAACGTTAAAGGATGAATATTGTGTATCACGATATAGTAAAAGAAGTTGTGGCTGTAACAGCAAGTAGAGTCCAAGTCAACCATGTACTAACAATACTGGCACGAATTTTCCTAACGAACTGAAACACTAGCCTAACAACAACGCTGTGATGTGAAATCTCACACGAGTAAGTAAATGCTCGTTTCCAACGAGAACACGTATGAACCAGAAGCTCGGGCCATAGTTCAGTATTTTCGTTGCTGCTTTTCCCACAAGTCGGGTTCGAAGAAATGAAGTCTTATCATGTACCAAAAGAAGCGAACAAGCAAGACGTGTAGCCTTGACTTCTCTGAGCAGATTACGTAATAATAATGACCCAAATGAGCGTTCACATACAACACATTTACTGCACTCTAGTCTTCGCAGTAATCTAATCCTTAAGGGAAATCTACAAAACTGTACAACAAAATTTTGTCACATAAAATGAACACACAATATCAACTATATGCAGATACTGATTGGTACTAGCATTTGAATTAGACTGCACTTCACCTTCCCATTTTTTCAAGTTTAAGACAGTTCAACACATTGTTATAAAAGTTACCAAGGTTCTAAGACATCAAGACGTTCCTCCAGAAATAATAGCAAGGTTAAACTTATTTGTGATGCGCGACCGAACTGTTTTTAGCGTTCTTAATGAAAACAAGAATTTTATTGATTAAGTTTTCTTCGTTGTTATTTTATCGATATTTCGTTTGTTTACTTAGCTACGTAAAATTTGCGTATGACATATTTGGAACACTTCAACTGGAAATTATACCAAAGCTGAAGCAAACTTTGAGTGGGTGGTATAGTTGCGTTATATTACAGCATCGCGTCTTCCCATCTCGGATAGCAGTTAATGACTTCTTCATTTAACATAATTTAACATCATTTAACATTTAATGATTAACAATGAAGTTATAATTATGAGTTCTAAGACTTCCCAAAAGTGCGTAGTTCATGGACGAGCTATACTTCCAAAACAGTTGGCCACCTATATTTGATAACTTCACATTCGAGCCTCTATAGTCCTCCAGCTATCCAAAACTATCACAACAACGTGCAATAGAATCCGTATGAGCGCAGCATTTCAGACTGTAAGTGACTCCAGAGACATGGGCAGAAAACCATGAAAAGTAGACCAAGAGGACTTCTGTATTCCGGTACATGTGTTGAGTTTGGTATGTGATACTACAAGCCTAATTTACAATGGCTTGAGGAATATAAAATAAACCTAGTCGTATTTCAGACCTTCCAATACAAACAAAGGCATAGATCATTCCAAAACAGTAGGTAACCACGTATTTGAAGTTAAGGAAATATTGTAGAGGAGATATCCGGCAAGTAAGATACATTAATGTTAATAAGCAAGCTTATATGGTCAAAATCAAAGTTAAGTTATGGGAATGTGTTCTGCTGTACAACTACCCGATGGAGCACCTGTGGTTCGCATGCTCTCTGTCAAAAGTAGATCCGTCCCATCTGTAACGGCAGTTGAATACATCTATGTTTTTGAAGAAGTCAATGCGTTGAATTTGCCTGTAGCGTGTTTTAAGAGGTTTGTTATTACATATACATATTTTTGGGGATTCTCTCATAATTGTAAACTAGTTTATAGAATATCTGTTTCAGAGGCAACAGACTATCCTGTGTCGACAATCCTAAAAGAAAAAGTAATCGTCTTGCTCACAATCTATACAAAGTTTTCCAAATTGCCGCAATTTTCTCTAGGTAACAGATCAACCACATGTTTTGTTGTGTTGAAAAATTAACAGCTCTATAAAACTTCTGTGTTCTTTAAATAATTTATGAATTGCGTTTAGTTACCTCTTATGAAGGTTTTGGTTAACTTTTAAGGTTTATAATATCGCCTTAAACCTGAGAGGTCGTAATGGCTCGAAGCCTCAACTCATCTTTTCATTCTTACTCTTTCAGTAATTACTTCAGTGCATTGTTACACAAAAATTCAGCGGGAACTCTTGTGCTGATAGTGCAGTCATTTACCAACTTACCACCGGCAAGAATTTTGTCCAGTGAAGTTAAGTGATACGTGCTCTGGAGTACAAAATACCAGCGCAACTGCTCATTGAACATGAGTTTTCCCAGTTTTAAACTAGCACTTCACTAAGTACTCACTACCACTACAGTATATGATCTAGTTCAAAACGCGCGAAGCAACCCCTTTTTTATTCAGCTTCATTCGCTAGAGTCGAGTGCAGGACCTCTCTGATCTCGCTATAGCAGAACTCCCTGTACATTACGGTCATTATCGCGCTTCACTAGGAGTGTGCACTTATGACGCAGTAGAAGCGAATTCGCTTCTATACCCACTGACATTTTCCAGAGGTCCTAGAATATTCGGGAGGGCGGGAAAGCAAACTTCCAGAAGACTGATTATCTCTCATTACTGGTGTTTATGCTGGGCGAGAGCTCTACCATTTATCTCGCGGTATCTCTTCAAATGGTCTGATAGCTCGAGCCATAGCTAAGCTATAATTTATACGAAACAGTAGACATCTGTGAACACAGGGATCCTGAATAACAAAGTACATGAACAGAATAGAAACTAGAGAAAAAATTGCAGGTGAAATAATAATTAAACCAAACTAAGAAAATCAATATGCATCATGATACAAGAATATTATTAACAATTGTCATATATAGTGCTACTCCAGAGAGAAAAAGTTACTAAACAAAATAAGAATGATGCACAATTTTAAAAGAATCTTTGATATATCAATTACTATATTGCATAACCCCCTTTAAGAAATTGAGTCCTTTTAAATAGCCCGACATTAAACTTGGGATACCTCGCTTATTGTGGATGATGGACCAGTTTTCAACTGGGAGATAGTATTCCATGGCTAAATTAGGGAGGCATGGCCGGTGTATATATTTTCTTTCCTGGGTATCAACCTCCTCGGCTTAGTGCAGGATCACTGGAAGGTTAGGTTCAGTAATACGGGTTTTTAAGCTATTTTTGAAGCTAAATAACTTCTATTTGAAACTCTTTGTGAATCAACGTTTACTGAGTAATTATTACAGCAATCAGAGGGCAGAGAATCTGCATATACCTATGCAAGGTATTTCTGGTGTTCTGCAGAATTGGCTTTATATAGGTGAATTTTAACATATTTGTATAATTTTTCGCAGAATCTGCAGAGTTTACGCCATTCCGCACTGAAGAAGTTTTATCAAATATATTACTCGTCATGTACTTAAAACATGAACGTAAAATGATATTTCACGGAAATATCAACACCAACCAAGAACAAATCCTTTCATAGTAGCCAAATACAACATCTGGGAGTAACAATGAACTAACTCTACACGAAAAAAAAGCAAAACTTGAGAATGTATATGAAATAGGAAGAGATAGGACAATTAAGGTAGTTCTGAATAAAGATAGCAAAATGAGCAATTTAAAGTAGGCCTCACAATTATTCTGGTGACCTCGAAGTTAATCTGGACTCCAACAAAAACCAAGGGGCGACGAAGACATATCTGAAACTGGTGCATCTCAAAAATGAAATATGCTCAAACAGCATAAGATGGGATATGTTAATGTGTTGCCAAGTGACCGTGGTAGCTCAGACTGTTAGAGCAATCGAACGACAACCGGATGAACCGTGAGTCAAATCTTGGCTATGGAATTAAATTTCTCAATCTTAGACCACCTTTCCAAACAGATATACGAGTTCAGAAGCACCAAAAGCCGTGGTAAGATATTCTGGAAGAACATTTGGTGTATCTGCCAGGATCTAAAGGTTAAAAATATTCTGAGGAGTTTAGAATCCTTGGACTGGCTCGAATCTCTAAGCCGTTTCTGTAGAATGTCAGAAGTTACCCCACCTTGAAAAACAGCTTAAGCTTCTTAATTGGGGAAATAATGAACATTATATTTCAAAGGGAGAAACCACCTCCTAGTAAGAAATAAAGGTGTCGCTGCTTTTGTTCAAGATCAAGAGACCGTAAACCTAATTCTGTCAGTCATTTGTGTAGAATAGCGATGTGCAAGGAAAATGAGCTGTTATACCTTGTGACAGGCTACCAAAGATTAATTTAACATTACTTTTTAAATAATATAAAACCAATTTACACAAAACGTGCATAAATTATGCTTATAATTCAGAATTCATTTTTAGTTTTTGTATTGCTTACATATAGCAAGTAGATGACGTATTGCTTTCCACCCGAAAATTCAATTCTGAGATCTTACTGGGAATACATCTTTAGAGACTTCCTTAATTCTTTTTAAAGAAAACATTTAGAAAAAGATGCTGTGCGTACGAGCTTCTGTGTGTAAGTGCACGCGCGAACAGCACGACTCTTCTCAAACTATTCCTAACTGGAAGATTTTTTTTTCAACATTTTTTATTTTCTTAAAAATGGCTTTTAAAGATTTTGATCAAAATACCATTTATTAAAAAGAGAATATATTAAACATATGGTTTTAGACCTGAAATATCTTAAAATATCTCTCTAGAATATTCATCCGCTAGATGCCTGCTATCTACGTATTCTGTACACGTCACCTTTTAAGTATTGCAAGATATACAAACTTCAAGATCGTCCTTTTATGTCTGGCGTGAACGTAGGAAACAAATTATTTACGTTACATAAGAATAAAATGGAAATACAGCACATACTCAGAGAGTCGTGTACAGTGATACAGATAACAACCAAATGTTGTTCTAACTGTAAGAACATGTGTAAGTATATATTGCTTCTTTAAGAGAACAATAGAACTTACGATTCTGATTCTCTGTAAATGCCAATAACATAAACGCCTTTAATATGCTTATAAACCTACTTAAACCCTGTTTTACATAAATTTGCATCGATCTTTCAACTGTCACGCACACTGCCCACTCCTGATTGGCTACTGTCGCAGATTGGGTTGTTGTGTGATACACCCTAGTTCCTTATTTATGTAACATGATAATTTACCTTATATATATATATATATATATATATATATATATATATATATATATATATATATATAAGGTAGTGTTGTGAAATCTACATTTGCATAATCATATTGCATGCATGCACATATTGCATAGAGTATAATGCTTGTAGAATACATATAAATTATTTAAGAAAAACAGGTAACATGATCCTTCGATTTAAACCTCTCATATTATGAAAGCACGTGCATTTACCATGATAGCGTTTTTATTAGTATTGTCCCTGTCCATGCGATATACTCCGCCATTCAAATGTGCATGTAAGACAATAGATAGTTAACGGAAATTAGAAAGAAAGATACTTGTCAGCGGAGATGGTTTATTATAACCAAAATGGCGAAACTTAAAACCGATGAAACAGGCCAGGCATAGGTACATATAGCACATGTTTGGATTTGTTTACTGTGCTCGAGCTATCATGATCAGTAAGAGAAAGAGCGCCGCAGGTCAAAACAAACCGATATAAATGCAACGTATTACTCGACATGCTTCCTCAGTGTTAGAGCTTCGATATGTTCCAATATAAAGAGAGTAATTTTCAATGTGCACTTACGTATCTTGGTTGCAAATTTCGTTCATCCAGAGAAACAATGTATATCTAGGTATAATTAATTTATGAAAATATACACTTTTATCTTAAAATGGTACATTTATGTATACTTTCAGATCAAAATACTTTCATCTTACGTGGTAGATTTACAAAACATGTGAATATATCTATAGCACTCATACCAGAAGTACCAAATGGTTATTCTGAAATGCAGTATTCATTGACCTTGTCTTTTTATTGGCCCGTTTCTTGTTCATGCTGTGATTGAAGAATTGCAGAATCAGCATTACAGAGCGTTGGAGCATATTTTCTAAAATTCACAAAAAGTAAATCTCCTTTGATTTTCACCTAAGTACTATCTGCATTGCGAAAAATTACGCTCAATGATGTGATGGGGACAAAACGTAAATATTATTTCCGCAATTCAGGTGCTTTGTTACTTTCGTGTGGACTTTTTCGCTTCAGCAGATCCTTGGTTACACACCATTTGGCACATCAACGATATTTATGTAGAAGTACAGTGGGACAAGGCCCAACTCTCGTATTATAAACTGTACACAGTACAGGTTCTCCAGAATACAGTTACGCACGGTTTGTTTCCGAACTGAAGAGCTTTGTTTATGTTTACGTGACACTGGCGTCCCAAGAAGGGGCAGAGTGAATGGAATAATCCCCAATGGTAATCTGTTTTGCCAATTCATTTCAATCTGACCTTCAGACAGGTAGGAACATTTGAATACACGTTCAACGGAACGCCTGCATGGGCTTCACCAGTGATACTAATAAAACACACTTACTTTTTGGCTTAATATCCTGCCACTGACAAGAGAACTATCAATATGTTCATATCTGTATTCGCTTGAGAGTTTGATGGCATCATCTCTGCTCTATGTGGGGCCTATGCACCAAAAATGTGCTGCGGGGTAGAACCGCAACGTCCAAAACTGAAGCCTGGAAAGTGCCTCATGCGACCACTTGCAAGTAGCTGCTGGACATCCCTCGTGAGCTCTGTTACGGCGCTCCTTACGTATGCCATGTGTTGACCGCTGCTCGCAGGGGTAATCAATCCCTCCCATACAATGCTGTGTTATTATTCTTATATCTTCCTATGTTTCGAGTATTTATATATTTAGTATTAGAGTAGTATTATTATAGAGTATATTTGCGGCTATATTTCGCTCCTGATTTTTGGCACATAGGCCCCACATAGAGCAGAGATGTTACCATCAAACTCTCACGCGAATACAGGTATGAGCATAGTGATAGTTCTCTTGTGAGGACCGTCGTGAGCCCGTGCAGTGTGACTTGACTGGTTCATCATGAAGTAAACAGACAGATGCATGTCAGTGGTGTTACACAGACAAGGCACAATGGAGCAATGAAAAACAAGCCGTCCTGTCTTAATTGCTGATACAAATAAAAACTATGAAAGTAAGACAAAGGAAAGTAAGCAACCAATAGCACCACTAACTCAAAATAGACCTTCTTACAACCCAAAGTAAGCAACCAATAGCACCACTAACTCAAAATAGATCTTACAACCCAAGTTGGCGTGGTAAAACCAAAAGACCTGCTGCATTATTAGACGATTTCTCAAAGTATGTATAACGTCAAAGAGTAAAACTTTCGGACACAGTTGAGAAGAAAGTTCCTACTATTTCTAGACTTGCACTTTCACGCATAAAGTGCAGTAGATTTGAAAAGTCCTCAGTCATCATTATATTGAATGCTACTATAATTTGGTTTTGGTTTTCAGAAATGTCGAGACAAGAGAAAAATCCTTATGAACAGAAATGATATCAGAGCTCGTCACGCAAACTTCTTAAGAGCCATGAAAAAAGTGAAAAGCGAGACAACCTCCAGTCACTTACTAAGATGAATTCTATGTGCATGAAAATTACAGTGTGACTAAATGTTGGTAGAGCATACATGATTATGGTGTTCTAACGTCCAGGAGATTTATTATTGTTCATTCTGGAGGAAACATGGGTTTGTACCTGGAGCAGCTTGGAGCAGCATGTAGACAACACAAGACAAATACTGGGAAACAGACTGCTTGATGGATGAATAGATAATTTAATAATTAACTTGCATATTGATAGTCAAAGTGACACAGATAGATTGAGGATAGCACTGCATATACTGCAGATATTTCAGCAATTTTTTTTTTTTTTTTTTTTTTTTTTTTTTTTTGTAATTTACGTCCTCCAACGTTAAGCCATATCGGACGATGAATGGAATGGGTGAAATGATGCTCAAATGTGCCCAGGGTCCATAGAGCTTAGAGTTAGCCGACATTCGTCTTTCAGGATAAGGGAAAACCCCGGAAAAAACTTATCTAGGTAACTCACCCTGACCGAGATTTGAACTCGGGACCTCTTGAACGTGAGGCAGACACGCTACCACCACGCTACCAGCTACAGAGACAGCAGATTCTGGAAATGAAAGAACTAACACTGCTGACTCAGATGCAGGGGGGAACTTCACTTCCTAATTGGCAGATTTAATGTGTTTATTATTCTGTTTATTTTTCTATTGAGGTAATATATTTTTGTTCATATTTTCAACGTAACCTAATATAGTTCTGCTGTCTTAAATACCATGGTTGCCTCTGTAGATAATGAGCTTTTATTTATATTTTCAATGTTACTAAATTTAATTTGTGATATTGTACCTTTCGATTGTATTGCTGAGACTTAATTAAGGACGCCTATGCTTCTCCAAAGTGAAATTCACGTTAAAAAGTTTTGAAACGCCACTGAAGGGGCGGAGTTGTTTATGCAGTTAGTTCACAGTCCCGCCGCAGCTCTTCGTTTCTAAAAACGACTGAAAAACCATCTGTTCATTTCCCATTAGTGTTCAAGTTTCACTGTCTGACTGTAACAGACCGGGTTTAGAGGAAGTTAGACATACACAATTTTACTGTTAATAGACTTACATTAAATGTAAACAGGCATTATAGTGTGACAACCAATGTTACTTACAAAATATACATTAACGCTATTTAGCAAACCGCCAATTCCTCAGAACAGCATCCTTCGAGAGTTCGTTTAATATGTCCAAGAATTGGGTAAAAAGTGAAAAACGCTGCCAAAATAAACTTTTATTTGTTTTTTTTAAACAACTTTTGGGCTTTAGCTCCACAAAAACATTTTAAATTGTTTCCTGGAACTTTTTAAAGGTCAGGCGCGCGTGCGGAGAAAAAGGTTGTTAAAGCAATGGAAAAATCAACATTCAGGGTCCTTTCAGGGCTTAAAATGGTATTCGCAAAAGAAAAATCTCGAACAAATCCTGGCTATATACAGTGTGGACTATTTCAAAATTACTAGGAAGAAAAAAGACAGAAAAATAGAAAAGGAAGACCGTTACAGTAAAGTTCATTCGCGTGGAATATAACAGAGAAATGTTCGTGATGAGTCCATGTCGGTTACTATATAGATACCATAGGCCCTGTTAAACGTTTGATAATTATTTTAAACGTTCATATACGTACGTAATATAGACAAGTTTTTGGATATACGAAATTCCCCCGACGTAGAATCGATTGTGAGATGTTTAAAACCGGGTCATCATATGCTAGCTTAGAAACTCAAACTCTTTATATGACATCGCGAGAAACAGATGAAAAGCGAGGACACCTTAAAATTGACAAAGTATTAAACTTTGTTTTCATTTCAAAGGTAAGACTATCTGCTACCTGTTATGCCTCTCTCCAGTGAACATGTGAAACGTATAATAAGGCGTACAAAATGAGGTGTACCTATATTCACTTTGCCTACAATTATGCGAATATTCCAATATATATTTCTTACAGTATAAAAGTAAAACGAATAATAATTTTAAATCCATTTTCCGATATTACTTGGTCTATAGAAAGCAATGCAAAACGAAATTATTGTTTTGAGTTTCAGGTTTCACAGAAGGAATACTATTGGGTGTCACGCTTTTATCCCTCATTGTATGACGTTCCTAAGCAGCTTCATAACTCTCCACAGTAACCCTATCCAGCACGTGTGGAGTATCCTAGGAAAATCCATAAAGAAAAGGACAATTTACAACAAAGAAACACTGAAAATGTCGCTTGTTGAAGTATGGAACAAAATAAAAAAAGAGAGCTTAAAAAACTTGTCCACTCTCTAACAAGAAGATAAGAGGCTATAATTAAAGCCAAAGACTACCCAAAAATACTGAATGTCAACATTTTTGTAACAATGTGCACTACTTTTGGAGTGTACGATTACTTTTTGTGCCACAGAAATCTGCAATTTGATTTAATTTTTGAGCTGACATTTTGCGCTTTTTTGCGTAAAGTAAATGAAATGTTATTGAAGTTGCAGTCTATTAGTCTAATGAATGTTGCTATTTTTTCAAAAATACTCTTCAGAATATCGATTTTCTTTGGAGACTTAATTTATGTACGAGTACTTTCTGTGTTGAATGTATTTCAGACGCCTAAAACGCCACTTTTAAGAGTTATATTTGCGAGCTACACATATTATAAATGTCTAGTTAGGGGTAAAAGAACAGTTAAAACTGAACTATTTAAATAAACTTTTCAGTAAAATTATTTGAAATAATTTGCTTAAAGTTAAAATTAAATCTTAAATTAAAATATAGACGTAAACATTCCTGAAAACGCTATCCATGTCAAAGTTTAAAGCTATTGTGGATAAATTTGAGCCTTAATTCAGGACTTCATGGGTGAAATTCGTGGGTCAACTCTGAAGATAAATGTCCACGGTAACGTTCAAACTGTATGTAGTCCTAATAAGATTACCGTCCAAAATGTCATCATTTGAGTGGGGTCAAACATTTAAAATGTAAACCCTAACTTTTCTCTGTATTTCTGCTTCCTTGTCCTAGATAACGAACTCAATCTTAGGATGTTGGTTTTCCTAAATGCTAATGAACAGGCATAGGAATTCTCGAGTAATTGGCTACAAGTTATATATACTCAAAGGAAAGACTACAAAACAGGACCTTAGTTCACTGACAGACAGACATGAGTCTGAGTACTCTCTGCAGACACCAAGACTGTACAAGGATTGAGGTAGCACGTAATACAACCTCCCTGCCTATAGTGCATTTTTAGTGCATTTATAGTTCATTATTTACTCCTGTCCTGGCTTTAATGCTTAAAAATTCATACGCCTGCTATCTTTGGCGACGTGAGTTACCAGACAGTTAAGGCAGTTAGGAAAGAAGTTTCCCAAATTTAAAGGGTACCGCTGGTTACGAAAATTGAGGAAAAACTGGAGTGAACCTTACGCAGAGAGGACGGTCTTGACCCGTTGACTTCTGTCCATGAGTCCATGCCTTGGCTACCCGCGTAGGCACAACGAATTTCCCGTCCTCATGGCGTCGCTGATGTATTTGTAGGTGCTTCGTCACGTGCAAGATCGCGGGTTCGAGTTTCGTCATGGGTATGGATATTTTACTCCGTGGGCTAGTGGGTAAAAGTAACTAAGAAAAAGGAACTAGAATCACAAGGAAAATAAACTAATGAAAAAAAGGTAGTTTAGAGACCTACATTCAGTTACTCTAAACTGATGCACTGTTTTAAAAACATTTATTACTCCAATTTACCTTTTGTTCACCAAAGCACTGTTTAGAACATAACTGTGAAAATTATTTTTTGTTAAAGTTTGTGCTTTTTAACCAGATAAAAGTTGTATACTCATTTCTGACATTCGTGAGAAGCACTTTGAAAATAAGAGGGACAGTACTAAATCCACAAGAGAGCTAAATTCCGGCGATTGTTTAGAAAATCTCATGAAGTGTCAGAACAGAGTACTGGACAATACTAGCCCAAGTTTTGGAAGTGCGTGTACTTATCTAAAGTTGGTAATGCTGCCTGCAGATGGCAAGTGGGTGCCCCAAAGGTGGGCGGACGTGCAGGTATGGCTGTGACGTAGCAGTGAAAGTGCCTAAAAGCATGGACGTGAAAAAGTTTCACGTCAGCAGCACAGTTACGTATTATTCAAAAGACAAATGTACTCCACAACACAAATTCATTTAAACCATGTTTTGCTTAATTACCATCATGCAATTAAGCCTGTAACATATGACTAAATTAATTAAAGACGTGACAATCGGCCAGTAAATCGCGTGTTGGAAACATACCTCTCATGTTCTAAACGTGTAAAAAAAACTTGACTGCACAAAGAGGACATCACAAATATGAAATAAGCTCAAGTAGGGATTAAAAAGGAGGCATCACTTGCATCTTTTATACAGCGAAACATAATTGTACTAATGTAACAACTTGGTTTTCTAAATACGCAATTACTTTAAGTTAACATTTTTAAAGTTTTCAAGAGGTGAGCAAGTTAGAATTGGTATAGTTATTTCTCATGCTGTTCTATTCAGTAAATGATATTAAATTTACCATTTGGCAAACTATACCTGAATTATAATGTGTGCAAACTTGAAAATGCGAGATAATTTCCGAAAAAGCACAATGTATTTTTTCCAGACAATCTGTCTTCTAAAGGCAGAATACACTATTGAGTGATATACGTATAATAAGAAGAGAATAGGTATTAAATCTATGGGAAAATTGCAATTAACTTTGGGTACTACTTCTGAAGGTACTGACAGTATTTCGACATTCATTTAAATTCTACTGACAGTATACTCCAGGTGCTAAAGACTTCTATAAAGACAAGAAAATATGGGGTTTGTGAATTGTCTTAGTAGACTGAGATACACGATAGCTTTTATTTGCGGTCTTCATTTTTCATTCTATCTTTCTTTTTTTCTTGCTTTGTTTTTTCTTGCTTTGTTTTTCTTCTTTTTTGTAATTTTAAGTATACCTAATAATAATGAGTTCAATGCATTTATCTTCTGAAATGAACTGATTATTTCGAAAGCTTTCCAATTAGTAATAAATACAATATAATCAATCATAATATACTAGCACTTACATTGGGACGTATTACACATGCAAGAGAGTTGATTAAATAATACAATTTCAGTTACATTGCGGACTTCCTTATTTATCGATTTTTGTGTCTAGTTTATTTGTTTCATTCCGTTCAGTATATTAATATATAATGTGGTGGTTCCTTTATATTTATCACTACATCATTAATATTAGCACAAAGAGGAATTATTAAAATATGTCTAAACATTCGCCAATTTGAAATTAAACACCGTAAAGCTTTCCCTCGTCCAGCGAAGCATAATAATTTGCGATGCTATGAAATTTAGATGCGTAAAATACTCTGTGCATACATGTAATATAAACGGGGAAATACTTTTTATAAGAACACTTGAAGATCTGGTGTAGTACTTCCTTCTGTCGGCGTACATGCTTAATTCTTTCCGGCGTGACAATAAACAAACGCCACCACTTCCTATAGAACATACATAGATTTCTAGTCCATGAAATATAAACAAAACAACTTTTTACCAAATATGGGAAACTTAAATCTGTCATAGACGGGGACTAAAATAAACTACATCCCTGAGAAATTACCTTCAGTTTATATGTCCATTAACAAATTTTCGGGACTTCTTACTCTTGGTTACTAAAGGTTACAACTTACAAGTGATGAAATAAAATTGTATTTGCGTGTGGCCCAGTGAAGCGGGGCCATGCTCCTGATAAGGGATAGACACACAGATATGCTCTGGCCTAATATAGCAATTAACACGGTATATAGTCCACCTCTAAGGTGTGCAGGTAGCATGTCTACCTCACATTCAAAAGTTCGAATATGGATAAGATTTTTACGGGGTTCTCTCTTATCCTGAAAGATGAACTTGGGGTAACTAAGTTCTATGCTCCCTTGAGTCTCCCTCATTTCACTCATCGTCCGATATAACCTACGTTAAAGAAAGTTAAAAAAACATGGTAGACCTATACGGTTTTAATTTTAAGTGACAATGTAAGGCAATACAGTTTAATGCCTTGTCATTTACCATGTACTTGGTAAAAATCTGTAACACTCTGAATCTTCTCAGAACTTGCAAATGCGTTAACTTTGCCGCAAAACCGCACTAAGATCCGCTCCAATAAATTGTAGGCAAACCTTAATAGTCGACATGTATGACGACATTTACTTTTGTTGATTCACTGTGCTCAGAATATATCGAATACGTTACGTTTTAGTGAATCCTATGAATAAAAACCTAAATAAATCTCAATTGTATTCTGATAATTACAAACATAACTACCCGCCCTCTGTGTTTCAAACTAAATGTTTAATTAAGACTCAACCACAACAGCAATCTTCGTTCAAAGTTTACAGTATTGTAAGAGGTATCCACATGCGTACTCATAAACCGTATTTGACACAAGATTAACATCATTATCAATAAAGTCTCCATATCAAAACATTATTGCCTAATGAATTTAAATTGATTTTATTAATGTTAAATATTTCTGTTACTTCTGCTTCAGAGTTATGTCTAAGACAACTTATTCATCATAATTGTTCACCTTCCCTTATTCTCATTAATATTAATTTAATCAATGTTCAGCAATTTACACATTCATATGTTGTATTCAAAAACTCGTTTAAGTGAAATAATGTTTTCCTCTTGTGCGCTTCATCATCATCATCATCATCATCATCATCATCATCATCATCATCATCATCATCATCATCATCATCATCATCATCATCATCATCATCATCATCATTAAATTTCCAAGAATAAGAGCACGTTTTTACAAAAGTGTGTTATGATTATAGTTAAAATATTGATATATTAGAGACAAAGGATATCTCAAATTTCATAAATAAAAACATACAGTATAGGAATCTATATGCTAAATATACATTAACAGAAAGAAATTAATCAAATATTTTGAAAATGTTAATTTAAAGTGTGTTAAATTCTGTAAAACAGTTTCCCTCTTGGAAATTAATTGTTCTTTCACACTAGCCGTGTGTAGGACGCACCTGAAAGGGTAGAGCCAGAATCAAAAATTCAATGACATAGCCGGGATTTGAACCACGGATCTTCTGGTTTCCGTCCAGCCGCTCTAACCATTTGAGCTATTATGGCCAACGTGCCAACATGACATTAAATTCTCCAACTGGCTCGTGTTTCTCCCGGTAAACCACTAGGAGTTCTCATAAACACATGAGACAACCACCTTAATGGCGACTTACTATGCTGTAAGTACTTTAAGGCCCGGGCTTTATAGTTCGCCCACTATTGGGTACAATTTTTCTCCGTAAGACGTCACTCGTTTCAAGTATGCACCAATTACATTCGTTGATGTGGAGAGAAGTTTTTCAATGCTTTTGCAAATAACTATCAGAACAGGCGGCCCTTTACGCCTAAGATTTAGAGATCACTTGTGATATGCTGCATCGGCAACTGAGGTAAGCTTTCTGAAGTTAATTTCTCCGAGGGTGGTTAAGCTTCAAACTTATTTATTAAATATCTAATTTGAAATACATTTATTAATTTGTAGGTACTACCTTTTACGCCACATTTTCCAATCTTTAGCTTCTTTTCAGAATGTTTTTAGAGCTTTTTAAAGGTCCTTTTTGGACAATTTATTGGTCATGAACATCCTAGCCCTATTAATAATACATCCAACAGCCCTTCACAGTCAGCTCGCTTCGTGTTCCACAACTCGAACTTCGGCGGTAAGGTGAGTCACTCTGAGGGAGATGTAGTGCGCTAACGATAATTGGCGTGAAGAAAATCACCATGGAAGTCAAAAACATTCGCAACAGCTAAAAGCATTTGCAATGCTAGATATACAACTGAAACTGTATCGAACTAAATTTGCTACCAGAAGCTTTTCAAACTGTTAAATGCTAATTCTTCCACGAAAGTTAAATCTTGTACTAAAGAAGGGAGGGAGGGAGAGATGGAGGGAAGTAGAAATAGCTAAATAAAGCAGTATAATGGACTCATCAGCTAAAGAATTTGTCGTGAACAAATACTAACTGCACTACCCAACAACTCTTTTTCATACCTTGCGGCAAACCCGCATACCAGCGTTAAATTGATTGGGTTCTAATTGGAGCTATGAGTTCTCTTATCCTCAGGTGAATGGTTGTAGGAAATAGATTTTGGTGGTTGTTGGCTACTCAGTCGTATTAATAAAACTTTGTTTGTTGCAGAATTATTTGGTTTAATTCCTACTAAGTTTGCTTATCGACTTGGATCGGTGACCACCTGTTAGTAAAATTCCTAACATAAATTCAATTTTAACTCATTGACGTTCAGCCCACCCTGAGTTGGGGAACGCCTACCATGAGTTGTAACGGTACACATCGTCATCAAATCAGCGAATTAAATCCCTTTAGCGTTCATGCTCAACTGCATTTTGAAAGCCCCTTTGTCCCAACACATTCCTGGCTGGAAATATTCTATAGTTCTCAGACATAGAACTTTTACTGGCACAAAGAAGTTAATGGTCCTCCCTCTCTCCGAAATGTGCATATTTTTACAAGAATATGTTATTTTCCTTTCCTTCCTTATTTTCTTTTCCTGCTAGTATGTATGCTATATTAAATTATATTCTTTCCTTCTTATTCTTTAAGTCAACCGCTATTTTAATCATTACTCCATCCATTCAAATTTCATATTAGTATAACAAGATTTTATATTAGTTTAGCAAAGCATTTTTATTAATTTATCTTCTTTTTTTAGTTATCTGATTTCGATTAATTCGCCGCCTCCCAATCGCTGCCTGATACTGCGATTACAACTTCCGCGATAAAGGTAGACAATTCTTAAGGGAAAAGGTGTGCTGATTTTGAAAATAAAAAAAAAGCCACAAAAATTTCCTATTACGTCAGCTTAAAAAGATATGGGAATATTTAGGTTCTAACTTACGAGGTTTCAGATAATATGTTAGGTTATATTTTTTGGTGATGTAATGATATATGGTTTAGTATTAATCGTGCTGAATTACAATTAATTCAAAATGTTTTAAGTGCATGCAATAATATTTGGAATATATATTTAAGGGACATACTTGTAAATGTGCTTAAAAGTGCTTGGTAGCACGTAATTACTTCTTGTACTCCTGTCTGCTTTCCCTCAGAAGAAACCAGCAATAATTCCCAATAATTACTGAGCCCTTACAACCTTGGTACCTCTTCTCCATAATGGAAATGTCCTGATGAAATCGTTCCCCTTTTACATCACTAAAATTACCCAGATTTTCCGGAAAAATGTGTAAATGTGAACGGAGGAAGAGAATTTTCAAAGATATTCTGTACTCTTTATAGAATTTAAACACATTTGAGACTAAAGTTTTATAGGTTTCTTTCCTTTGTGTTTTCAAGAAAATCGACCACAACCCCTGTAAATAATTGCCAAGCTGCTAATTTCACCGATTGTGACGTTCTTTTTTCAAACACTTCGTCCTCTACCAGTTTTCAGAGCTGAGGTCCAACAAAAATTCCTTCCTTCAATTTTGTGTAAGTTGAAGGAAATCTGCATTGCAAATATGCAAATCCACTACCGACCTTGTTGAGTGTCTTAACAAAATTCATCATCATCCCAAGTTTATACGTAAGAGAGGGAGAAGAATCTTATCAGGCTGAACCAAAGGTGTTTGTTTTACATTTTCTTTCCAGGGACATAGGTATTACTACCGCGTTCTCCATTGTTGTACCACAATGTTTTTGCATATCATGGCCGTCCCACAAATACAAAACACAAAAAATGCTATGAATCACCCTTGTAAACCAAGCAGCAAACATTTACTTTAAGGTCACCACATATTTTCCAACAATGAACCTTATATTTTACAACGTAAAATTTTGGTCATACTTTCATAACCTTCTTTAAGACCTACATAATGGGAAACTGGAACAGATGGACGTTTATTATTATTAAATAATATATTATTTAAGTCGAATCATGATGAATTTATTAACAATATCCAGTCATATGGTTTATGCTCAATTCCTAACTCACTTACTAAACCACTGATATCTATATAGAAACATATTCTCTTCCACTGATAATGTTTTTCCAAATTCCTGATGCCTATTTAGAAACTGTAATTTTTGCATCAAGTGCAAGTAATTTCCATTGTTATATAGCCTGGAACCTAGTAGTTCAGATTCTTCTTTTGACACATTTAAGTCGCATGCCAAATCATTCAAGTCTACTTGCCCTACAAAATGTCTTTCACTTTCAAAATGTTCTGGTTGAAATTCAGGATCTTATGAAAAGGCATGGTTAAATTGTATATGTTTTCATGTTTACATTTAACTCATTTTATATATATATACATATATGTATATATAAAGATTGTGACGTAATGAGTAATTTTAAGCATCATTTTCAGGATGTACTGTGAAAATGGACTAAAAACACGTATTATCTGCGTGGAGGTATATTTGATGTTGGGTTATGTTATCTTTAACTGCGGTTCTGTAACCCTAGGAAAGACATTTTGAACAGCGAGGATTTACTCCATAGCTTGTGACACACTTTTAATGTAAATTCTGTCGAAAAAAATTACAGTTTTGTTGTGAATTACTAAATTTCCAGCAACTTAATATTTTATGCACCTTTCGTCTATTCTGTTGATAAACATAATAGGTACTTTAGCAGTTTTAAAATTTTGCTGCATTCTTTCTTGCTTTATACAGGTTGTTTCAAAACGACACCGAACGAATATATAGAACTAGTTGCTTAGCTTCTATGTGGCACATAGACAGTTTTACCGCCAATATAGCCATATTAAAAAACCGCTCCAGAATGAGTGTAGATTAGGCAGTGACAGGAGCAACGCCACGTGCCTCACGCTATCGAAGGAATCGCAGGTAGGTGATACCGTGCCGCATCTTGAAGCTGTTTGTAAACATACCAACATACTCCACGGTAGCTTGCTACTATTAAAAAATTCTTTGGCTTCTGAAACCGCAATAAAAAAGCTATGCCTTAGGTATTTGTTTATAGGTGATTACCGTGTTCCAACATTCCGTTATAACAGTCGATGACGGCAAATAAGCTGGTGGACACATGCAACTTCTTTTAGAGGGAAGTTAATGTTAGTGAGGCTGAGGTTGGAAGCTTTAAATGATAAAAAGAACAGAACAGTATCAAAGAATTGTATATAAATTTAATCGAAATTAAATGCCTTATGCAATAAGACAATCATTTTATTTCACTGGCTTTAATAATACTATATATGCATTGAATACAAATAAAGCATTTGCAACTTAAAAGGAAGCTGCTGATTTTACAGTAATTAGTTTAAAGTACTGTACAATTAAGATCATAGTAACATGAGCAACTTTGAAACTGTCCGAGTCATTAGTCGACATTTTCACAAATAACTGTCCTTTGCCCCATTACCTGAAAGCGAGGCTAGGGTCACTGATAAAGAGCAAGGGGCAATGCTTTTGTTTTCGTGGCTGGTGCGTCCCAATAACAACTTTTGAGGTTCGACACCAGTGATTCCTGCACTGCCTAATCACAAAATAATGTAATATTTAATTTTGCATAAAATTATACGTAAGAGAATTCCGAAGTTGCGACACCAAATTTCGGACTAGTTCAGTTATAAACTAAGAAACGGCTATATTTGTTCGGTTTCGATTCGAAACAACCTGTATACTTTTACGTTACCTTTATATTTGATTTATTAATTTGTTTCCAGTAATATATATTATCGAGTCAATCTTGGCACTGGAAAATGGTAGCTCACATGCGATACAATTAATAGGTCAATAGGCATTTTTGAATCTCTGCCTTATCTGGTTGTAGGGTTCCTCTGTGGTGTGAAGACCACTGTTAAGGAAACTGAATTTTAGTGCTGTGCTTACATAAAATCCTAACTTTACTTTAAATTGTATTGCTTAGTGTCGCTTTAGGATATATAAAACTACAACACCATTTTATATAAACGAAAACATTTCAAAATATTCTGTTAATAGTTTCGGGAATTTAATTTTGCAGGTTCGTAATATTCCATCAATTCAAACTTAGATAACTTAAAATTATTTAAAGTGTTTTACTTTATGCACATGCAATGTCTTAATTATTTTACATAGGCATATTTAGGAGCATATTATGGAAGTTTTCAGTGCATAAATGCATACAAAAGGAACACTAGAGCATAAAATGTATGCCCTAAAAGTTGCGTGAACCAGGTACTGAATATCATCCTTTGGTAATATTTTACAAACCTGTCATTTGTTTTATATTACCGCAAACATTTGGTGTGGTATCTGTCCATTAGTTTAAGTAAAGAACGCAAGCTTGTCATATCACAACTGAATAAGCCGACAAACCAACCAAGGGTAAGTGGCACTGTCGGAAACCGTTACCCATCTTCTTGGCGGTCTTTTATGCTGACAGTCAATAGAGCAGTAGCGGTTATAATAGAACTCTATATAATCTTTCTGGGACTACTTCAATCCTGCTGCAAACAAGGTACATAGGTATGTTTTAGAGGTGGCGCCTGACCTTGCTCGGATGTGCGCGAGTGACGTCATGTAAATCAATGGTGGGGTTAAGATAACTGCTTTCACCAGCAGACTGCTGATAAAGCTAGTGGGTTAGATGACCGATGACTAAACTGACACCCCTTTTTCTAACAAATAAACAAGTAGACTCGACCATAACCTACTGCACAACATTACGTCATAAGCCACGTCTAAAAAATACATCTGTAGAGCTGACTCCACTCGCCCCAACATGTGCGCACATATTTTGGAATGGGGATATGCACATCTGGTTGGCATTGTAGTTATTTTCATTATTTTTCCGCAAGGGGTGGCATCATGTTCTGCACGTGGTGCAGTAGTATATCTACAGTTTAATATAAACTTGGAGACGGAATAATGTTCTTGGTCCTTTTCTCCTTGTGATGAGCTAGTCTGTCTATACTCCTTCCGTATTGTGTGCTTGTCCAGGTGAAATTTGTTTTGACAGCATCCAGCAGTCCTATTGACTGCGAACGTATTCTTTCCCAAATAATAAGCACGATGACAAGAACGTGCCATATAGAGCACGTGTAGATGTTTTAATTGATACACGTGGGTACTGTGCTTTGTATATGATTTCTTTTCTGTATGAGCAGTTGAATAATAAATTTTAATCTGATGTTTTCCAAAATCTCAAAGAACTGACACATGGATCCACACTGTTAAGCATTTTACGGGAGCTAAAAAAATAAACATAGAAACTGGTGTAGCAAATGGTTACAATACGGAATGTGAACTAACATAACGAAATAACAGTTTACTGACATTTCACTTGGCGTTTTATAGTAGCTGCTATCGACTCATCGCTCGTGTCATTTTGATGTTTGAGACTCCTAAGTAGATAAGGAGTTGAAAAATATATTTAGAATCAGCTTTTAAATGTTGTAAGCGACCTGTAGTTTTCACGTGTTCCTTAAGTGTCCAGATTGGTTCAATGGTTTGGATCTCTATGTAAGGGTTTGAAAATAAGATTGGAGATTTCGAAACATTAAAGTAGGTGGTTTGCAATTTTTACCCGGTTTTAATAACAAGAGTCGAAGTGCCCTTTGGCAAGAAGTTATATTGCCAAAGTTAATTGATAACCCATTAACTACAAAACTGTTTAAGATAATTAACTGAATTTTTCGAAACGCGTTCAGTAACACTTTTAGAGTTTACTGATGAAAAGAATATATTTTTCTTTATCAGAAGGAAAGATTTTACTTCTTTAAAAATTGCCTAAACTTATATTGAAAATAGTGGTTTTTAAACCATAAAAATAACCATGCATTACACATATATAAACTTTTGCCATTAAATTAAATCTCTGCTAAAGGTGTGGTAGGAATACTAAAATTAAAATATATTCAAGTCCTGAGACCAATAGTAATGTATGGCTCAGAAAGCTGGGTGCTGACAACCAGAGAAGAACAATGGTTATTACGGTGGGAAAGGAAGATCCTGAGAAATATATTTGGAGTGATAAAGGACTTGGACGGATGGAGAATGCGGACTAACTTGGAGTTACAGTGCCTGTCTGGACAACCAAATATACTAGTGAAAATTAAACAAGGAAGAATAAGGTGGATTGGCCATGTGCAGAGAATGCCGAAAACCAGTGTAGTTAAAGAGATATTCATAGGAAAGCTGGATGGCAAAAGGAGACGACGAAGACCCAGGAAAAGATGGGCAGATGATGTAGAAGACGACTTGAGAAAGTTAGGGGTTAAAGGCTGGAGAAGAAAAGCAGAGGACCGAGTAGAAAGGAAGAGGGTGGTTAGGGAGGCCAAGGGCCTACATGGCCTCTAGCGCCAACTATCATCATCATCATCATCATCATCATCATCATCATCATCATCATCAAGGTGTGGTAATATTTCAGCACTTTATGCTGTTCTTTTTTAACTAACGTCCTCCAACGTTGCAATATCGGACTATTAATGGAATGGGCGAAATTATGGTAAGATGGGCCCAGTGTCCATAGAGCTTTGTTACCCGACATTCACATGTCAGGATAAAGGAAACCCCCGGAAAAAAAGCCTTATTCAGATAACACCCTGGCCGAGATTCAAACTTGCGACCACCTGAACGTGAAGCAAATACGTTACCACATACGCTACAGAGCAGCTAGAAGATATTTGTGTTCTTCACAAATTGTTGTTTAAAAAAGATGAGCAAGTCTGAAACCTACACGCAGCGTTATTTCCAATAACACTTTTAAACTATTGACGGTTAACCTAATTGTTAGAAAGTTGTATAAAAATGAACTGAAGCTTTGAAATATTTATAAGAAATTAAAATTTTAGTATAGAAAATATCATGAAAATCACCATTTCGACTCCACTTATATCATTAAATGTCCAAGTCAGATTCTTCAAATGGAGCAGATTTGTACTTAAGGGACTGGAATGCAATTAGGTATACTTTCTTAGTCGTAAGATACCGCATATGCATGTGGAACATTTTGTACTTAGAGACCAATGCATAGAAGCGAATATACGGTTAAGTGTCAGCGTTTGAAATTTCATTTCTTTTCTGTGTCATAAAATATAAATAATCAAAATTGTATTGCAAGTCAACATAGCCCTATTTGTCTCAGGTCATGTGACATTTGACAACCGCCAGGTCGAAATTCGCCGTCAAAGGGAGATAGGAAGGCACAGCAAAGATAACAGAAGTTGCGTGTCAAGTTTAACCCAAATACCTGAAAACTTGCAGCAGTCTTAAAGAAATGCACACATATAGATAGTGCGCAAGTCTCCAAGAAATATCAGCTCACACTGCAATTTTGTGTACCTCATCAAAGCGTCACTTTCTATTTGTTCAAGAAAACCTATAAAGGCAGAAAGAAAATATAATCCTTAGTTATATAATTCTCCGACCCATAAAATTAATTCAGACTTCCGCATTTTGCTCGTCACATTTGAAATGCTAACGAAGTGTACTTGGTACTGACGATGTAAGCATACCGCTTTTAAAAGTGGGTTAGGCTTGAAAGATACGCTACAAGACAAAAGGCTGTGTGCAGATACAAGCTGTTGGTGACTCAACCACAACTTCCCGGCAGTGAATATGCATTGCCAATGACACTTCTAGGTGATTATATCTCTCCGATGTACAGAAACGAAGGCTTGACTTCGTTAAGGTTACGTAAATAATTTAATTTTGGTAATTAAAAGTGGGCAACCCTTTCTAGACAAATATTGCGTGCAATAAACAATTTTATTAGTGAATTGAACTGGTGTTATCCTTAACAACACATTCATGCATACACTGAGCAAAAGATTTAACAGTTCTGCCTAGGAAGCCGAAGGAAGCTCCCAACGAAGTAAATAAAATGGATCGTTGCTTCAAATTTTTGGCACCATTTTCATCGCGCGAAATACTGCAAAAATAGCACACATAGCGTAGTATCACAACTTTTGTACATTATTGCTTATTAAGCAATAAATGGTTATGATATTGCTTACTAAGCAATATTTTAACGTTGACTTCATTCTTACTGCTGCCTGACTGCCGCTTTATCTGTCAAGAGAAATGTTCACAAATATATGTTATGTTCGAGTTTCATGGCCATCACATGAGTAGTTCTAATGTTTACATTAATATATGTAAGCATACATTTATATAATAGTTTTTGTAATTTTTGATAAAAATTTAATTAAATACATTTGGGTTATAAAATTAATAGAGCAGTTTTTACTATAGTGAATTAGTACTGTAAGGAAATTTTATATTATTCACTATAACTATATAAAAGACAAAGTTTAGATTATCGCTGAAGTTATGGACCGAACTAGTTTTTTATCTATGACTTTTTTGAAGCGAGTCTACGATTGCCTAGAAAAGCACATACGCTTGGCGCCATCTAACGATCTGTGATATTTGTGTTTCTATCAGCAATGACAGCTGAATCGGTGGTTGACTTAGGTGTACAAACGAGTGAGTAAAAATGGGAATGTAAATAAAGGGCTCAACTGGAGTAAAATGACTTTAAAGTGTGAATGTGACAGTACCTTCCTACCTTACAACGACTGAATAGACTTCTACGAAATGTTTCATAGAATACTGTAAGTCTCAGGGAAGAGGATATACGGTAGTCCGGGGGAAGAAGGATTTGAAAGTTATTTGCATACCGGCTGGCTGTCCATATTTTTCCGTGTTGAGTGGCGTTTCATATTTTGTTATTCGGCGAACGGAGTCATTTTCACCCCCCCCCCCCCAGTAGCAATCCAAGTTCTCTGACCAAAGTAAATTAATGCCAACAATATCTAAACACCCAACTTTTAATAGAGTTTTGGAAAACCGTTACAACGTTAACATTTATAATTTTTCTCGTCCACTGCGTTATTCACAAAGTTTCAATATGACGAACATTTAGGAAGTTAGGTCAATTTTAAACACTTGCTCAGGTATACAAGCCATTTGTGTGATGTGTTCTGCGATAACCGTTAGAAAGGATGGGTGTTCCGAACGCCTGAAAAGCATTCGCTTAAGAAAACAGGAGAGATCAAATGGGAGAAAAATATAAGCAAAATGGGAGAAGGTTGGCTGGTGTGAGAGGGACCCACCTCTGTACCGTAGGTAGCAGCGTGTCTGCCTCACGTTCAAGACGTCCCGAGTTCGAATCTCAAATGATTTATCTGGATAAGAAAATGTCGGTTAACTGTAAGTTCTATGGACCCTGAGCGCATATGAGCATCATCTCACACATTTCATTCATAGTCCGATATGACAACATTAGGGGACGTAAATTACAAATAAATAAATGAGTGAGTGAGTGAGTGAGTGAGTGAGTGAGTGAGTGCAGAGAAAGGGAAGCAGAATAGGAGAAAGGTGGCAAGTCTATGGCGAAAAATAGAAGCAGAAAGGGAGAGAGTGTGGCAGGTCTAGGTGGGAATAAAGGGGAGCAGAATGGGAGAGAGTGTGTCTGTTTTGGAAGCGAGGCAGGTCAGTAGAGAGAGGGTGAGAGAAGAATCTTCCTTGGTTGATGCGTATGAAGCAGCGGCTTCCATTGGCCCCTAATACATGCATACGTAATAAATCAACTGTCCTTAATTAGTTAATCACCTCCTAAAAACAAATTCTTGACTAAGACCCCTGAAAAGGAAAACTGGGCCCAATGCTTTGCATGACTGAACAGTTCGACACAGGAGGAAACATTGCAAATGTAAAGTAACCTACCAAGGTTCGCCTATAACTACGTAATCGTATACCTTCGCCGTAGATGATGTTGGAAATTATGTCCTTGTGCTGTCACATATCTCTCATCTCTTAAGAACATTTTCATGAGCACTCAATTTTCTATATCCATGTTAAAAAACAAGCTTCCTTCGTAAAGCAATTAGAGAGAGAGAGAGAGAGAGAGAGAGAGAGAGAGAGAGAGAGAGAGAGAGAGAGAGAGGGGGGGGAGAAACGAAGTAAGGAAGAAAAATAGAGAAAAGAGCGGACATTAAATCTGTCCAACATCCAATGCCACAAATTCAATCTGCTCAGATTATCAAGTAGTTGCACTTCCTGAACTAGTTGTCTTATAGGATTTTAATTCGAGAAGTTTGACATACAATCTACTCAGATTATCACGTAATTGCACGTCCTGAACTAGTTGTCTTATAAGATTTTAATTTCAGAAGTTTAGTGACATTCTATGCCAAAGTTTGTGAAACTTTTGGTTCGTCTGCAGACTTTTCTGTTTTATCTTTCCTCTGATCTCATCAAGCTTTTCCCTTCCAAGAGCACAGTGATTCTTTTTCAGTTTCTTATCTAGAATAGATCCTGTTTTCCTAAATGTATTCAAAAGATTGCGAACCTCATCTCTGTGAGACACAGCAGGAAATTGCTGTCTCATTTCTCTAAAGAAGTTTGCTGCCATATAGGATTCATATAAATATTCGGTTTGTGCTCTGTAACTGAATATTTTGCCATTGAAACAGCACAAACACATTACAACACTGAAATGGGTGGTTAACAATGTATCAACCCCTGCGCAGTCAACTGTGCATCAGCTGATTAGCCGTCACACGGAAAGGAGGGGAATGAACTGGTTAGAAACAGAGCAGTGCCGGGCATGCAATACGGCCAATAGTAGGTAAATGACCAAGGTTGCTGCAGCATAAACATAAATTGGTGTCTCGGAAATCACGTCATCGGGCTCTAAATCTGCTAGTTTCCGGCCTGCCTTAGCGTGACATCGGAGGACACAATAGTAGCGACATATGAATATGAAATTAAACTGTATCTGGACAGTGTTTAAATCAATATGATACTGATTATTACTTACAGGGCTCTTCATTTAAAACCTAACGGGCGCACGGCATTTCGCTTATGCGCTGTCTAGTGTGCCACAGCAGGCTGTGCTGCTACATAAACTCCGTGCGTAAAGCTTGTATAACACTCTTATAATTTATAGAAGATGCTGGAAATGTCGCCTACCCTCGGCAAAACAAGCATTATATCGGGAGAAGACATTCTGACTCACACGATTAAGTTGGACCATTCATTCATTCCTGGGGTGTAACTAACAAATTGAACTTTAATGCCAGCAAATCATTGGCTATGCTAGCCACTAAGAAAAGAAAGTTGGAAGAATTATATCTCTACATGAGTAATATAGAAATTAAATTAGTGGATAATCTGAAGTATCTAGGAGTTATTTTAGACAGATGTCTGACGTTCCGAAATCATCTTGATTATGTAGCCAGGAAGGCTAGTAAACTTATTACCACACTGACTGCTTTAACGAGACCAACATGGGGCCTAAACGCTTCTTTATTGAAGTTAATTTATAAAGGGGCAGTTGAACCTATGGTTCTCTACTGTGCAGGAGCATTGCAAAGTATTTTTCAGAAGAGATGGGCACAGACTAAATTACTACAGATACCGCGTGGATACATCTTAAGAATCATCCGAGGATACCGCACCATCTCCACTCCAGCAGCGCTCATTATTGCAAATATTAAACCTATCTTTCTAATTGGTGTATATAAGGCAAATATGAACATCAGCAATGGCCGAGAGCTTTGCCACAACATATTTCACACCTGCAACTTGAACAACCAGTTAAACAAGTTTCTCATCCAGACATCTGCGTCTCTAGTCTTCTTGAAGATTGTGCAGCAGAATACCACCAGTACTCCATTTACACAGATGGATCTCGGATAGCTGAAGGGCCTAATAAAAATGCTAAAGTAGGATGTGCGTTTGTAGTATTCTCTCGCTCCATAGAATACCATTCTTCCATGTTCAAACTTGCTAAGGAGTGTTCAGTCTTTCAAGATGAATTATTAGCAATTCGTGAAGCAGTGACATGGTGCAACAACTTACAATGTACCGCTCTCCTTTAGAGTGACTCACAAGCAGCAATTGCAGCTTTGAAAGATGCAAAAAACAGCAGTCCTATTTGCAGCTGAAATAAGAAATCAATTATTAAATGGGTCTCATCTATGTGTTTCATGGGTCAGAGGGCACGTGGGGATTGCCGGAAATAAACGTGCAGATGAGCTTGCAAAGAGAGCTGCGACTTCAGATCTTCCAGAAATTTACACTCTATGCCCCATTTCTTATGTGAGGCAAACATTTGGCAAAGGAGATTATCATCAACGACTGGAATGAATACTGGTTAAAAAGTGATTGTGGTGCTTTGACTAAGGATTTATATTTCTCAACAGTTTCTGACAGACATAAATGTAAATTCGTTAATCCTAAGTTCTCACTCAATTCTTAACTGGACATGGCAAATTTTCAGCTTATTATTTCGATTAAAAATCAAATCCACATCTGAGTGTATTTGTGGAAATCATCTTGAAGATGTCCCTCACATTTTATTTGATTGAAAGGTACGAACTTGAATTATTGCTTCAATCCTTAGGTTACAATTTTTCAAAACCACTTACACATATTCTGACGAATTACAAAACTTATCAATATTTCATGACTTTCTTAAACAAGATATTTCTTAAGCTAAAGGATTCATCTTGATGTTTACTGTTTGTCAGCTTGATATTGAATTTTGTTATGTTTTTTTTTTTTTTTTTTTTTTTTTTTTTTTTTTTTTTTTTTTTTTTTTTTTTTTTTTTGTAAATTGTATTATATTCATAAATTTGTAAACTATATTTCTAATATACCTTTGGGTAAAATAGAAATAAAAAAATTGGATAATAAATAAATAGGTTGGACCACAGTAATGTTTCCGATTTTCGTTTCTAATATTTTGTTTTAGTTTTTCCAATGTGTGAGAATTTGTCTCGTAAACTTTGACTTTCAGGTTACCGCGCAAGTAAAAAGCACACACCGTTAAGTCGGGTGAGCGAGATGGCCATACGCTAACACTTGTCTGCAAACACTTCCCTAATTTTATTCATGGACTGCTCTGCTGTATGGGCAGTAGCAGACTTTTGTTCAAACCACCCATGTGTTTTCTCTTCTTCTCTTAGTTCATGATAAAATGTCATTTCGGTACCTCTCTGCATTTAGTCTGCTCGTAGAATACTGGACCGATTATGCTTCTAGCGCTAACAGCACACCAAACCCCAGCTTTCCGATCATAATGCGGGATTTCTTGAACGCGATGTGGATTTTCAAAAGCCAGTACCGACTGTTATGAATGCTGACACAACCACTGAGGTGAAACCATGCCTCAATTAAAAGTCATTTTCTGATGAAAGAAACCATTCACAATAATGAATTCGTGATACTGGATCACCTTGTTGTAAATCAGACACTAGTACGCTCACACAGTTTTAGGTTTCATAATTTAAATACTCTATATTCAGAAGACTCTCAAATTCCCAACTGTTGTGCTAATTTTGGAATGGATTTGTTGTGAACGTTCAAATTATGCGTCTATGTCGTCTAACTTTTCCTCTGTTAACACTATAAATTTACGCTTTGGTTTTTTGTTTGCCACAGAACTAGTGGTTTCTGGAAGGAAACATTTCACTAGGATACTTTGAATTTACAAGCGCCTGTTCATTTTGGTGTCTGGTGGAATACCACCAAGTGGATTGCAGTCTGCTAGCCCCCGCGCACAACAGCAACTGGTAGTGGGGGAATCCAGCAAGGTCGGAGGAGAGGTAAAACACCTTGTGCTTTGTTAGATTTCAAATGAAGAACCATTAATAAATAATATTCGTTCTTTATACCTGTTCTGTACACAATGAAATGAGACCAATAAATCAAGGAGATTAATGAAATGCATTTGTCAAGATATAATTGTATCGAAGATACCTTGAGTAAAAGAAATAACATATATCAAAGAAAGCACTATAGTAGTAACTCGATTGTATCTGTTCTCATAAAATGTTAGGTAACTTTCACGCCAGACTTCCATACGAGGATGTTCCTGGACACGGCTCCCTTCACTGCGCTGCCTTCGTAGGGTCTCCCCAAAACCCATTTGAAATAAAAGAACTAAATACTGTAATTCTGAGTCTCCTGATGATCTCAATGCATTCTATTTATTACCCTTGAAAAGAGTTTTACACATTAGTTTGCATCATTTATGCATTCGAAAACAAATGAGTTCGTGTATACGGGCGAGTTGGTATACCAGAGCTCGAACGGGGTCCCGCTCTCAGTTCATTTCATTCGAATGTGTACTGTAACCAGGCTCAAGAGGAACGTTCAGTCTGTCCGCTTCAGTGATAGTCTTCCCGTACGTGCCTTAACCCTTTAATGCATGGTGTTGCCCTAGAGCAAAATTAGGATGTATTCAGCTTGAAAAATGTTCTAGTGCAGTTCTTTTGTTATTAAAATATTTTACTAGCCTTTGTCAATTATACTCACGAAATTTAGTCTTTTGAATTGTAAATATTATATTATTTTTACAATTACATTGTAGTGTTTGTTTTTACTATAAAAATCAAAATCCAAGCAGCTGCAGTCCAATGATACCCCATCAGCATCCAATCGTGTCATCACACCGATTATTTTACTTGGGGCCTCCCTGTCCTTTACCACAGGTACATTTGACTGCAATTGCCGAGATTCGAACTCACGACGTTCAGCTTTGAATGGATGGCCAGTCCATTATCTATAGTTTTAACGACCATGGGTATTCAAATCGATTGCGTTGAGGCACCGTAGAAAACGGTATGAAACCCGGTTTAGAAATTACAGCAGAGCGGCATAAGCAGCAAAATAATTCATGCATTAAAGGGTTAAGCGGAGCCTGCGTTCGTGAGATATTCCGTTATGGAGTCCAAAATATCTTAGCATTGAATCGAGTTTATCAATTTGAATATAAAACAGAAGTGACATAAGGAAGCGCTTCGGGGTTATTGTCGAGAAAATAACGACGATAATGATGATGATGATGATGATGATGATGATGATGATGATGATGATGATGATGATGATGATGATGATGATGATGATGATAATGATAATGATAATGATAATGATAATAATAATAATAATAATAATAATAATAATAATAATAATAATAATAATAATAATAATAATAATAATAATAATAATAATAATAATAATAATAATCATGACGATAATGATGATATAATAATCATAAAATAATGGTGATAACAATGATAACGACGATGATGTTGAGAATAAATAATAATAATAATAATAATAATAATAATAATAATAATAATAATAATAATAATAATAATAATAATAATAATAATAATAATAATAATAATAATAATAATAATAATAATAGTTCAGTATTCCTAAATGCACTTTCTACAGTTTGAAACGTTCAAACTATAGCCTATTTAAACAATTAAGGTGCTTCCTAGTGTCGCTAGCTTTCCGTTGCAGATTTTTGTCCTTACCGAGATTATTTTCAGTTGTAACAATAATTCCATACATCGATTGCCTCATTTCGAACGAGTTAGATTTGGAAAAACGAGCGAGACTGATATGCACCATATGAAAGGAACAGAGTAAACCACACGTCCTTGTCATACCGGTCAAGATAAAATGGCTCGAGCAAGCCGCGAACCTTTGTGCTCAGTTGAGCACATGGCATTTAGTAAACTTATGTACGCGTTATGCAGCATTTCCTGGATACCAAATCATCTGTGTGGGAGAACAAAGAAAAACACTTACCTTCATGCCAGGATGGACACCTACTGCGTTCACACCATACCGACAGCTTAGTCTCTAAATAGCACAACTTACGAAACAATTCTAGTACTCCCTAATCATAAAATATACCGAACACGACGTGGGCGTTTGCCAGACAAACACCTCTGCCAATGAATAAATATGACGTCTTTAGTCTACCCACGGCTTGCAACAAACACTTGGGTAAACACCATACGCAATTCTTTCTCTTCTTTGCTGTCAAACACAATAGTAGAGAAAAGTATTGCATTTTATGTAAGCTGCCTCTTTAATAAAACTGTTATTTGCATAGTTATAAGAAGTACATAAATAGATGACATAAGTCGAAACAACAGACAAGCAAGTAGCACAAAACAATAAGTTCCGTAATGGCAAGAATGTGAATGGGTGGATCTCGTGAAAACTTAATGTGAAAGAACATTAACTCGTTTAAGGGAACTTAACACGGGTTGTTTTTCGTTTTCTTTAACAACTTTTTAATATTTTTATATTTCTGTATGTTTGTTTCCCTGCGTAAATTTCATAAAATTTATTAAGTGATTTCACAGATACGATTAATTTATATTTTTCATATCCAATATTTGAAAAATATGAGATACTCGTGGCGAGATCATTTGTTTTTCCACCAGTATGATTTATCTCACATTAATATTTTAACTCCTAAACTGTTTGTTGTATGCTTCTTTATTTCTACTTTGTATAACAAACTATTAATTATAATCATTAATGCAGTTATATCAGTTCAAACGTACAAATTTTAAATATTGATAGCACTACTGAGGTCAAGTTTTACTTTGTAGCCCAAAAAGGGCATTACAACATTTTCAGATACTACATACAGTTCCATGCAAAAGCAAAAAACTATCCCTCATTGGACATTTTGCATATCGAAAAATGTGTTCTCAGAAAACTTAAACATATCAATACAAGCTAATGTACGTGCTGAAAAGAAGTTAAAATAGTTCGGAACTATAGGTCTCTCCTCTCCTTAATCGTCTTAATCTAACCTTCAACCATTTTAACACCTTTTTCTTCTTTCTGGAGGAATGTATCTGTTCTGGTGTGGAGCGTCGACTTTCAAACTTTCTACATGAATCTTTTTTAAGGCTACTCTTTTTCCTATTACAGTAATTCCTTCAGTTCAATTAGTGTTTATTTTTTCTGAAGCAATGCAACCCATATAGTATTCAGAAATGACATCAGTACTTGCTATCTCTGAAGTTTTCCTGGAAATAGATGTTTGTGGTGGCACTTACCCCAAACTGAGAAATGAAAACCTTCATCTGCATTCTGAGTTTTATTTTGCGTGTATCTTGACAAAACCTCAGTAGAGCCTAATCTGTTGTACACGGTGCTCATTTTATCTGTGATTTTGACGTCATTAATAGCATCGCTGATGGAGCGAGTTTATATACGAGCAAGCCCCAGCGGCTTGCAATCGTATTTGATGTGCTCACAGCAGCTGTGAGGCCTCCCTCTATCGGCAGATAAATTTCCTATTTGAGAGGTGATTGTAATATAAAGATACACAATTTCGCCTGGTGCGTAGATAAGATAACTGATTAAACAAATATATATGCTGCAATGCAATGCACTGCAAAGCTAATTATGCAGCCATGAAAGTATACCATGAATATGCGAAATGATAAGCCAATGAACACTTATTTCACAATGAACAGCTGTTTTTCTATTACAGTAGACATATAAGCATACTGTAAACCTGTCACATAAAATAGAAATACTTCAATTTGATCTCAATTCCTTTCTATCACCCACAGTTTCCTCACAATGTAACTTCATTACAAACCAGAAAATTAGCAGAACATGTTCTAGGAATGAAGAATAAATTAGTGTTATAATATGTACAAAGCTTTTATCCAAGTCTAAACAACAAAATATCTCTAGTACATAATCCAGTAATGTGTAGAAGCTTATAGTTGTTACATCTCTAGTACATAGTCTTATGTGTCAATTTTCTTATATTTCATTTCTCTCTTCCCCTCAAGCATTGTCTGTATTGCGAGAAGGTGTGCTTGAGGCCTTTCTGACATTACATTATTTATTGCTTCTAGACTGGAACCAGTCACTTTATAGCAACCAGTGTCTCTCTTTTTGCGAGTAACTGATCCTGTATCTTGGAAATGTTTGATGCACCTATTGGTTTTAAAAGACTTAAGGATGCCAACATTAAATAGACATTTTAATTAAGCGTGAGAATGACAAAAAATTTACATCGTGTATTGATACAGCGTAAGACGTTTGTGTTGCAAACAAAAGTTTGTCAATTTGACGGTACCTGGACACTTGACAACATTACGCTCCGAGGGACTTGTCTGAATGCTAGATAGCGTTTCATAAACTCCTCTATGCAGTGGTTTAAATTGTCGCACCAATTTTAATTTTTCGCATTCATCCATGAAGACGTGGTGGTCCGATATAACTTAACTTTGGAGGACGTAAATTAATATAGAATAGTTTTAGCTTTAAAATATATTGGCTATTGCTTGTATTCTTATATAGGTGAAGTTTTGTTCCATTAGTTGCAGTAATGAATACCAGATGGAACAAAATGGGAACAAAAATGGGCGTGGCAGGCATTTAAATTTCCATGCAAAGGTTTCTAAAATGTCAGCCAGACCCTTTAAAAAGGGTTTGAATACTGTAAAATAAATTTAAATGTTTCATTAGCATTATAAAGAGAATTTCTGTAGCAATGAAAAATAATAAGATATGCTGACCATTTTAGAAGAAAACAAAGCCCATAGTGCCCTCAAGAGGCTGCACGAGAATCCTAATCAAATACTAAATGACACATACAATAGCGAGGGATGGTAATTTTTCGTAAATTTGATACAGCCGAAATGCGTAGTATTTTAATATTTTTTTACGTAAACCCATTGATTAACGTGCTTTGAAATTGCGAAGCTGGCCCAAATGCGACAAATGTAAAATGTGTGCATGGGGATTCGGCAATGCAACCAGTCTTGGTTTATTGTACCTTATGCTCCCAAGTTCGGCCTCCCGGGAGGAAGAATGAGGAGAGAGGAGACACATGGCGGCAGTCCCAAAGAGCTACAACAGTGTAGAGGGCAGGGCCCCTACATTTTACTTAGATAGAAACCTCCCCGGACAGATTTGGACAACGGACATTTCGCCAACCTCTGGTTCGGAGACGGTCCCAGCAGTCGGTACGGAGATCGGCAACCGACCTACCGAAGGAGGAAGTGGTTCACTCAGAGCAGATCATCCTGCCATGCACCGCCGAGACTCCCGCCGACACTTCTAACCTGAAAGAGACCACCAGATGAGAGATGACATGAATTGATAATGGAGATGAAATGGAGGGACAGGAAATTCGGAGGATGTAATCAACTTACCCAGCATTCGCCTAGCGACCCGGGAAAACCCCCAAAAACCTTATGGGTCGGGTAGGTCGGCTATGGGAATCGAATGCGGGCTTCCCGAATGCGGGCAACAGACGAAACCACCTGAGCCATCCCGCTCGGTAAGAGGTTATAGTCTGATTTTTAAAAGACGATACGTGAAGGACATCTATTTCTCCACGTGGGGTGCTGCAATGTTGCCTAGACCTAAGTTACGCATACTCCCCTCTTTACCCTCTCAACCCACGAAATGTAAACAAGCGTTCGAGATTATCACATCTCAACAAAACAATGGATACTTAATCTGTATCAGCCTACTTTAAGAAAAAAATAAGCGTTGTAGCGTCTTCACAAGTGCGCGTTCTTTTAAATAAATTTTTCACTCTGTAACTAATATTCCATACTTATAGTTATTGTTGGTATGCATTGTAAGTTTACATTCCTGCAATAGTTCGGTAAGTAATATTTATTAATATTTTAGTTAATATCTTAACTACTAAAATGAAGATTGATATAAATACACATAGTGCAGAAAATGGTATGCAATACACATGTGGTAAGCACATAATGCAATCTCGGACATTGAAAAAAAAAAAAAGCTCGACGCAAGCGCCTCGTTTTTTTTTAAACCTTTCCTCGTTCCGCATAAAGTGCTTACCACATTGGTATCGCAATATACTATTATTAACGAATGTGTCAATTGCCATTCTCATATCAACTCCGCCGATATGCCGGAATTTTGACCCATAGGATATCTTTTACATGCAAGCATATCTATTGACATGAGGCTGTCGCTTTTGGTTGAAAGGAACAAGCTGTTCATTGATAAGCAGCAAACTCTCGTCTTCCTGTTCAAAGAATTCCCTAAGAAAACAGACAAATTCTCTAGTTTGATATACAATGTAACACAGGGACCGTAAGCTGATCTTTGCCTCGGGCCATGAATCCACCATCTACCTCTAATCCTACCGCCACTACGTCTTGTTTTAAAACAACGTACCTTACTTTTGCTTTCACAAAGTAGGCTAACAATACAAAGCGCAACTGAACACCCATGCAAATTCTCGTTTCCCGCACAAAACTAGCGATAACTGACCTGAGGAGTATGCGATTCACCTATATGGCAACTTTTGTTTACGTTTCTTTTTTTTTTTTTTAATTTTATCCATCGATCAGCAATTATGCTTTACAGATGTTTGTTATAAGATACATAGGAACAGGACACATAACAATGGAGGTAGCCATGAACGACTCCTCTAACTAAATATGGAGGATAACTGTAACACAAATTGAGAACTTAAAGTCTGATGGTAGTAATCACGTGTCTGAGTCGTCTGTGCTGGAGACGTCACTCAGGAGAAGATCTTGGGGCAGTCTGCGCTTCAGGCGAGTTGGCTGGCGAGTGCGACAGCCGAGACGGTAGGTAACAGCTCCAGGGACCTCCTGGAGATGGTAAAAGATTGTTTACGTTTCCACAGCAACGACCTTCCCCTCTTAACCTTCGCGTCCCTTGCTTGATGACCTTCAAGTATCTTTTAAAAATCAGACTGTAGTAAAGAAGTCAGTAGAAAGAAGAGCAGGAACAGATTAACCCCCCCCCCTCCACTCTTTCATGCAGGTTCTGCTGTGAATTTTTAAGCGTTTCATTTCTGTCACCGCTAATCGAATATTTTAAAGATTTGAAGATTTAAGTGAAAGTAGAAGAAAGATCCTATTTCTTCAAACCGTTAATATGCATGCTTTTTTATTCCCAACTGGTAGTAAAAACTAAATACAATACATACAATAATAAATACAATACAATGCAATAAAATTAACTGTAATTACAGCAGAACAGGAGTGACAAAACAGAATATTTATATATGTTCTATGATTGGTTTCAAAATTGATTTATGGATTTACATGGTTTGAGTTTATTTTGTGTATTGTGTTTTTATTATTTGTTTTCCTTCGAAATGCTATAATGCAAATACATAAACTCTAAAACTTCCCAAATGAAGAAATAAAAGTGTAATATTTTTTATTTAAAAGTACTAAAAATCACTACCCATAACGACAGGTCGTACATGTTCCGATACTGACATCATTGATATGTAAATTTATAATAGTTTGTAACACTAGCCACACAGTGGCTCAAGTCTGATACCAAATGTTTAGAAAACAGTGGTCATATTTGCAATAGCTAGATATATTGCGTCCATTGTCTAATGCAGCATATATCAAAACCTAGGAAGATACAAGTGAACTTTTATAGAGCAAAAGCGTTAAATAACGCAGTAATTCATTGCCAACTGAGTCAGTGTTAAAGTGTTTAATTCCCTGTACCCCTTAAAGAGGACCTTCAAAAACTTCATCCTTATAAAGGTCGGAGGGATGTCTGCTCGCATGCAAGTTATACTGGTCGCCAAACTAGAATGCGATTGACAGTAACCACATGTAACAACGGTCAAAATAAAAGGGAGGGGATGAGTACGTCATAACGGTTGTCATGGTAACGATTAGAGGGACCAATTAGAGTCGAGACGTTTCCATGGCAATGTTAGACACTAAACCTTGGTTGCCGATATTATAACACGTGCCTAGCATGACTTGCGGGCAAGCGAGTTACGCAAACGCTGCAGTAAATACAATACCTAGGTTTTTATTTCTCTTCTGATAACGCTGCATAAACAGAATGCCCTCATAGTTAAGAGATCCTGTACTGGCAAATTACTTTGCATTATATTTGTGGCAATTTGCCTTGGTTTACGTGTGTTGAGATTGTGTATCTGTACGCGTGTTATCATCATTTGCAATTGTGTTTAATGAATGGTAATTATGTTTAAATATAGTGACAAGCTAAAACCTGAATGTGCTCGAGAACCACATAAAACTATATTTGGTAAAGGTATTCCAATTAAAGGACATACATAGGAAATAATATGCTCTGTGAGAGAACACTTCCAAGAGGAGAAATTGAAAGGGGAGTCTAGTATTCCATTCTCTAAGTGCTTGATAGGATTTCCCGTGCTGTAGGTATCAGTAAGTGCATTAAAGTTAAGATTGGGAAAGAAAAGTATGTTAAAGAAAAAGGACATTGGGGTATAAATTAGAAACTCCCAGAAAAAAATTATGTAAGCGGTATTTTCCCTCTTCAATAAACATCAAAATGTCACAGGTATGCCTCTTTTGTTACGATTATCTTTACATTGATGTGTTCTTACATGTTCTAGCGTTTGTGTGTAGATTCACTACTGTACTATTGTCTTTGTGTACAGCATTATAAATAATTAATAATAATAAAATACCAATTGCAGTAGCAACTGTATCACCTTCGCACGCCTAATCCTATCGCGCTCTCCACGTGGCAGCAATAAGCGGCAACGTCGCCTCTCTCTCCGTACGAAATGTCAATCACTTTCTAGATTGGCGACCAGTATAGCTGGACACAGAGTATGAGTGACGTCAGATGTACAGCATAGGCATCAAAAGTGCAAACGTGAAAACAACATAATGCGAACTATATAGTGAAGCATTGCCTTCCAAGTTTATGGAGCCGCAAGGTCAAGATGTAGTGTAATGCAACTGTTTTGTTTCCTCTGCTGTGAGGCTGTTTTCATGGTCAGTCTATACCAAGCTGCAGTTGTTTACATACGCGACGGATAGTACAATCCATGTGTAGTATACCTCTGTAAAAGCGTACACGCCTCCAGCCTTTACTTATAATCATTACAAATTATCTCCGATATTATTTTTTATAAATACTGGGGGAAACGGAAGAGTTTTACCAACCTCATATGTCTAGGTATGAAATTTTGCGGAGCATTAGTTTACATGAATTATTCAATACAAATAAGCATCGTAGTGAGATTGAATTGCTTATATCATTGCTGTCAGGTACACAGGTTGTTTCAAAACGACACCGAACGATTATAGCCGTTGCGTAGTTTATAACTTAACTAGTTCGAATTTCGGTGTCGCAGCTTCGAAGTTCTGTTAGATATAATTTTATGCAGCATTAAATATTACATGATTTTTTGGTTAGGCAGCGCAGGAACCAACTGGTGTGTGAACCTCAAAAGTTGTTATTGGTGAGCACGTGCCACGAAAACACATGCTCTTTATCAGTGACTATAGCTTATCTATCAGATAATAGGGCGAAGGATAGTTATTTGTGCGAAAGTTGACTAATAACTCGGACAGTTGCAAGATTGCTCTTCAGTGTAAAACTACACATTTCTGTCGATTTTGCGCGTACTTAGATAGCAAATCCAAGCTATATGGAGGGCTAAACGAACGCCGAAATAACGGATATGGTTTTGATGGATGGAAGAGCTGAAAGAAGTTCAACGAACGCACGATTAATTTAGTTTCATTAAAAATATGAATTGTAAAAATACTTACATCAATGATAATATTTATTTGTTTAACTTCAGATCATTTTGTTATGGTCTTAATTGTACAATACTTTCAACCACTTATTGCAAATATCAACAGCTTCCTTTTCAGTTACAAATTCTTTATTTAGTATTATCAAACACGTGAAAAAAAAAAAAATGCTCGTCTCATTGTATAAAACATTTAGTTTTAGTTAATTTATCTACAATTCTTTGATGTTGTTTTCTGTTCTGTTTATCATTTAATGCTTCCATCCTCCAACCTCACTAACATTAACTTCCCTCTAAAAGGTATAAGTTGCATATGTCCACCAGCTTATTTACCATCATGGACTGCTATGGCCGCGCCGTGGCTCAGTAGTTAGACCGCTTGGCTCTCACCAAGGCAGCCCGGATTCGATCCCAGGTGACCGCAAAAGTGAGATTTGTGCTGGACAACACGGCGCTGGGGTGGGTTTTCTCCGGGATCTCCGGTTTCCCCCGCCATCTCATTCCCCGGTGCTCCATCTTCATCTCATGTATCATCAGTGTCATCGCCTGCGGTGCCGCATGTAGTAAAAGCGGGCGTTAAACACAACACATATCATTTCATGGACTGCTATAGCAGAATTTTGGAACGCGTTAAACAATCATAAGCAATAACTAAGCAACATTTTATTTTCAGTAAAAACCCCGGCTAAGCACCAACTTTAGCATTGGAGGCTGCATTGGCATAGCACATGTTTCTCCACCACATACCCGCAATTTCCCGAAAACTTAGCGGCCAACAAATTTTATTTAGATAGCTAAACCACAGTGCTACGAAGAAACTCGAGTTTAGACTGGGAGGCATTCAGCCTCATGAGGTTTTCCGCCCTCGTCTCACGAGTCGCACCCAAGTGTCTTGATTGGGAGTGCGGGGGTCATGGGAATCCTTATACAATTTATTTGAACGGAATTGCAGGATGCAACGACCTCATATTTGTTATTGCCTTTATTCAATCCGACTATTTCATCAGACAGTCAGGATATTTAGATGCTTGATTGAAAACAATTGCGTAATAAGCAGTGACAGCTTTCATTTAGTTGTTTCGGAGTTTGAAAATCACGCCTTTATTCTCTTAAAATGAAGCCTATATCGATTAGATACAATGTATGGAAGTGACAGCCTCATTTGTTCACATGCTATAGCAGAAAGGAAATTCACAATCCACGCCACGTGAAATTAAAAAAAAAAAAAATAAAAAAAACATGTCAGGGGTTACACGAGATATTACCTCCACGCGCATGCAATACAGTAGTCCATCGAACGAATGCACCACTCAACTCTCCCAACATAAATTAGCTCACATATACGAGCGACCTAAGTATACCTGAGTTGGTATATCACATCAATATGTGCATCATTTCCTGTGCGAACGCCTAGTGCGATCACACTCAAGGGCAGGCAAGGTAGTTTGCTTCAGAGTTAGACCTGCTGTATAGTGTATTATTCACAGCCTTAGTTGCGAAGTATTCCTATGTGGAGTATACCAGTACGCCAAAAATTAAACCGTGAAAAGTTGTTGATGATGATGATTTCTATAAAGGAGTTTAACAGTTAAAAGGTAAAACTAGAAACAACTATATTTGGAAGTGCCTCGGAATTCTTGATATAGTATTACAAATTATATTATAGTATATTATACTATAGTATATTATATTATAATATAATATATTACTATGCAATAAATATTATTAAATAATACATAATGTATTATCATTGCCCGCCTCCGTAGCGTAGATAAGAGCATGTCTGCCTCACGTACAAGAGGTCCCGAATTCGAATTTCGTCAAGGTTAGGTACCTGGATAAGGTTTTTCTAGGGTTTTCCCTGATCCTTCAAGACGAATGTTGGGTAACTAAGCTCCATGGACCCTCGAATAATTTGAGCATCATTTAACCCAATTCATTCACCGTCCGATATGAGTTAACGTTGGAGGACGTAAAATTACAACAACAAAAAAACATTATTATTAAAGAAATAGGATGAGAATGAAAATAAGAACTGCTAAAGTATTCTTAAATTTATCTCCAAGGAAACTAGTTAGCAGTCAGCGTGGAGAATTCTCATAACTGGTATACCGGTAGTTAGCAGCAGAGTACAGAATTCTCAAAACCGGTATAAAGGTACTTATCAGCCAAGATATACGAGCAGATTCTCATAAAGGTATTTCTGTAGCTAGGAGTCAAGGAATTAAATTCTCACAAAAATTTTGAGAGTAGGTAATTTGGGCACAAAATTATCTCAACTGGTATGTCGATAACCACCACTATTCAGGCAGATAATTGTCCCAAACGGTATGTCGGTACTTAATAATTGAGGGAACTTACTGTTCCAAGTGGATATCGGTATTTAGCAACGAGAGTACAGAAATGTTTCAAGTGGTGTATCGGTATTTAGCAACGATGGTACAGAAATGTCCGAAGTGGTATGTCGGTATTTAGCAACGAGTGTACAGAAATGTCCCAAGTGGTATGCCGGTATTTAGCAACGAGTGTACAGAAATGTCCCAAGTGGTATGTCGGTATTTAGCAACGAGTGTACAGAAATGTCCCAAGTGGTATGCCGGTATTTAGCAACGAGTGTACAGAAATGTCCCAAGTGGTATGTCGGTATTTAGCAACGAGTGTACAGAAATGTCCCAAGTGGTATGTCGGTATTCAGCAACGAGGGTATAGAAATGTCCCAAGTGGTATGCCGGTATTTAGCAACGAGTGTACAGAAATGTCCCAAGTGGTATGTCGGTATTTAGCAACGAGTGTACAGAAATGTCCCAAGTGGTATGTCGGTATTTAGCATGGAGTGTACAGAAATGTCCCAAGTGGTATGCCGGTATTTAGCAACGAGTGTACAGAAATGTCCCAAGTGGTATGTCGGTATTTAGCAACGATGGTACAGAAATGTCCCAAGTGGTATGTCGGTATTTAGCAACGACTGTACAGGAATGCCTCAAGTGGTATGTCGGTATTTAGCAACGATAGTACAGCAATGTCCCAAGTGGTATGTCGGTATTTAGCAACGATAGTACAGGAATGTCCCAAGTGGTATGTCGGTATTTAGCAACGATAGTACAGAAATGTCCCAAGTGGTATGTCGGTATTTAGCAACGATAGTACAGAAATGTCCCAAGTGGTATGTCGGTATTTAGCAACGATAGTACAGAAATGTCCCAAGTGGTATGTCGGTATTTAGCAACGATAGTACAGAAATGTCCCAAGTGGTATGTCGGTATTTAGCAACGACTGTACAGGAATGCCTCAAGTGGTATGTCAATATTTAGCAACGATAGTACAGAAATGTCCCAAGTGGTATGTCGGTATTTAGCAACGATAGTACAGGAATGTCCCAAGTGGTATGTCGGTATTTAGCAACGACTGTACAGGAATGCCTCAAGTGGTATGTCGTTATTTAGCAACGAGTGTACAGAAATGTCCCAAGTGGTATGTCGGTATTTAGCAACGAGGGTACAGAAATGTCCCAAGTGGTATGTCGGTATTTAGCAACGATGGTACAGAAATGTCCCAAGTTGTATGTCAGTATTTAGCAACGATAGTACAGAAATGTCCCAAGTGGTATGTCAGTATTTAGCAACGATAGTACAGAAATGTCCCAAGTGGTATGTCGTTATGTAGCAACGAGTGTACAGAAATGTCCCAAGTGGTATGTCGGTATTTAGCAACGATAGTACAGAAATGTCCCAAGTGGTATGTCAGTATTTAGCAACGATAGTACAGATATGTCCCAAGTGGTATGTCGTTATTTAGCAACGAGTGTACAGAAATGTCCCAAGTGGTATGTCAGTATTTAGCAACGATAGTACAGAAATGTCCCAAGTGGTATGTCAGTATTTAGCAACGATAGTACAGAAATGTCCCAAGTGGTATATCGGTATTTAGCAGCGAGTGTACAGAAATGTCCCAAGTGGTATGTCAGTATTTAGCAACGATAGTACAGAAATGTCCCAAGTGGTATGTCGTTATTTAGCAACGAGTGTACAGAAATGTCCCAAGTGGTATGTCAGTATTTAGCAACGATAGTACAGAAATGTCCCAAGTGGTATGTCGTTATTTAGCAACGATGGTACAGAAATGTCCCAAGTGGTATGTCGGTATTTAGCAACGAGTGTACAGAAATGTCCCAAGTGGTATGTCGGTATTTAGCAACGATAGTACAGAAATGTCCCAAGTGGTATATCGGTATTTAGCAGCGAGTGTACAGAAATGTCCCAAGTGGTATGTCGGTATTTAGCAACGATAGTACAGAAATGTCCCAATTGGTGTATCGGTATTTAGCAACGAGTGTACAGAAATGTCCCAAGTGGTATGTCGGTATTTAGCAACGACTGTACAGAAATGTCCCAAGTGGTATATCGGTATTTAGCAACGGGGGTACAGAAATGTTCCAAGTGGTATGTCGGTATTTAGCAACAAGTGTACAGAAATGGCCCAAGTGGTATATCGGTATTTAGCAACGACTGTACAGAGATGTCCCAAGTGGTATATCGGTATTTAGCAACGACTGTACAGGAATGCCTCAAGTGGTATGTCGGTATTTAGCAACAAGTGTACAGAAATGTCCCAAGTGGTATGTCGGTATTTAGCAACGACTGTACAGGAATGCCTCAAGTGGTATGTCGGTATTTAGCAACAAGTGTACAGAAATGTCCCAAGTGGTATGTCGGTATTTAGCAACGACTGTACAGGAATGCCTCAAGTGGTATGTCGGTATTTAGCAACAAGTGTACAGAAATGTCCCAAGTGGTATGTCGGTATTTAGCAACGACTGTACAGAGATGTCCCAAGTGGTATATCGGTATTTAGCAACGACTGTACAGGAATGCCTCAAGTGGTATGTCGGTATTTAGCAACAAGTGTACAGAAATGTCCCAAGTGGTATGTCGGTATTTAGCAACGACTGTACAGAGATGTCCCAAGTGGTATATCGGTATTTAGCAACGACTGTACAGGAATGCCTCAAGTGGTATGTCGGTATTTAGCAACAAGTGTACAGAAATGTCCCAAGTGGTATGTCGGTATTTAGCAACGACTGTACAGGAATGCCTCAAGTGGTATGTCGGTATTTAGCAACAAGTGTACAGAGATGTCCCAAGTGGTATATCGGTATTTAGCAACGACTGTACAGGAATGCCTCAAGTGGTATGTCGGTATTTAGCAACAAGTGTACAGAAATGTCCCAAGTGGTATGTCGGTATTTAGCAACGACTGTACAGAGATGTCCCAAGTGGTATATCGGTATTTAGCAACGACTGTACAGGAATTCCTCAAGTGGTATGTCGGTATTTAGCAACAAGTGTACAGAAATGTCCCAAGTGGTATGTCGGTATTTAGCAACGACTGTACAGGAATGCCTCAAGTGGTATGTCGGTATTTAGCAACAAGTGTAGAGAAATGTCCCAAGTGGTATGTCGGTATTTAGCAACGAATGTACAGGAATGCCTCAAGTGGTATGTCGGTATTTAGCAACAAGTGTACAGAGATGTCCCAAGTGGTATATCGGTATTTAGCAACGACTGTACAGGAATGCCTCAAGTGGTATGTCGGTATTTAGCAACAAGTGTACAGAAAAGTCCCAAGTGGTATGTCGGTAATTAGCAACGAGGGTACAGAAATATCCCAAATGGTATGTCGGTATTTAGCAATGAGGGTACAGAAATGTTCCAAATGGTGTATCGGTATTTAATCAGGGTGGAGAAATGTCGCTAGTGATATATCGGTTTTAAAGAGGTTAGAGAGTTGTTCTTAGTGGTATATTGATATTTAACAACGAGGTTAGAGAAATGTTCCAAGGGGTATATCGGTATTTAAGGGGGAAGAGATATGTTCCAAGTAGTATATCGGAATTTAACAATGAGGGTAGAAGAATGTTCCAAATGGTTTCTTCCGCGCATGCTCAGTAATCGCAAAATGATGTTGATGTTTAACTATTTGTTTGTATAAAGGGTATTGAAAGGAGTAGATAGTTGGGTTTACAAGCTTTCTAATTCTGCTCATCTCCTTATAAACTGCGTAATGGACGCATTTTGCAACCTAACATTTCTCATTGATTTCATCGGAAGGTATATGTGGAACTATTACGTAAAATATTGCGGATGAAAATATTATTTTAGTAAACAAAATTTGTACTAAATGTAATTTAAAATAGAACGAATGAATTTCTGCATGTAATGAAGTCTTAGGCAAATAGCTGCTGGATGCCAGCAGTTTATTTAAACTAAAAATAGAAATAAAATTAATAGTAGCTTTTTTTTAGGTATTATTTTAGCTAGATAAGTTTAGATGTTATTAGATTAGCTAAACTTTGTATTTTCATCCGAAACTAAAACACTAACAAAGGTGAACGAGTGTGTGTGTTTAGAGCCGTCGTTGTCCCTTGTGTAGCCAGGAACTTGCCGACTCGCTCTTTTTAGGCCTTCTAAAGGTAAATAATAGCCAAGGACAATAAACATGGCCGTATTTGAGGATAGAGATTCGCCGTATTTGGCGATGTTTTGATTTTGTTTTATTATTGGAGTTTGTCTATACATATCCTACGGCTAGGCTCTGTCGTCATTTTGCAATTGCGGCCAAACGGCCCTCGGCTAGGCTTTGCGCACCAATGACGGTGTTTGTTAAATCATTATGCTGACAGCCGTGCATTTGCAAACGAGTTTGAGAGAGCAAATGGTAAACCGAACGTTACGGAAATCCTGTTGGGCCAAATTGGACGCAAGCATAAAACCGTATCAGATAGATTTTAAGGTTAGAATGAATGTACTGTTGACTTTACAGCAATTAAGTATCGTTTACTACTTTCCAGTAACAGGTAATTGGATAAAAGGAAGTGAGCTTTTAGCTTGTTTACATTGAGATAACACAAGTTAGTAATTTTACATAAAAGAAATATTTGATAACATTTTTTAACAAAAAATGAGACTACATGTAAATGTTTTGTTGATGGAAAATAACGTATTAAATTTGGAATGACAGACCTGACAGAGCTCAATGCAAAGTATGAGATTTTACTTTTTTTCCCATTACATTTATGTTTATAATACCATTGAGGAATAACACAAGTTTTCTTCAGCAGAACATAATAACAACCTTGATACGGACGAACGTGCTATGTCATTTAACCATGGTAACATTTTCACTGCTGAACAAATTTGGCCTCTAGAAACCACAAAATAAACGCTTTGAAACAAATGCCTGACCACGGCAAATAACCTTAATCAACAGAATAGGGATTTTTCTATCAAACGTCTACGCAGACTTCGGCGCTGTGTAAATATCACTTACAGTACACCGCTAAATATTTTCACCAAACATGTTGTTGGTCGAGAGGGTGAAACGAACTGAAGGTCAACGATGTGAACTATAAACAAGGCCAATAGGGCCATTTTACTTTTGAATATTCGGAGAGAAATCGTCTATCGCTACACACTAAAAATGTATGTTAAAAGCCTGTTATTCAGGAGGGACGAAATGTTCTCAGTTACCGATGTAGTGGTAATTAAATGATCTATCAGAGTGTTCCAAGGTGATTTTAACTGAGTGTTCTATGTATGCTCAGTAATACTTTATATATAAAAAACAAAGCTGTGATTTTTTTACGTATAATACCTAAATTTCACTGAAAAACAGAAGTTTTTAAATTATTATGCTTCATAAATGAAAGACTTTTCACTGAAAGACCTTACTTAACTGGTAATGTGTTGTAAAATTTTCAGCATTTTGTGCCATTTTCAAAGATAATTCGGCATTGTGAAGGAAATTGCAGAGAAGTCGACGAAGCATAAACATTATACACAGCGTTATTTTCAATAAAATTTTAAACTATTTATAGTTATGGTACCTCTGTGAAAATTATACTAAAATGAGTGAAAGATGTGAAACATTCACCTGCAAATTAAAGCCTGAGTATAAAAAAAATAATGATAATCATCATTTTACTACCCTTAACTTAGTTAAAAATTCCTACATTTTACAAATGAAGATCTACTATACCAAAATGATGGATACAAAACTACTATATGAATAAGCGTACAAACGATACTCACCACACCGCCTAGCTTCTCCATTGTCACAAGCGTGTCCTACCTATAGGCAACAAGTCAACTGTTTCTCCGGTACAGTACTACGCAAGTCAAACCCAAAGTTAGAAAGGCAATAAAAATAACCTTCAAAGGATAAGAGCACTATGAAATCCATTCTTATGGCTCAGCAAACGCTTTTAAGATAAACATATGCGAAAGATAAGATCCGCACGCTGTCAAGGTGGCAGTACTCAGTCAAAAATAAACTTGGGCGTGTAAGACGAACAATTCAACTTACAAACGCAAAAATTACAATACGAAAGCCTTTACAAAATTCCACTTTGAATGGTACACTAAGGAAAATATTGAGCGAAACCCTTCAAAGACTTCATTTTTTGTTTATTTGTTTATAAGTGCATTATTCATAATGAACCATCTAGTTATATAATCTGTTTTGGTATATATGACTGTTGATTGGAAACAATTTTAACGAATTTTTAAATTGTCTGCGTACAAGGCCAAACGATCTTTTAGGTTTTAAAGCCGTTTTTCTAACTTTGCTTTTTCTACATTTTTCGGCATTCATAAATTCCAATTTTAGTTCTACTTTCTTCCAATTGTGTTCAGAAACATGCAAAGCTATGCGTATAAAATGGTGGAACTGATTTCTTTTCATCGGTTACTACCGGAGAAGATTAATTGGAATATCTAATTAGGATAATAAAATTACTGAAACACTTTGTCATACATTTACTTTTATTTCTTTTTTCTCAAAAAAGAACATTAATAAAAGGTATATTTTCCAACATTTTCATAAATATTGGAAGTCAAAATATATACTTTTATTAGAAAAATTCAAATTTGTTTCTTTGGTTGAACAAATTTGTATAGAATCATATTAATTAATGAAACAATTAATACCTTAAAAATGCTATAGATGTAGATATGAAAATGCGTATGCAGATTAGTAATTTTTTGTTATTTGTGGCACAAACTTCAAAATCACATTTTCAGAATTTAGACATTTTAGCCGTGCATTTACCAATATTTTTATATTTGTTACATTCATACAGATTTTTTTTTTTTTTGCCACTATCGTTTACTTTTACATCATTTCTACAAATTTCTACTTCATTATAAGGTAGATAAACCGTTGTAGAAGTAATTTCTTTACACATATCATTGTCACGTATCAGAGGTAACCGAAGCAACATAGCCCGCCTGGGTAGCGTAGTTGGTAGCATGTCTACCTCAAGTTCAACAGGTCCCGACTTGGAATCTCGGTCAGGTTGAGTTACCCATAAAAGGCTTTTTCTGGGTTTTCCCTTATACTGAAAAATGAATGTCGGGTAACTCTTAATTTCTGTGAACCCTCTAGTCATTTGAGCATCATTTTACCCATTTCACTCATCATCCGATTGGACTTAATGTTGGAGGACGTAAATAAAAAAATAAAAAAATAAAAAAATAAACGAAGCAATATCAGCCGTTTAAAAGCCAGTTCTACAAAAGCTGCCTTAGAAAAAAGAAATCTTAATTTTTTGAGAAGTAAATGTTTTTCTACGTATTGTTTACCAGCTATACAAAATTATAGAAAATGATTAGATTCATGGGATATTCACAATAGATTCAAAACCTGTAAGTAGGTCTGTTTTATGTGTCATATAAATAACTTAAATATATAGTATATTAATCAAAATTGTTAGAGCCATTTTTGACAAGATTTAAAATTTGGAACTCTTCCATATAAGGTTGGGTTGGGAATGACTGATTTTCATGAAAATCTACATAGCGGCTCTTTGGAAAATCCTGAACCTAAATGTCAATATGGGAATTTATCAAGACACTTACTTTTTTATTATGCTATTCCCTTTCTCTTTCTCTCAGTTATTTTTGTACAAATGTATTTTATTTATTCAGGGGACTCAAAATATGCATTGTCGGTGAAATATCAATATCAATTGTTTTACTTACTATAATTAGATGGTAGAAACCATTTTCAACATCATTTATTACACATCGTTCAGGTTATTTCCTTCTCATACGCTTAGATTACATGGAAATAACAAAATGATATTTGTATATATAATAGTAAATTTGCAATTATCACTAAAAGCACGCTTAACTGTGAAATTAATTGTCATTCAGCCATGGTATCACAGTTGTTTTGAGGCACCGAACGGGAATGGGAAGATCTATGGTTCAAATGGCGGCTATAGTATTAAACTTTCTATTTTATTCTACCTTTGCAAACCTAAAATATTTAAAGCAGTCCATAGCTTCGAATTTGTTCTGTTTCAGTTCAGTTCATTCTTTTATCATAACATGAATAGATGTAATTAAATTTCAGTTTTGGAGGGTTAGAACAGAACACAAAGTTTACAAAACTGATGCTTAATAGAGCATACTAAAGTTCGCATCATAAGAAGTACTCGTGTGTAATAGGGAAGTTGTAGGGAATAAGAGCACAACATAGCAAGAAGACATTGACATCATTGAACTACAACTGCAAACATTTCATCTAGCGTATCTATATAAATGAAGCCGTTTTGGCCACTCCTTCAACGACGAACAGTTTATTTGTACCTGATTCTTAGATAGCAAGTCTGAGTTGGTAGTGGTAGTGGATTATTCAGAGGGGATTCGGCACGTCAACCAGACTAGATCTATTGTGCTTATGCCCCAAGTGGGGCGTCCCAGGGAGGGAGGGTGAGGTGAGTGGAGACAGGGGGCGGCCGACCTCAAGGAGTTACTACAGTGCAGAGGGCGAGGTCTCTACACTTTACCAAATAGAAACTCCCAGGTGGTGGGCTTAGGACAATCGTCATCCCACCTGCCGTGGCCACGAGGCCGGTTCGGAGACCGTAGACCTCCTCCCCAGAGAGCAGGATACTTCAGGCAGGATTGCACAACCGGCATCCTGCCTGACGGTCTGCTGAATCGGCCCACTAGACCGGCTTGGAAACTGAAGTCCGTTCCGCCGGAGGGGAAAGCATATCATCGCACTATGCACCGCCGAGATTCCCGCCGACACATCTCCCTGAAGGAAACCACCAGATGAGAGATGATATGAAATGATAATGGGACAGAAAATTCGGGGGATGTAATTAACCTACCCAGCATTCGCCTGTCGACCCAGAAAAACCCCGAAAAAAACATGGTTCACGTAGGTCGGCCATGGGTATCGGACCCAGGTGTCCCGAATGCGGGTCACAGACGAAACCGCCTGAGGCATCCCGCTCGGTAAAACTGAGTAAGGAAGACGTAGTGGGCAACAGTCGCAGCAAGTCAAGGGCAATTTAAGCTTGGTTCATCTGCATTACAGCATGTCATAGAAAATCATGTTTCTAGATTACTTACAATCTACAACACATTATACAAAACAGAGGAATTAATCAGATTCCGCACAACTACTTGCAATCTAAGTACCTATTCTAATACAAATTGCATTTCTTTATAATATTGTGACTTTGTGGGTTCGTGAAATGAAAAGTCCAATTTCACCACTCAAAAATGTTCTTTATTTCCACCGACTTACAGTTTAACACTTGCCAATTACACAGAATTACTTGCTGCACACAATTACAATTCACCAGTTCGTCCGTTACGATTTCACTTGTACTCGCGATTACATAAACTCCGATGCACATACCAGTTACGTACAGTCTTCCGTTGCACAATCTTCTCGTTCATTAACACGGCGCTCGTTCGCTAGCACGTCAAACACTGACTGACTCCTGACTGTCTGCAGCCCCCCTTTATATAGGAATATCGCCGCCTTCCAGTGTCCGCGAGAATGTTCCAGTAAAAGAATGATCGAGAACCAGGTGTAGAGAAACAGACGGCACAGTCATGTTTTTCCTCCGTCACCACCGCCTGTCACCACTATAAGACAAACGAGGGGAGGGCGTAGCTAACACGGACCTCCCTCGTCTCCCGCTCTCAGCTGCTTTCATAGGGTGTTCCAGCGCTCGCGTTACAATATACTCGTATAGCAATGTGCACCTTAAGTTCGACAAAGTGAAGTTCGGTTGACACTGAAAACATGCTTACACTGCATGATGTTATAGGTGCGCATTAAAAATAAAAATAAGGAAATAAATTAATTAAAGTAGCATTGTCTAGGTTGTTGAAGTGTAACTGCTTGGTGTTTAATTTAAACACTTCGGAAGAGCCAAGAATCGAACCTGAACAAACGAGAAGTACGTTCGTTCTCCAAAACAGGTTGCTATTTCCTTTCACAGCGCAGTGCCTTTCAACTCGTGACATCAATAACCTTAAAGATGTCCACGATAAAGCAAAGTGTCGTACTTGTTTATAAGCGTATGTCACTGGTGTTTATGATGTTACTTAATATTACAATACCATATATTCTTTATGTTTATCAAAATTAAGTTGCGACTTAAAATCCAAAATATGCTGTTTACAGAATGTCAGTGCCTGGGTTCAGTACCCTCTGCCTCTAGCAGAATACATTTTAACCACATGAAGAAACATTTGTATGAGGTGTGAATAGTATTTTCCAAATCATTGATGATAATGACAGATATACGCGCCTACTTGTGACTGTTACAACCGTAGTTCCACAGCACTACTAGTTATGTATCTAATTCGTGCGAAATGGTTTTGAAACTGGAGCAGACAGCAATCGAAAAACATGAAATGTTAAAGCATGCCTACGGCAATGACGCAATGAGTTTGGTGAGAGTTTTCACGGAAAACGAAGAGAGTCCAGGCCAAGCATGCGTGCGAAACTGCGGGTCAAAATGGGTAGTGAAGTTTTCAGATGTCTGAGGTAGGATATTCGACATACACACCAGAAGAAATGGCTACCTAATTATGATTTTGCACAAACTCAAAGCTCTCGCGTGAACGTCCTCGTTCCTCGTATCCCGTTTTCAACTCTGCAGCTCTGCTACAAAAATGATATACAGATACTCCAAAAAGTACTCGTCTAATCATATTACATGGAATATAACAAGCGCAATCAGAAAAATATAGATAAGAAACGAACAGTAACTATTTCCTTACATCGGATGATATCTAGATTTAAAAATAAAATACAATTTATGTTCATATATTGCTTAATTAGTGAACAGCTCTATGTTATTTAAAATCATGTCCCATTTGATGTGAAACAAGTATTCGTTTAGTAAGCAAGATCCCAGGTATGGTACCTCACAGACACACACCCCTTCCCTTTTCTTATGCAGTTGTGTTTCATCCACTGTCATTGACAGTTCCATCTCTGTTTTCAAAGCCGTTGACTGCTATTTAAGTAATGAGGGTCAAAAACGACGTGAAACTACAAAAGAAGAGCGAGAAATTTGTATCAGGATAATTCAGAAAAGGAAAATCTATTCAAGAAATTGGAGAAATCATTTGAAGACCTACCAGTACAGTGAAGACTATTATATAAGGTTTGATCAGAACAAAACTTACGAAAATCAATCAAAAAGTGGTCGTGCTGCAGTTCCATCCGAGATGGAGACACGACAGTTGCTTAGAGAAGTCAAGGAAAACCCTAAACTAAGTTCTCCAAAACTTTCTATTGCAGTTGAAACACACACAGGAAAGTCCGTTTCAGCACAAATTATAAGAAACGTGCTTTATGAAGCTGAGTATGGAGGCCGAACAGCCCGTAGAAAACCATAAATCAGTGAAATCAACAGAAAGAAGCGAGTTGCTTTTGCAAAAGAACATAAATAAGATGGGTTTGATTTCTAGAAGAAGGTTGTATAGTCAATTTGAGCTCTTTAAGTAAAAAGGGCAAGTAATTGTGGAGAAAAAAGAATTGTGAGCTTGAGGAGAAAAATATAACAGCTTCAGTTTAACATGGAGGCGGTTCAGTGCCTGTCTGGGGCTCCATGAGTTCAAATGGTATGGGGGATTTGTGTTTTATTGATGGAATTATGAACCATACGGTTGATATAAACATCCTAAAAATACATCTGTCCAGAAGTGTGAATAATATGGGTCTTGCTGAGGATTATATTTTCACACAAAATAAAGATCCAAAACACACAGCTCTAGATGCCATGGTTATGGTAGTTGTATAATACTCCACGATGGATGCCGACACCACCGTAATCCAAAAACATGAATTTAATTGTGAATTTGTGGAGTACACTGGACAGAAATATTAATAATCATCAGATATCTAATATAAAGGATCTAAAGAGCGCTCTACTAGAGGAATGGCGTTCCGGAGGTTCATATAACACCACAATCTGAGTAGCCACTTCATCTTAAGGTAATCAGTGCATACAGTTCAACCTCCTTAGCAGGGGCGGTTCTTCCTTAATATGTTTGAATCGCCGAGTCACCTACTTGTTTTTGAATAATTTACATGGCATTTTATGTTATAGCATTTAATTTTCCTTTATTAAAAGTTCTCCAAGTTACATTTTGTAATGGAACCGCTCTCTTGGCGCTCGCGTGTCGATAATGCAGATAGCTTACTTCCGAATAGTGATTCGTTAAGGCCAAGGTTACCGTAACACTTGCAGTGAGTGAGAAGAGGTTGGAGGGGCAGAATGCATTGTTGGTTACCATGGTTACGGATTGGATTCAAAGAAGCCGTATATTCCGCACCAACTCGTGCTGCTAACACTATAGAGGAGTTTCTTCCTATTTTTTTCGTTTATTTGAAGATAAATTTGTTGGTGTAAGTGGTAATCCTCTTGAAGCGAGCCCCGAGTGCCATGTGCTACTGTTTATTATCAGTTTGCATCGTGTGTAAAAGCGTAATGTCTTATGTGATCAGTGACCATATGATATGCGAAGTGTTTAATTTTTCATATTTAAGTGATTTACAATGAATCCAACACACGACTTAGTGTGTCTCCAAACACCCTTTTCTCTTTCGAAAAATGATGACAAACGCGTCGTGTTAAATGTCGGCAGACCAACACCAGTGCTATGTCTAGGAAAACTTTGTGGCGAAGCATCTTCAAAATACACCAGGAAATTTAAAACTCGTTGGTATGAGGAACAATTGTGTCGGATTGAAGGAGCTGAGGAAAAACAGTAACAAAATTGCAGACGCTCTTTGGGAAAACTCATGTCTATATGTGGTAAAATACAATTAAAACGTTAAGCTTAACAGGCTTTTCATGCACTATCCCATTAGGGAAGTAGACAAGAAATGACATTTCGTGGACATAATAAAAGCGAGGACTCTTTAAAGAAAGGTAATTTTAAGGAACTTTTGGATTCGTATACAGAGGGAAGCCCCATCGAAATTCAGAACCACTATTCCAATACAAAATCTGTTTTTGTGATGCTGATTTTGCGAATTTAGTTTAGCCAATTTTCAGAGTCACCTAATCAATTCGCTCAGAGCAGCTCCTGCTCTTCTGACACCACCAGAACAGCAGCGAATTCTAGAGAAACGCCAGGCTATCAATCAACAATGAGTACGAGTGCCATGAGAACGGCAATAAAGACTTCACTACTGTCTTTTCCTCTTCGCTCACCATTTCCTCTAGTCTGCAGACAGGGCAGTTTTGTTATGCCTGAATCCTAGGTCCTAACATTTTACCCACTCCCTACCGTTATATTGCAGTTCGCCATCTTTCTTTCCACTACCACATCTGCAGGGCCGCTCTACCCTATGGCTTTGATCCCCTTCAACTTCCTGAATTCAACTTTCTTTTCATTACCCAATGCGATAAGCCAGCTCTTCTGCTACCGAAGTAAGGCAAAGTATTCTGCTCTCCAACTCCAATTATCTTCCCATTTCGACAAATAAATGAATGAATGAACGAACGAATGAACGAACGAACGAATGAACGAATGAATGAATGAATGAACGAATGAATGAACGAATGAACGAACGAACGAAGGAACGAACGAATGAAGGAACGAACGAAGGAACGAACGAAGGAACGAACGAACGAAGGAAGGAAGGAACGAACGAACGAAGGAACGAACGAACGAACGAATGAATGAATAAATAAATAATAAATAAGCAAACAAATAATAAAAATGCTTGAAGTTTTACTAAAGTACCGTCCACGAGAACTTAATCACAGCGAAGCTTTATGTAAAGCTGGTGGGCGGGGGATCCCCGCCGAAACTATCCGCCGACAGGCCGAGAATTCTACGCTTCATGTTGTTTAATGCGAGATAGAAAAGTTTGTTTTGTCGCCCTCCGTGGTCTAGAAAAAACATGTTAGCCTCTGGCTCCCGAGGTAGTGGGTTCAAAACCCGCGGAGGGCGATAGATATTTTTGGGCATAGTAATCCTTAGCATGGCTTCCTTCGGAAGCGAAGTAAAGCCCATGTCGTAGATTTGGTTCCATGTCGTAAATTTACCACGTATAAAAGAACCCCAAGCATGATAAAGACGCGTCTGAGTAAAATAAAGCAGTTTTCACACTTAATATAGAATGAAACGCTGATAACCACAGCAGTTACAGTGCGTCCATAAATTAAAACTCAAATTCTGTTTCCACACCCTATTTTGGAAATTATTAATATGAAACGCAAAGTTCATGGTCATAAATTGCATAGTGTAATGAGGTAATATGACTTGGCGTATCTCGCATAGTTTAACAGTTACCAAAATTGAACTAAAAATGCGACTTTATAAGTTAATCATTTAAAAAAAAAAACAGATAAACTATATTTACCATAGCAAACTTGCAAACATTTTATATTTAAGTTGCAAAAGAGCCATGTTTAGGGGAAATCCTTTTTCCTTCAAAGGATATTTTGCAGCGTAATTTCATGAAAATCTTACCACTGCATCCTTGAAAGTGCAGGTAAATATGAAATTGGTATAGTATAGCAACGCAAAGAAAATCCCTGTAAGGAATGTGCTGTGGGACAAGGACAGCGAATGTGTGTGGGAGAGAACGCTTGCTATACAAGGAGCAGACCGTTAAAAAAACATGCGCCCTATTCACTCTGTACATTAAAGCCGAGAAGATTCATTCACAAAAGTAGAAGCCGTCAGAATGTTTTTGAATGGTCTGTAACTGTACTGACATGGGGTGTCATAAACCTGTCCAGGGAGGGTGTGGGGACCTTCGGCCACCCCCCTGCGTCTCGCCCCTCGGAGACTTTCTCTCCTGTGGAGGAGTATATGTATCGGACCTTCAGTTTTTAAGTCCTCTCATTCCCCTTTTCTCTCTGAGACGCCTGCGCGCGCACACACACACAAACACACACACACGCACACACACACACATGCTGGCTACTCCTAATAATTAATAAATGATAGTACATAGAAGAAAAGGGAAATTAATCTATTTTATACACAATATTCCTTATTACATAAATCAGAGGCACTGGATTTGCCATGCTTCTCCGTGTACAGTAGTGTATAATGCCTGCCATCTAAGAGCACAAAAATGCAAATGGAGATGGAAATTAAGTAAACGCCGATCACAGGAGTGGTGGCACATGAATTGAAATAGAAACGCGAGTCACCTTTTCACTAATGTTAACACAAACTTCAAATTATATGCAATAGAATTATTAAATTAATACATACAGAGAAAGATGAAAACGAATTGCGCACGTGATTACATAAGATTCATAAGTCAATGTTTGCACCGTTGTTACTATGTGATATGAAAACTAGGACATAAGGAGGTACGTAGAGAAGAGTGGTAATGAAATATAGAAGAACACCTGTTATACCTACATCATAAATGTATAAGACATAATGAAGGAGCTCCAAGTATTCAACATGAATAAAACAAAATTGCATTTAGGAAAAATTAGATATATGATCTCGTTACAACAATGAGTCATCAAAATTAAGCTCTTCAACAACAGAGAAACGACATACAAAAACACGCTTAGGGATACTCAACTCAATCGATAACCATTAAAGAAGGTGAAGGCGGTGGTGATACATAATAGATCGAGAAAAAGGGAAACTTGGTCCCAACATCATTTTGAAGTTATGCAATTAGCTTTGTTTACTTATGTATGCATTTACTTACGTAGAAAATTCAACTGTTCTTTTAGGAGCTCAATTATCTGCTAGGTAGTAAATTCTTTAGCGCTTTCGTGATCATTTCAAGCATCATTTACGTAGCCTTAGACCTCTGTCTGCTTTCATGTTCTAGGTCTTCAGCTTTGCTGATTTCCACATATTTCATTGTTGTTCTCCATTTATTTGCTATACACTGGAATTTGCATTCTCCAGTTTGAATTTCTTAGGTAAAAGACAACGTGGGGGGGGGAACTAAAAACGAAGGGGAGAGAAATAAAGCAATGAGATCTTACAACAAAGGTCCATCTATATAGCTCGTGGTCTCTAAACAATGATGTTGACTCAAAAGTTAAAGAGAGGGAGTACATAAAGGAAGTACAGTCGAGGTGGATTTCACCTCAAATACGTACTTTGAGACCCACTGAACCCCCTCGCTCCGTGTGTGTGCGCGCGTGTTTGTGATGCTTGTGTACTAAGAATTTACCCATCTCTTACACGGTGTTTACGAACTGCGTGCGGGGAGAGCAGAGGTTTACGAACTGCGTGCGGGGAGAGCAGAGGTTTACGAACTGCGTGCTAAGATTTTCTACGGAATCCTCGAATTGCGTGCCAAGGTCCTCTCGAGTTGGGTGCCTAAAGTAAAACATGTAAAATTTCCGACCATTTTTCAGACTTATGATTGGCAGCTTAGCCTCAAGAAGAAGCTAAGACTGGTATTGTTAAAAATGCTATATGCATCACATTATACTTTTACAGCTACATAACGTTAATTATTCAAATTCGTCATACTTCGTCAAACTTTGGGCATACATTTATAACAGCTTTTTTTTTAATGAACTGAAATGGTGTTATTTCATTGAAATAAAGTTACATCATTTGAACAGTAGTTTCATTTCTTCGAATTGTTCGTTTAATGGCAGATTCAGAACGAACATTTACATACACTTCGGCTTGAATGCCTCTCAGGAGGTCTACCAGTTGGTAAATGTTAGAATGTGGGGAGTAAATGTGCATGAAAGGATTCACATGCATTAGTTGTAAGCATGGGAGAGGAAATATGCAAATAAACAAACAAATGAGCAAACATACAAATGCAGAAAAAGGAAAGAAGGAAAGAAACAAACAAACAAAGAGAGAGAGAGAAAGAAAGAACGAATGAACGAACGAAAGAAAGCAAGAAGGAAAGAAAGAAAGAAAGAAAGAAAGAAAGAAAGAAAGAAAGAGAAAGAGATAGAGAGAGAAAGAGAGAAAGAAAGAAAGAGAGAAAGAAAGAAAGAAAGAAAGAAAGGAAGAAAGAAAGAAAGAAAGAAGGAAGGAAAGAAAGAAAGAGAGAAAGAAAGAGAGAGAGAGAAAGAAAGAGAGAGAAAGACAGAGAGAAAGAGAGAAAGAAAGAGAGAGAGAAAGAG